>JBBDGP010004577.1:0-111469 GCA_037952835.1 Lithobates septentrionalis | reverse complement strand
ATGAGACCGCTGCATCAGACCAGAGCACATCGATCAGCAATGAGACCTCTGCATCAGTCCAGAATACATCGATCAGCAATGAGACCGCTGCATCAGACCAGAGCACATCGATCAGCAATGAGACCTCTGCATCAGTCCAGAATACATCGATCAGCAATGAGACCGCTGCATCAGACCAGAGCACATCGATCAGCAATGAGACCTCTGCATCAGACCAGAATACAGCGATCAGCAATGAGACCTCTGCATCAGACCAGAGCACATCGATCAGCAATGAGACCTCTGCATCAGACCAGAATACATCGATCAGCAATGAGACCGCTGCATCAGAGCAGAATACATCGATCAGCAATGAGACCTCTGCATCAGACCAGAATACATCGATCAGCAATGAGACCGCTGCATCAGACCAGAATACATCGATCAGCAATGAGACCTCTGCATCAGACCAGAATACATCGATCAGCAATGAGACCTCTGCATCAGACCAGAATACAGCGATCAGCAATGAGACCTCTGCATCAGACCAGAATACATCGATCAGCAATGAGACCGCTGCATCAGACCAGAATACAGCGATCAGCAATGAGACCTCTGCATCAGACCAGAATACATCGATCAGCAATGAGACCTCTGCATCAGACCAGAATACAGCGATCAGCAATGAGACCTCTGCATCAGACCAGAATACAGCGATCAGCAATGAGACCGCTGCATCAGACCAGAATACATCGATCAGCAATGAGACCTCTGCATCAGACCAGAATACATCGATCAGCAATGAGACCGCTGCATCAGACCAGAATACATCGATCAGCAATGAGACCTCTGCATCAGACCAGAATACATCGATCAGCAATGAGACCTCTGCATCAGACCAGAATACATCGATCAGCAATGAGACCTCTGCATCAGACCAGAATACAGCGATCAGCAATGAGACCGCTGCATCAGACCAGAATACATCGATCAGCAATGAGACCGCTGCATCAGACCAGAATACATCGATCAGCAATGAGACCGCTGCATCAGACCAGAATACATCGATCAGCAATGAGACCACTGCATCAGACCAGAATACATCGATCAGCAATGAGACCTCTGCATCAGACCAGAATACATCGATCAGCAATGAGACCTCTGCATCAGACCAGACCACATCGATCAGCAATGAGACCGCTGCATCAGACCAGAATACATCGATCAGCAATGAGACCTCTGCATCAGACCAGAATACAACGATCAGCAATGAGACCGCTGCATCAGTCCAGAATATAACGATCAGCAATGAGACCGCTGCATCAGACCAGAATACAGCGATCAGCAATGAGACCTCTGCATCAGACCAGAATACAGCGATCAGCAATGAGACCGCTGCATCAGATCAGAATACAGCGATCAGCAATGAGACCGCTGCATCAGACCAGAATACATCGATCAGCAATGAGACCTCTGCATCAGTCCAGAATACATCGATCAGCAATGAGACCGCTGCATCAGACCAGAATACATCAATCAGCAATGAGACCTCTGCATCAGACCAGAATACAGCGATCAGCAATGAGACCGCTGCATCAGACCAGAATACATCGATCAGCAATGAGACCGCTGCATCAGACCAGAATACATCGATCAGCAATGAGACCACTGCATCAGACCAGAATACATCGATCAGCAATGAGACCTCTGCATCAGACCAGAATACATCGATCAGCAATGAGACCTCTGCATCAGACCAGACCACATCGATCAGCAATGAGACCGCTGCATCAGACCAGAATACATCGATCAGCAATGAGACCTCTGCATCAGTCCAGAATACATCGATCAGCAATGAGACCGCTGCATCAGACCAGAATACATCAATCAGCAATGAGACCTCTGCATCAGACCAGAATACATCGATCAGCAATGAGACCGCTGCATCAGATCAGAATACAGCGATCAGCAATGAGACCTCTGCATCAGACCAGAATACATCGATCAGCAATGAGACCTCTGCATCAGTCCAGAATACATCAATCAGCAATGAGACCTCTGCATCAGACCAGAATACAGCGATCAGCAATGAGACCGCTGCATCAGACCAGAATACATCGATCAGCAATGAGACCTCTGCATCAGACCAGAATACAGCGATCAGCAATGAGACCGCTGCATCAGACCAGAATACATCGATCAGCAATGAGACCGCTGCATCAGACCAGAATACATCGATCAGCAATGAGACCTCTGCATCAGACCAGAATACATCGATCAGCAATGAGACCGCTACATCAGACCAGAATACAGCGATCAGCAATGAGACCGCTGCATCAGACCAGAATACATCGATCAGCAATGAGACCGCTGCATCAGACCAGAGCACATCGATCAGCAATGAGACCTCTGCATCAGTCCAGAATACATCGATCAGCAATGAGACCGCTGCATCAGACCAGAGCACATCGATCAGCAATGAGACCTCTGCATCAGTCCAGAATACATCGATCAGCAACGAGACCGCTGCATCAGACCAGAGCACATCGATCAGCAATGAGACCTCTGCATCAGTCCAGAATACATCGATCCGCAATGAGACCGCTGCATCAGACCAGAGCACATCGATCAGCAATGAGACCGCTGCATCAGACCAGAATACAGCGATCAGCAATGAGACCTCTGCATCAGACCAGAGCACATCGATCAGCAATGAGACCTCTGCATCAGTCCAGAATACATCGATCAGCAATGAGACCGCTGCATCAGACCAGAATACATCGATCAGCAATGAGACCGCTGCATCAGACCAGAATACATCGATCAGCAATGAGACCTCTGCATCAGACCAGAATACATCAATCAGCAATGAGACCTCTGCATCAGACCAGAATACAGCGATCAGCAATGAGACCTCTGCATCAGACCAGAATACATCAATCAGCAATGAGACCTCTGCATCAGACCAGAATACAGCGATCAGCAATGAGACCTCTGCATCAGTCCAGAATACATCGATCAGCAATGAGACCGCTGCATCAGACCAGAATACATCGATCAGCAATGAGACCTCTGCATCAGACCAGAATACATCGATCAGCAATGAGACCTCTGCATCAGACCAGAATACATCGATCAGCAATGAGACCTCTGCATCAGACCAGAATACAGCGATCAGCAATGAGACCGCTGCATCAGACCAGAATACATCGATCAGCAATGAGACCGCTGCATCAGACCAGAATACATCGATCAGCAATGAGACCGCTGCATCAGACCAGAATACATCGATCAGCAATGAGACCACTGCATCAGACCAGAATACATCGATCAGCAATGAGACCTCTGCATCAGACCAGAATACATCGATCAGCAATGAGACCTCTGCATCAGACCAGAATACATCGATCAGCAATGAGACCTCTGCATCAGACCAGAATACATCGATCAGCAATGAGACCTCTGCATCAGACCAGACCACATCGATCAGCAATGAGACCGCTGCATCAGACCAGAATACATCGATCAGCAATGAGACCTCTGCATCAGACCAGAATACAACGATCAGCAATGAGACCGCTGCATCAGTCCAGAATACAACGATCAGCAATGAGACCGCTGCATCAGACCAGAATACAGCGATCAGCAATGAGACCGCTGCATCAGATCAGAATACAGCGATCAGCAATGAGACCGCTGCATCAGACCAGAATACATCGATCAGCAATGAGACCTCTGCATCAGTCCAGAATACATCGATCAGCAATGAGACCGCTGCATCAGACCAGAATACATCAATCAGCAATGAGACCTCTGCATCAGACCAGAATACAGCGATCAGCAATGAGACCTCTGCATCAGTCCAGAATACATCGATCAGCAATGAGACCGCTGCATCAGATCAGAATACAGCGATCAGCAATGAGACCTCTGCATCAGACCAGAATACATCGATCAGCAATGAGACCTCTGCATCAGTCCAGAATACATCGATCAGCAATGAGACCGCTGCATCAGATCAGAATACAGCGATCAGCAATGAGACCGCTGCATCAGACCAGAATACATCGATCAGCAATGAGACCTCTGCATCAGTCCAGAATACATCGATCAGCAATGAGACCGCTGCATCAGACCAGAATACATCAATCAGCAATGAGACCTCTGCATCAGACCAGAATACAGCGATCAGCAATGAGACCGCTGCATCAGACCAGAATACATCGATCAGCAATGAGACCTCTGCATCAGACCAGAATACAGCGATCAGCAATGAGACCGCTGCATCAGACCAGAATACATCGATCAGCAATGAGACCGCTGCATCAGACCAGAATACATCGATCAGCAATGAGACCGCTGCATCAGACCAGAATACAGCGATCAGCAATGAGACCTCTGCATCAGACCAGAATACATCGATCAGCAATGAGACCGCTGCATCAGACCAGAATACATCGATCAGCAATGAGACCTCTGCATCAGACCAGAATACATCGATCAGCAATGAGACCTCTGCATCAGACCAGAATACATCGATCAGCAATGAGACCTCTGCATCAGACCAGAATACATCGATCAGCAATGAGACCTCTGCATCAGACCAGAATACATCGATCAGCAATGAGACCGCTGCATCAGACCAGAATACATCGATCAGCAATGAGACCGCTGCATCAGACCAGAATACATCGATCAGCAATGAGACCGCTGCATCAGACCAGAATACATCGATCAGCAATGAGACCGCTACATCAGACCAGAATACATCGATCAGCAATGAGACCGCTGCATCAGACCAGAATACATCGATCAGCAATGAGACCGCGGCATCAGACCAGAATACATCGATCAGCAATGAGACCGCTACATCAGACCAGAATACAGCGATCAGCAATGAGACCGCTACATCAGACCAGAATACATCGATCAGCAATGAGACCGCTGCATCAGACCAGAATACATCGATCAGCAATGAGACCGCTACATCAGTCCAGAATACATCGATCAGCAATGAGACCGCTGCATCAGATCAGAATACAGCGATCAGCAATGAGACCTCTGCATCAGATCAGAATACATCGATCAGCAATGAGACCGCTGCATCAGACCAGAATACATCGATCAGCAATGAGACCGCTGCCTCAGACCAGAATACATCGATCAGCAATGAGACCTCTGCATCAGATCAGAATACATCGATCAGCAATGAGACCTCTGCATCAGATCAGAATACAACGATCAGCAATGAGACCTCTGCATCAGACAGAATACATCGATCAGCAATGAGACCGCTGCATCAGACCAGAATACAGCGATCAGCAATGAGACCGCTGCATCAGATCAGAATACAGCGATCAGCAATGAGACCGCTGCATCAGATCAGAATACATCGATCAGCAATGAGACCTCTGCATCAGATCAGAATACATCGATCAGCAATGAGACCTCTGCATCAGATCAGAATACATCGATCAGCAATGAGACCTCTGCATCAGATCAGAATACATCGATCAGCAATGAGACCGCTGCATCAGACCAGAATACATCGATCAGCAATGAGACCGCTGCATCAGTCCAGAATACATCGATCAGCAATGAGACCGCTGCATCAGACCAGAATACATCGATCAGGAATGAGACCGCTGCATCAGACCAGAATACATCGATCAGCAATGAGACCGCTGCATCAGACCAGAATACATCGATCAGCAATGAGACCGCTGCATCAGACCAGAATACATCGATCAGCAATGAGACCGCTGCATCAGACCAGAATACAGCGATCAGCAATGAGACCTCTGCATCAGATCAGAATACAGCGATCAGCAATGAGACCGCTGCATCAGACCAGAATACAGCGATCAGCAATGAGACCTCTGCATCAGACCAGAATACATCGATCAGCAATGAGACCGCTGCATCAGAGCAGAATACATCGATCAGCAATGAGACCTCTGCATCAGAGCAGAATACATCGATCAGCAATGAGACCTCTGCATCAGATCAGAATACATCGATCAGCAATGAGACCTCTGCATCAGACCAGAATACAGCGATCAGCAATGAGACCTCTGCATCAGAGCAGAATACATCGATCAGCAATGAGACCGCTGCATCAGACCAGAATACATCGATCAGCAATGAGACCTCTGCATCAGACCAGAGCACATCGATCAGCAATGAGACCGCTGCATCAGACCAGAGCACATCGATCAGCAATGAGACCGCTGCATCAGACCAGAATACAACGATCAGCAATGAGACAGCTGCATCAGACCAGAATACATCGATCAGCAATGAGACCGCTGCATCAGACCAGAATACATCGATCAGCAATGAGACCTCTGCATCAGTCCAGAATACAACGATCAGCAATGAGACCGCTGCATCAGACCAGAATACATCGATCAGCAATGAGACCGCTGCATCAGATCAGAATACAGCGATCAGCAATGAGACCTCTGCATCAGATCAGAATACATCGATCAGCAATGAGACCGCTGCATCAGACCAGAATACATCGATCAGCAATGAGACCGCTGCCTCAGACCAGAATACATCGATCAGCAATGAGACCTCTGCATCAGATCAGAATACATCGATCAGCAATGAGACCTCTGCATCAGATCAGAATACAACGATCAGCAATGAGACCTCTGCATCAGACCAGAATACATCGATCAGCAATGAGACCGCTGCATCAGACCAGAATACAGCGATCAGCAATGAGACCGCTGCATCAGATCAGAATACAGCGATCAGCAATGAGACCGCTGCATCAGATCAGAATACATCGATCAGCAATGAGACCTCTGCATCAGATCAGAATACATCGATCAGCAATGAGACCTCTGCATCAGATCAGAATACATCGATCAGCAATGAGACCTCTGCATCAGATCAGAATACATCGATCAGCAATGAGACCGCTGCATCAGACCAGAATACATCGATCAGCAATGAGACCGCTGCATCAGTCCAGAATACATCGATCAGCAATGAGACCGCTGCATCAGACCAGAATACATCGATCAGGAATGAGACCGCTGCATCAGACCAGAATACATCGATCAGCAATGAGACCGCTGCATCAGACCAGAATACATCGATCAGCAATGAGACCGCTGCATCAGACCAGAATACATCGATCAGCAATGAGACCGCTGCATCAGACCAGAATACAGCGATCAGCAATGAGACCTCTGCATCAGATCAGAATACAGCGATCAGCAATGAGACCGCTGCATCAGACCAGAATACAGCGATCAGCAATGAGACCTCTGCATCAGACCAGAATACATCGATCAGCAATGAGACCGCTGCATCAGAGCAGAATACATCGATCAGCAATGAGACCTCTGCATCAGAGCAGAATACATCGATCAGCAATGAGACCTCTGCATCAGATCAGAATACATCGATCAGCAATGAGACCTCTGCATCAGACCAGAATACAGCGATCAGCAATGAGACCTCTGCATCAGAGCAGAATACATCGATCAGCAATGAGACCGCTGCATCAGACCAGAATACATCGATCAGCAATGAGACCTCTGCATCAGACCAGAGCACATCGATCAGCAATGAGACCGCTGCATCAGACCAGAGCACATCGATCAGCAATGAGACCGCTGCATCAGACCAGAATACAACGATCAGCAATGAGACAGCTGCATCAGACCAGAATACATCGATCAGCAATGAGACCGCTGCATCAGACCAGAATACATCGATCAGCAATGAGACCTCTGCATCAGTCCAGAATACAACGATCAGCAATGAGACCGCTGCATCAGACCAGAATACATCGATCAGCAATGAGACCGCTGCATCAGACCAGAATACATCGATCAGCAATGAGACCGCTACATCAGACCAGAATACAGCGATCAGCAATGAGACCGCTGCATCAGACCAGAATACAGCGATCAGCAATGAGACCGCTGCATCAGACCAGAATACATCGATCAGCAATGAGATCGCTGCATCAGACCAGAATACATCGATCAGCAATGAGACCGCTGTATCAGACCAGAATACATCGATCAGCAATGAGACCGCTGCATCAGACCAGAATACATCGATCAGCAATGAGACCGCTGCATCAGACCCGAATACATCGATCAGCAATGAGACCTCTGCATTAGACCAGAATACAACGATCAGCAATGAGACCGCTGCATCAGACCAGAATACATCGATCAGCAATGAGACCGCTGCATCAGACCAGAATACATCGA
The DNA here is from genome assembly GCA_037952835.1 of Lithobates septentrionalis. NCBI lineage: Eukaryota > Metazoa > Chordata > Amphibia > Anura > Ranidae > Lithobates > Lithobates septentrionalis. The sequence continues at coordinate 103,247 of JBBDGP010004577.1, read as the reverse complement.
TCAGCAATGAGACCGCTGCATCAGACCAGAATACAACGATCAGCAATGAGATCGCTGCATCAGACCCGAATACATCGATCAGCAATGAGACCGCTGCATCAGACCAGAATACATCGATCAGCAATGAGACCGCTGCATCAGACCAGAATACATCGATCAGCAATGAGACCGCTGCATCAGACCAGAATACAACGATCAGCAATGAGATCGCTGCATCAGACCAGAATACAACGATCAGCAATGAGATCGCTGCATCAGACCCGAATACATCGATCAGCAATGAGACCGCTGCATCAGACCAGAATACAACGATCAGCAATGAGATCGCTGCATCAGACCAGAATACATCGATCAGCAATGAGACCGCTGCATCAGACCAGAATACATCGATCAGCAATGAGACCGCTGCATCAGACCAGAATACATCGATCAGCAATGAGACAGCTGCATCAGAATAGAATACATCGATCAGCAGCGAGACTGCTGCATCAGACCAGAATACATCGATCAGCAATGAGATCGCTGCATCAGACCAGAATACATCGATCGGCAATGAGACCGCTGCATCAGACCAGAATACAACGATCAGTAATGAGATCGCTGCATCAGACCCGAATACATCGATCAGCAATGAGACCTCTGCATTAGACCAGAATACATCGATCAGAAATGAGACCGCTGCATCAGACCAGAATACATCGATCAGCAATGAGATCGCTGCATCAGACCCGAATACATCGATCAGCAATGAGACAGCTGCATCAGACCAGAATACATCGATCAGCAATGAGACCGCTGCATCAGACCAGAATACATCGATCAGCAATGAGACCTCTGCATCAGACCAGAATACATCGATCAGCAATGAGACCTCTGCATCAGACCAGAATACATCGATCAGCAGCGAGACTGCTGCATCAGACCAGAATACATCGATCAGCAATGAGATCGCTGCATCAGACCAGAATACATCGATCAGCAGCGAGACTGCTGCATCAGACCAGAATACATCGATCAGCAATGAGATCGCTGCATCAGACCAGAATACATCGATCAGCAGCGAGACTGCTGCATCAGACCAGAATACATCGATCAGCAATGAGACCGCTGCATCAGACCAGAATACATCGATCAGCAATGAGATCGCTGCATCAGACCAGAATACATCGATCGGCAATGAGACCGCTGCATCAGACCAGAATACAACGATCAGCAATGAGATCGCTGCATCAGACCCGAATACATCGATCAGCAATGAGACCTCTGCATTAGACCAGAATACATCGATCAGCAATGAGACCGCTGCATCAGACCAGAATACATCGATCTGCAATGAGACCTCTGCATCAGAGCAGAATACATCGATCAGCAATGAGACCTCTGCATCAGACCAGAATACATCGATCAGCAATGAGACCGCTACATCAGACCAGAATACATCGATCAGCAATGAGACCGCTACATCAGACCAGAATACATCGATCAGCAATGAGACCGCTACATCAGACCAGAATACATCGATCAGCAATGAGACCGCTGCATCAGACCAGAATACATCGATCAGCAATGAGACCGCTGCATCAGACCAGAATACATCGATCAGCAATGAGACCGCTACATCAGACCAGAATACATCGATCAGCAATGAGACCGCTGCATCAGACCAGAATACATCGATCAGCAATGAGACCGCTGCATCAGACCAGAATACATCGATCAGCAATGAGACCGCTGCATCAGTCCAGAATACTTCGATCAGCAATGAGACCGCTGCATCAGACCAGAATACATCGATCAGCAATGAGACCTCTGCATCAGACCAGAATACATCGATCAGCAATGAGACCGCTGCATCAGTCCAGAATACATCGATCAGCAATGAGACCGCTGCATCAGACCAGAATACATCGATCAGCAATGAGACCGCTGCATCAGTCCAGAATACATCGATCAGCAATGAGACCGCTGCATCAGACCAGAATACATCGATCAGCAATGAGACCTCTGCATCAGATCAGAATACATCGATCAGCAATGAGACCGCTGCATCAGACCAGAATACATCGATCAGCAATGAGACCTCTGCATCAGTCCAGAATACATCGATCAGCAATGAGACCGCTGCATCAGACCAGAATACATTGATCAGCAATGAGACCGCTGCATCAGTCCAGAATACATCGATCAGCAATGAGACCGCTGCATCAGACCAGAATACATCGATCAGCAGCGAGACCGCTGCATCAGACCAGAATACATCGATCAGCAGCGAGACTGCTGCATCAGACCAGAATACATCGATCAGCAATGAGATCGCTGCATCAGACCAGAATACATCGATCGGCAATGAGACCGCTGCATCAGACCAGAATACATCGATCAGCAATGAGATCGCTGCATCAGACCCGAATACATCGATCAGCAATGAGACCTCTGCATTAGACCAGAATACATCGATCAGAAATGAGACCGCTGCATCAGACCAGAATACATCGATCAGCAATGAGATCGCTGCATCAGACCAGAATACATCGATCAGCAATGAGATCACTGCATCAGACCAGAATACATCGATCAGCAATGAGATCGCTGCATCAGACCAGAATACATCGATCGGCAATGAGACCGCTGCATCAGACCAGAATACATCGATCAGCAATGAGATCGCTGCATCAGACCCGAATACATCGATCAGCAATGAGACCTCTGCATTAGACCAGAATACATCGATCAGAAATGAGACCGCTGCATCAGACCAGAATACATCGATCAGCAATGAGACCGCTGCATCAGACCAGAATACATCGATCAGCAATGAGACCGCTGCATCAGACCAGAATACAACGATCAGCAATGAGATCGCTGCATCAGACCCGAATACATCGATCAGCAATGAGACCTCTGCATCAGACCAGAATACATCGATCAGCAATGAGACCACTGCATCAGTCCAGAATACATCGATCAGAAATGAGACCGCTGCATCAGACCAGAATACATCGATCAGCAATGAGACCACTGCATCAGTCCAGAATACATCGATCAGCAATGAGATCGCTGCATCAGACCCGAATACATCGATCAGCAATGAGACCTCTGCATTAGACCAGAATACATCGATCAGCAATGAGACCGCTGCATCAGACCAGAATACATCGATCAGCAATGAGACCGCTGCATCAGACCAGAATACATCGATCAGCAATGAGACCTCTGCATCAGACCAGAATACATCGATCAGCAATGAGACCGCTGCATCAGTCCAGAATACATCGATCAGCAATGAGACCGCTGCATCAGACCAGAATACATCGATCAGCAATGAGACCGCTGCATCAGACCAGAATACAACGATCAGCAATGAGATCGCTGCATCAGACCCGAATACATCGATCAGCAGCGAGACCGCTGCATCAGACCAGAATACAACGATCAGCAATGAGACCGCTACATCAGACCAGAATACATCGATCAGCAATGAGACCGCTGCATCAGACCAGAATACATCGATCAGCAATGAGACCGCTGCATCAGACCAGAATACAACGATCAGCAATGAGATCGCTGCATCAGACCCGAATACATCGATCAGCAATGAGACCGCTGCATCAGACCAGAATACATCGATCAGCAATGAGACCGCTGCATCAGACCAGAATACATCGATCAGCAATGAGACCGCTGCATCAGACCAGAATACATCGATCAGCAATGAGATCGCTGCATCAGACCAGAATACATCGATCGGCAATGAGACCGCTGCATCAGACCAGAATACAACGATCAGCAATGAGATCGCTGCATCAGACCCGAATACATCGATCAGCAATGAGACCTCTGCATTAGACCAGAATACATCGATCAGCAATGAGACCGCTGCATCAGTCCAGAATACATCGATCAGCAATGAGACCGCTGCATCAGACCAGAATACATCGATCAGCAATGAGACCGCTACATCAGACCAGAATACATCGATCAGCAATGAGACCACTGCATCAGACCAGAATACAACGATCAGCAATGAGACCGCTGCATCAGACCAGAATACATCGATCAGCAATGAGACCGCTGCATCAGACCCGAATACATCGATCAGCAATGAGACCTCTGCATTAGACCAGAATACATCGATCAGAAATGAGACCGCTGCATCAGACCAGAATACATCGATCAGCAATGAGACCGCTGCATCAGACCAGAATACATCGATCAGCAATGAGACCGCTACATCAGACCAGAATACATCGATCAGCAATGAGACCACTGCATCAGACCAGAATACAACGATCAGCAATGAGACCGCTGCATCAGACCAGAATACATCGATCAGCAATGAGACCGCTGCATCAGACCCGAATACATCGATCAGCAATGAGACCTCTGCATTAGACCAGAATACATCGATCAGAAATGAGACCGCTGCATCAGACCAGAATACATCGATCAGCAATGAGATCGCTGCATCAGACCCGAATACATCGATCAGCAATGAGACCTCTGCATTAGACCAGAATACATCGATCAGCAATGAGACCGCTACATCAGACCAGAATACATCGATCAGCAATGAGACCGCTGCATCAGTCCAGAGCACATCGATCAGCAATGAGACCTCTGCATCAGTCCAGAATACATCGATCAGCAATGAGACCGCTGCATCAGACCAGAATACATCGATCAGCAATGAGACCGCTGCATCAGTCCAGAATACATCGATCAGCAATGAGACCTCTGCATCAGACCAGAATACATCGATCAGCAATGAGACCGCTGCATCAGTCCAGAATACATCGATCAGCAATGAGACCGCTGCATCAGACCAGAATACATCGATCAGCAGCGAGACTGCTGCATCAGACCAGAATACATCGATCAGCAATGAGATCGCTGCATCAGACCAGAATACATCGATCGGCAATGAGACCGCTGCATCAGACCAGAATACATCGATCAGCAATGAGACCTCTGCATTAGACCAGAATACAGCGATCAGCAATGAGACCGCTGCATCAGACCAGAATACATCGATCAGCAATGAGACCGCTGCATCAGACCAGAATACAGCGATCAGCAATGAGACCGCTGCATCAGACCAGAATACAGCGATCAGCAATGAGACCGCTGCATCAGACCAGAATACAGCGATCAGCAATGAGACCGCTGCATCAGACCAGAATACAGCGATCAGCAATGAGACCGCTACATCAGACCAGAATACAGCGATCAGCAATGAGAACGCTACATCAGACCAGAATACAGCGATCAGCAATGAGACCTCTGCATCAGACCAGAATACATCGATCAGCAATGAGACCGCTGCATCAGAGCAGAATACATCGATCAGCAATGAGACCGCTGCATCAGACCAGAATACATCGATCAGCAATGAGACCGCTGCATCAGATCAGAATACATCGATCAGCAATGAGACCTCTGCATCAGACCAGAATACATCGATCAGCAATGAGACCGCTGCATCAGATCAGAATACATCAATCAGCAATGAGACCGCTGCATCAGACCAGAATACATCGATCAGCAATGAGACCTCTGCATCAGACCAGAATACATCGATCAGCAATGCGACCTCTGCATCAGACCAGAATACATCGATCAGCAATGAGACCTCTGCATCAGACCAGAATACATCGATCAGCAATGAGACCGCTGCATCAGACCAGAATACAGCGATCAGCAATGCGACCTCTGCATCAGACCAGAATACATCGATCAGCAATGAGACCTCTGCATCAGACCAGAATACATCGATCAGCAATGAGACCGCTGCATCAGACCAGAATACAGCGATCAGCAATGAGACCTCTGCATCAGACCAGAGCACATCGATCAGCAATGAGACCGCTGCATCAGACCAGAATACATCGATCAGCAATGAGACCTCTGCATCAGACCAGAATACATCGATCAGCAATGAGACCTCTGCATCAGACCAGAATACATCGATCAGCAATGAGACCGCTGCATCAGTCCAGAATACATCGATCAGCAATGAGACCGCTACATCAGACCAGAATACAGCGATCAGCAATGAGACCGCTGCATCAGACCAGAGCACATCGATCAGCAATGAGACCTCTGCATCAGTCCAGAATACATCGATCAGCAATGAGACCGCTGCATCAGACCAGAGCACATCGATCAGCAATGAGACCTCTGCATCAGTCCAGAATACATCGATCAGCAATGAGACCGCTGCATCAGACCAGAGCACATCGATCAGCAATGAGACCTCTGCATCAGTCCAGAATACATCGATCAGCAATGAGACCGCTGCATCAGACCAGAGCACATCGATCAGCAATGAGACCTCTGCATCAGTCCAGAATACATCGATCAGCAATGAGACCGCTGCATCAGACCAGAGCACATCGATCAGCAATGAGACCTCTGCATCAGACCAGAATACAGCGATCAGCAATGAGACCTCTGCATCAGACCAGAGCACATCGATCAGCAATGAGACCTCTGCATCAGACCAGAATACATCGATCAGCAATGAGACCGCTGCATCAGAGCAGAATACATCGATCAGCAATGAGACCTCTGCATCAGACCAGAATACATCGATCAGCAATGAGACCGCTGCATCAGACCAGAATACATCGATCAGCAATGAGACCTCTGCATCAGACCAGAATACATCGATCAGCAATGAGACCTCTGCATCAGACCAGAATACAGCGATCAGCAATGAGACCTCTGCATCAGACCAGAATACATCGATCAGCAATGAGACCGCTGCATCAGACCAGAATACAGCGATCAGCAATGAGACCTCTGCATCAGACCAGAATACATCGATCAGCAATGAGACCTCTGCATCAGACCAGAATACAGCGATCAGCAATGAGACCTCTGCATCAGACCAGAATACAGCGATCAGCAATGAGACCGCTGCATCAGACCAGAATACATCGATCAGCAATGAGACCTCTGCATCAGACCAGAATACATCGATCAGCAATGAGACCGCTGCATCAGACCAGAATACATCGATCAGCAATGAGACCTCTGCATCAGACCAGAATACATCGATCAGCAATGAGACCTCTGCATCAGACCAGAATACATCGATCAGCAATGAGACCTCTGCATCAGACCAGAATACAGCGATCAGCAATGAGACCGCTGCATCAGACCAGAATACATCGATCAGCAATGAGACCGCTGCATCAGACCAGAATACATCGATCAGCAATGAGACCGCTGCATCAGACCAGAATACATCGATCAGCAATGAGACCACTGCATCAGACCAGAATACATCGATCAGCAATGAGACCTCTGCATCAGACCAGAATACATCGATCAGCAATGAGACCTCTGCATCAGACCAGACCACATCGATCAGCAATGAGACCGCTGCATCAGACCAGAATACATCGATCAGCAATGAGACCTCTGCATCAGACCAGAATACAACGATCAGCAATGAGACCGCTGCATCAGTCCAGAATATAACGATCAGCAATGAGACCGCTGCATCAGACCAGAATACAGCGATCAGCAATGAGACCTCTGCATCAGACCAGAATACAGCGATCAGCAATGAGACCGCTGCATCAGATCAGAATACAGCGATCAGCAATGAGACCGCTGCATCAGACCAGAATACATCGATCAGCAATGAGACCTCTGCATCAGTCCAGAATACATCGATCAGCAATGAGACCGCTGCATCAGACCAGAATACATCAATCAGCAATGAGACCTCTGCATCAGACCAGAATACAGCGATCAGCAATGAGACCGCTGCATCAGACCAGAATACATCGATCAGCAATGAGACCGCTGCATCAGACCAGAATACATCGATCAGCAATGAGACCACTGCATCAGACCAGAATACATCGATCAGCAATGAGACCGCTGCATCAGACCAGAATACATCGATCAGCAATGAGACCTCTGCATCAGACCAGACCACATCGATCAGCAATGAGACCGCTGCATCAGACCAGAATACATCGATCAGCAATGAGACCTCTGCATCAGTCCAGAATACATCGATCAGCAATGAGACCGCTGCATCAGACCAGAATACATCAATCAGCAATGAGACCTCTGCATCAGACCAGAATACATCGATCAGCAATGAGACCGCTGCATCAGATCAGAATACAGCGATCAGCAATGAGACCTCTGCATCAGACCAGAATACATCGATCAGCAATGAGACCTCTGCATCAGTCCAGAATACATCAATCAGCAATGAGACCTCTGCATCAGACCAGAATACAGCGATCAGCAATGAGACCGCTGCATCAGACCAGAATACATCGATCAGCAATGAGACCTCTGCATCAGACCAGAATACAGCGATCAGCAATGAGACCGCTGCATCAGACCAGAATACATCGATCAGCAATGAGACCGCTGCATCAGACCAGAATACATCGATCAGCAATGAGACCTCTGCATCAGACCAGAATACATCGATCAGCAATGAGACCGCTACATCAGACCAGAATACAGCGATCAGCAATGAGACCGCTGCATCAGACCAGAATACATCGATCAGCAATGAGACCGCTGCATCAGACCAGAGCACATCGATCAGCAATGAGACCTCTGCATCAGTCCAGAATACATCGATCAGCAATGAGACCGCTGCATCAGACCAGAGCACATCGATCAGCAATGAGACCTCTGCATCAGTCCAGAATACATCGATCAGCAATGAGACCGCTGCATCAGACCAGAGCACATCGATCAGCAATGAGACCTCTGCATCAGTCCAGAATACATCGATCCGCAATGAGACCGCTGCATCAGACCAGAGCACATCGATCAGCAATGAGACCGCTGCATCAGACCAGAATACAGCGATCAGCAATGAGACCTCTGCATCAGACCAGAGCACATCGATCAGCAATGAGACCTCTGCATCAGTCCAGAATACATCGATCAGCAATGAGACCGCTGCATCAGACCAGAATACATCGATCAGCAATGAGACCGCTGCATCAGACCAGAATACATCGATCAGCAATGAGACCTCTGCATCAGACCAGAATACATCAATCAGCAATGAGACCTCTGCATCAGACCAGAATACAGCGATCAGCAATGAGACCTCTGCATCAGACCAGAATACATCAATCAGCAATGAGACCTCTGCATCAGACCAGAATACAGCGATCAGCAATGAGACCTCTGCATCAGTCCAGAATACATCGATCAGCAATGAGACCTCTGCATCAGACCAGAATACATCGATCAGCAATGAGACCTCTGCATCAGACCAGAATACATCGATCAGCAATGAGACCTCTGCATCAGACCAGAATACAGCGATCAGCAATGAGACCGCTGCATCAGACCAGAATACATCGATCAGCAATGAGACCGCTGCATCAGACCAGAATACAGCGATCAGCAATGAGACCTCTGCATCAGACCAGAATACAGCGATCAGCAATGAAACCGCTGCATCAGACCAGAATACATCGATCAGCAATGAGACCGCTGCATCAGACCAGAATACAGCGATCAGCAATGAGACCTCTGCATCAGACCAGAATACAGCGATCAGCAATGAGACCGCTGCATCAGACCAGAATACATCGATCAGCAATGAGACCTCTGCATCAGACCAGAATACATCGATCAGCAATGAGACCGCTGCATCAGACCAGAATACATCGATCAGCAATGAGACCTCTGCATCAGACCAGAATACATCGATCAGCAATGAGACCTCTGCATCAGACCAGAATACATCGATCAGCAATGAGACCTCTGCATCAGACCAGAATACAGCGATCAGCAATGAGACCGCTGCATCAGACCAGAATACATCGATCAGCAATGAGACCGCTGCATCAGACCAGAATACATCGATCAGCAATGAGACCGCTGCATCAGACCAGAATACATCGATCAGCAATGAGACCACTGCATCAGACCAGAATACATCGATCAGCAATGAGACCTCTGCATCAGACCAGAATACATCGATCAGCAATGAGACCTCTGCATCAGACCAGAATACATCGATCAGCAATGAGACCTCTGCATCAGACCAGAATACATCGATCAGCAATGAGACCTCTGCATCAGACCAGACCACATCGATCAGCAATGAGACCGCTGCATCAGACCAGAATACATCGATCAGCAATGAGACCTCTGCATCAGACCAGAATACAACGATCAGCAATGAGACCGCTGCATCAGTCCAGAATACAACGATCAGCAATGAGACCGCTGCATCAGACCAGAATACAGCGATCAGCAATGAGACCGCTGCATCAGATCAGAATACAGCGATCAGCAATGAGACCGCTGCATCAGACCAGAATACATCGATCAGCAATGAGACCTCTGCATCAGTCCAGAATACATCGATCAGCAATGAGACCGCTGCATCAGACCAGAATACATCAATCAGCAATGAGACCTCTGCATCAGACCAGAATACAGCGATCAGCAATGAGACCTCTGCATCAGTCCAGAATACATCGATCAGCAATGAGACCGCTGCATCAGATCAGAATACAGCGATCAGCAATGAGACCTCTGCATCAGACCAGAATACATCGATCAGCAATGAGACCTCTGCATCAGTCCAGAATACATCGATCAGCAATGAGACCGCTGCATCAGATCAGAATACAGCGATCAGCAATGAGACCGCTGCATCAGACCAGAATACATCGATCAGCAATGAGACCTCTGCATCAGTCCAGAATACATCGATCAGCAATGAGACCGCTGCATCAGACCAGAATACATCAATCAGCAATGAGACCTCTGCATCAGACCAGAATACAGCGATCAGCAATGAGACCGCTGCATCAGACCAGAATACATCGATCAGCAATGAGACCTCTGCATCAGACCAGAATACAGCGATCAGCAATGAGACCGCTGCATCAGACCAGAATACATCGATCAGCAATGAGACCGCTGCATCAGACCAGAATACATCGATCAGCAATGAGACCGCTGCATCAGACCAGAATACAGCGATCAGCAATGAGACCTCTGCATCAGACCAGAATACATCGATCAGCAATGAGACCGCTGCATCAGACCAGAATACATCGATCAGCAATGAGACCTCTGCATCAGACCAGAATACATCGATCAGCAATGAGACCTCTGCATCAGACCAGAATACATCGATCAGCAATGAGACCTCTGCATCAGACCAGAATACATCGATCAGCAATGAGACCTCTGCATCAGACCAGAATACATCGATCAGCAATGAGACCGCTGCATCAGACCAGAATACATCGATCAGCAATGAGACCGCTGCATCAGACCAGAATACATCGATCAGCAATGAGACCGCTGCATCAGTCCAGAATACATCGATCAGCAATGAGACCGCTGCATCAGACCAGAATACATCGATCAGCAATGAGACCTCTGCATCAGACCAGAATACATCGATCAGCAATGAGACCGCTGCATCAGACCAGAATACATCGATCAGCAATGAGACCGCTGCATCAGTCCAGAATACATCGATCAGCAATGAGACCGCTGCATCAGACCAGAATACAACGATCAGCAATGAGACCACTGCATCAGACCAGAATACATCGATCAGCAATGAGACCGCTGCATCAGAGCAGAATACATCGATCAGCAATGAGACCGCTGCATCAGACCAGAATACATCGATCAGCAATGAGACCGCTGCATCAGACCAGAATACATCGATCAGCAATGAGACCGCTGCATCAGACCAGAATACATCGATCAGCAATGAGACCGCGGCATCAGACCAGAATACATCGATCAGCAATGAGACCGCGGCATCAGACCAGAATACATCGATCAGCAATGAGACCGCTACATCAGACCAGAATACAGCGATCAGCAATGAGACCGCTACATCAGACCAGAATACATCGATCAGCAATGAGACCGCTGCATCAGACCAGAATACATCGATCAGCAATGAGACCGCTACATCAGTCCAGAATACATCGATCAGCAATGAGACCGCTGCATCAGATCAGAATACAGCGATCAGCAATGAGACCTCTGCATCAGATCAGAATACATCGATCAGCAATGAGACCGCTGCATCAGACCAGAATACATCGATCAGCAATGAGACCGCTGCCTCAGACCAGAATACATCGATCAGCAATGAGACCTCTGCATCAGATCAGAATACATCGATCAGCAATGAGACCTCTGCATCAGATCAGAATACAACGATCAGCAATGAGACCTCTGCATCAGACCAGAATACATCGATCAGCAATGAGACCGCTGCATCAGACCAGAATACAGCGATCAGCAATGAGACCGCTGCATCAGATCAGAATACAGCGATCAGCAATGAGACCGCTGCATCAGATCAGAATACATCGATCAGCAATGAGACCTCTGCATCAGATCAGAATACATCGATCAGCAATGAGACCTCTGCATCAGATCAGAATACATCGATCAGCAATGAGACCTCTGCATCAGATCAGAATACATCGATCAGCAATGAGACCGCTGCATCAGACCAGAATACATCGATCAGCAATGAGACCGCTGCATCAGTCCAGAATACATCGATCAGCAATGAGACCGCTGCATCAGACGAGAATACATCGATCAGGAATGAGACCGCTGCATCAGACCAGAATACATCGATCAGCAATGAGACCGCTGCATCAGACCAGAATACATCGATCAGCAATGAGACCGCTGCATCAGACCAGAATACATCGATCAGCAATGAGACCGCTGCATCAGACCAGAATACAGCGATCAGCAATGAGACCTCTGCATCAGATCAGAATACAGCGATCAGCAATGAGACCGCTGCATCAGACCAGAATACAGCGATCAGCAATGAGACCTCTGCATCAGACCAGAATACATCGATCAGCAATGAGACCGCTGCATCAGAGCAGAATACATCGATCAGCAATGAGACCTCTGCATCAGAGCAGAATACATCGATCAGCAATGAGACCTCTGCATCAGATCAGAATACATCGATCAGCAATGAGACCTCTGCATCAGACCAGAATACAGCGATCAGCAATGAGACCTCTGCATCAGAGCAGAATACATCGATCAGCAATGAGACCGCTGCATCAGACCAGAATACATCGATCAGCAATGAGACCTCTGCATCAGACCAGAGCACATCGATCAGCAATGAGACCGCTGCATCAGACCAGAGCACATCGATCAGCAATGAGACCGCTGCATCAGACCAGAATACAACGATCAGCAATGAGACAGCTGCATCAGACCAGAATACATCGATCAGCAATGAGACCGCTGCATCAGACCAGAATACATCGATCAGCAATGAGACCTCTGCATCAGTCCAGAATACAACGATCAGCAATGAGACCGCTGCATCAGACCAGAATACATCGATCAGCAATGAGACCGCTGCATCAGACCAGAATACATCGATCAGCAATGAGACCGCTACATCAGACCAGAATACAGCGATCAGCAATGAGACCGCTGCATCAGACCAGAATACAGCGATCAGCAATGAGACCGCTGCATCAGACCAGAATACATCGATCAGCAATGAGATCGCTGCATCAGACCAGAATACATCGATCAGCAATGAGACCGCTGTATCAGACCAGAATACATCGATCAGCAATGAGACCGCTGCATCAGACCAGAATACATCGATCAGCAATGAGACCGCTGCATCAGACCCGAATACATCGATCAGCAATGAGACCTCTGCATTAGACCAGAATACAACGATCAGCAATGAGACCGCTGCATCAGACCAGAATACATCGATCAGCAATGAGACCGCTGCATCAGACCAGAATACATCGATCAGCAATGAGACCGCTGCATCAGACCAGAATACAACGATCAGCAATGAGATCGCTGCATCAGACCCGAATACATCGATCAGCAATGAGACCGCTGCATCAGACCAGAATACATCGATCAGCAATGAGACCGCTGCATCAGACCAGAATACATCGATCAGCAATGAGACCGCTGCATCAGACCAGAATACAACGATCAGCAATGAGATCGCTGCATCAGACCAGAATACAACGATCAGCAATGAGATCGCTGCATCAGACCCGAATACATCGATCAGCAATGAGACCGCTGCATCAGACCAGAATACAACGATCAGCAATGAGATCGCTGCATCAGACCAGAATACATCGATCAGCAATGAGACCGCTGCATCAGACCAGAATACATCGATCAGCAATGAGACCGCTGCATCAGACCAGAATACATCGATCAGCAATGAGACAGCTGCATCAGAATAGAATACATCGATCAGCAGCGAGACTGCTGCATCAGACCAGAATACATCGATCAGCAATGAGATCGCTGCATCAGACCAGAATACATCGATCGGCAATGAGACCGCTGCATCAGACCAGAATACAACGATCAGTAATGAGATCGCTGCATCAGACCCGAATACATCGATCAGCAATGAGACCTCTGCATTAGACCAGAATACATCGATCAGAAATGAGACCGCTGCATCAGACCAGAATACATCGATCAGCAATGAGATCGCTGCATCAGACCCGAATACATCGATCAGCAATGAGACAGCTGCATCAGACCAGAATACATCGATCAGCAATGAGACCGCTGCATCAGACCAGAATACATCGATCAGCAATGAGACCTCTGCATCAGACCAGAATACATCGATCAGCAATGAGACCTCTGCATCAGACCAGAATACATCGATCAGCAGCGAGACTGCTGCATCAGACCAGAATACATCGATCAGCAATGAGATCGCTGCATCAGACCAGAATACATCGATCAGCAGCGAGACTGCTGCATCAGACCAGAATACATCGATCAGCAATGAGATCGCTGCATCAGACCAGAATACATCGATCAGCAGCGAGACTGCTGCATCAGACCAGAATACATCGATCAGCAATGAGACCGCTGCATCAGACCAGAATACATCGATCAGCAATGAGATCGCTGCATCAGACCAGAATACATCGATCGGCAATGAGACCGCTGCATCAGACCAGAATACAACGATCAGCAATGAGATCGCTGCATCAGACCCGAATACATCGATCAGCAATGAGACCTCTGCATTAGACCAGAATACATCGATCAGCAATGAGACCGCTGCATCAGACCAGAATACATCGATCTGCAATGAGACCTCTGCATCAGAGCAGAATACATCGATCAGCAATGAGACCTCTGCATCAGACCAGAATACATCGATCAGCAATGAGACCGCTACATCAGACCAGAATACATCGATCAGCAATGAGACCGCTACATCAGACCAGAATACATCGATCAGCAATGAGACCGCTACATCAGACCAGAATACATCGATCAGCAATGAGACCGCTGCATCAGACCAGAATACATCGATCAGCAATGAGACCGCTGCATCAGACCAGAATACATCGATCAGCAATGAGACCGCTACATCAGACCAGAATACATCGATCAGCAATGAGACCGCTGCATCAGACCAGAATACATCGATCAGCAATGAGACCGCTGCATCAGACCAGAATACATCGATCAGCAATGAGACCGCTGCATCAGTCCAGAATACTTCGATCAGCAATGAGACCGCTGCATCAGACCAGAATACATCGATCAGCAATGAGACCTCTGCATCAGACCAGAATACATCGATCAGCAATGAGACCGCTGCATCAGTCCAGAATACATCGATCAGCAATGAGACCGCTGCATCAGACCAGAATACATCGATCAGCAATGAGACCGCTGCATCAGTCCAGAATACATCGATCAGCAATGAGACCGCTGCATCAGACCAGAATACATCGATCAGCAATGAGACCTCTGCATCAGATCAGAATACATCGATCAGCAATGAGACCGCTGCATCAGACCAGAATACATCGATCAGCAATGAGACCTCTGCATCAGTCCAGAATACATCGATCAGCAATGAGACCGCTGCATCAGACCAGAATACATTGATCAGCAATGAGACCGCTGCATCAGTCCAGAATACATCGATCAGCAATGAGACCGCTGCATCAGACCAGAATACATCGATCAGCAGCGAGACCGCTGCATCAGACCAGAATACATCGATCAGCAGCGAGACTGCTGCATCAGACCAGAATACATCGATCAGCAATGAGATCGCTGCATCAGACCAGAATACATCGATCGGCAATGAGACCGCTGCATCAGACCAGAATACATCGATCAGCAATGAGATCGCTGCATCAGACCCGAATACATCGATCAGCAATGAGACCTCTGCATTAGACCAGAATACATCGATCAGAAATGAGACCGCTGCATCAGACCAGAATACATCGATCAGCAATGAGATCGCTGCATCAGACCAGAATACATCGATCAGCAATGAGATCACTGCATCAGACCAGAATACATCGATCAGCAATGAGATCGCTGCATCAGACCAGAATACATCGATCGGCAATGAGACCGCTGCATCAGACCAGAATACATCGATCAGCAATGAGATCGCTGCATCAGACCCGAATACATCGATCAGCAATGAGACCTCTGCATTAGACCAGAATACATCGATCAGAAATGAGACCGCTGCATCAGACCAGAATACATCGATCAGCAATGAGACCGCTGCATCAGACCAGAATACATCGATCAGCAATGAGACCGCTGCATCAGACCAGAATACAACGATCAGCAATGAGATCGCTGCATCAGACCCGAATACATCGATCAGCAATGAGACCTCTGCATCAGACCAGAATACATCGATCAGCAATGAGACCACTGCATCAGTCCAGAATACATCGATCAGAAATGAGACCGCTGCATCAGACCAGAATACATCGATCAGCAATGAGACCACTGCATCAGTCCAGAATACATCGATCAGCAATGAGATCGCTGCATCAGACCCGAATACATCGATCAGCAATGAGACCTCTGCATTAGACCAGAATACATCGATCAGCAATGAGACCGCTGCATCAGACCAGAATACATCGATCAGCAATGAGACCGCTGCATCAGACCAGAATACATCGATCAGCAATGAGACCTCTGCATCAGACCAGAATACATCGATCAGCAATGAGACCGCTGCATCAGTCCAGAATACATCGATCAGCAATGAGACCGCTGCATCAGACCAGAATACATCGATCAGCAATGAGACCGCTGCATCAGACCAGAATACAACGATCAGCAATGAGATCGCTGCATCAGACCCGAATACATCGATCAGCAGCGAGACCGCTGCATCAGACCAGAATACAACGATCAGCAATGAGACCGCTACATCAGACCAGAATACATCGATCAGCAATGAGACCGCTGCATCAGACCAGAATACATCGATCAGCAATGAGACCGCTGCATCAGACCAGAATACAACGATCAGCAATGAGATCGCTGCATCAGACCCGAATACATCGATCAGCAATGAGACCGCTGCATCAGACCAGAATACATCGATCAGCAATGAGACCGCTGCATCAGACCAGAATACATCGATCAGCAATGAGACCGCTGCATCAGACCAGAATACATCGATCAGCAATGAGATCGCTGCATCAGACCAGAATACATCGATCGGCAATGAGACCGCTGCATCAGACCAGAATACAACGATCAGCAATGAGATCGCTGCATCAGACCCGAATACATCGATCAGCAATGAGACCTCTGCATTAGACCAGAATACATCGATCAGCAATGAGACCGCTGCATCAGTCCAGAATACATCGATCAGCAATGAGACCGCTGCATCAGACCAGAATACATCGATCAGCAATGAGACCGCTACATCAGACCAGAATACATCGATCAGCAATGAGACCACTGCATCAGACCAGAATACAACGATCAGCAATGAGACCGCTGCATCAGACCAGAATACATCGATCAGCAATGAGACCGCTGCATCAGACCCGAATACATCGATCAGCAATGAGACCTCTGCATTAGACCAGAATACATCGATCAGAAATGAGACCGCTGCATCAGACCAGAATACATCGATCAGCAATGAGACCGCTGCATCAGACCAGAATACATCGATCAGCAATGAGACCGCTACATCAGACCAGAATACATCGATCAGCAATGAGACCACTGCATCAGACCAGAATACAACGATCAGCAATGAGACCGCTGCATCAGACCAGAATACATCGATCAGCAATGAGACCGCTGCATCAGACCCGAATACATCGATCAGCAATGAGACCTCTGCATTAGACCAGAATACATCGATCAGAAATGAGACCGCTGCATCAGACCAGAATACATCGATCAGCAATGAGATCGCTGCATCAGACCCGAATACATCGATCAGCAATGAGACCTCTGCATTAGACCAGAATACATCGATCAGCAATGAGACCGCTACATCAGACCAGAATACATCGATCAGCAATGAGACCGCTGCATCAGTCCAGAGCACATCGATCAGCAATGAGACCTCTGCATCAGTCCAGAATACATCGATCAGCAATGAGACCGCTGCATCAGACCAGAATACATCGATCAGCAATGAGACCGCTGCATCAGTCCAGAATACATCGATCAGCAATGAGACCGCTGCATCAGACCAGAATACATCGATCAGCAATGAGACCGCTGCATCAGACCAGAATACATCGATCAGCATGAGACCTCTGCATCAGACCAGAATACATCGATCAGCAATGAGACCGCTGCATCAGTCCAGAATACATCGATCAGCAATGAGACCGCTGCATCAGACCAGAATACATCGATCAGCAGCGAGACTGCTGCATCAGACCAGAATACATCGATCAGCAATGAGATCGCTGCATCAGACCAGAATACATCGATCGGCAATGAGACCGCTGCATCAGACCAGAATACATCGATCAGCAATGAGACCTCTGCATTAGACCAGAATACAGCGATCAGCAATGAGACCGCTGCATCAGACCAGAATACATCGATCAGCAATGAGACCGCTGCATCAGACCAGAATACATCGATCAGCAATGAGACCGCTGCATCAGACCAGAATACATCGATCAGCAATGAGACCGCTGCATCAGACCAGAATACATCGATCAGCAATGAGACCGCTGCATCAGACCAGAATACATCGATCAGCAATGAGACCGCTGCATCAGACCAGAATACATCGATCAGCAATGAGACCGCTGCATCAGACCAGAATACATCGATCAGCAATGAGACCTCTGCATCAGACCAGAATACATCGATCAGCAATGAGACCTCTGCATTAGACCAGAATACAGCGATCAGCAATGAGACCGCTGCATCAGACCAGAATACATCGATCAGCAATGAGACCGCTGCATCAGACCAGAATACATCGATCAGCAATGAGACCGCTGCATCAGACCAGAATACATCGATCAGCAATGAGACCTCTGCATCAGACCAGAATACATCGATCAGCAATGAGACCGCTGCATCAGACCAGAATACATCGATCAGCAATGAGACCGCTGCATCAGACCAGAATACATCGATCAGCAATGAGACCTCTGCATCAGACCAGAATACATCGATCAGCAATGAGACAGCTGCATCAGACCAGAATACATCGATCAGCAATGAGACCGCTGCATCAGACCAGAATACATCGATCAGCAATGAGACAGCTGCATCAGTCCAGAATACATCGATCAGCAATGAGACCTCTGCATCAGTCCAGAATACATCGATCAGCAATGAGACCGCTGCATCAGACCAGAATACATCGATCAGCAATGAGACCTCTGCATCAGTCCAGAATACATCGATCAGCAATGAGACCGCTGCATCAGACCAGAATACATCGATCAGCAATGAGACCTCTGCATCAGACCAGAATACATCGATCAGCAATGAGACCGCTGCATCAGTCCAGAATACATCGATCAGCAATGAGACCGCTGCATCAGAGCAGAATACATCGATCAGCAATGAGACCGCTGCATCAGACCAGAATACATCGATCAGCAATGAGACCTCTGCATCAGTCCAGAATACATCGATCAGCAATGAGACCGCTGCATCAGACCAGAATACATCGATCAGCAATGAGATCGCTGCATCAGACCAGAATACATCGATCGGCAATGAGACCGCTGCATCAGACCAGAATACATCGATCAGCAATGAGATCGCTGCATCAGACCCGAATACATCGATCAGCAATGAGACCTCTGCATAGACCAGAATACATCGATCAGAAATGAGACCGCTGCATCAGACCAGAATACATCGATCAGCAATGAGACCTCTGCATCAGACCAGAATACATCGATCAGCAATGAGACCTCTGCATTAGACCAGAATACATCGATCAGCAATGAGACCTCTGCATCAGACCAGAATACATCGATCAGAAATGAGACCGCTGCATCAGACCAGAATACAACGATCAGCAATGAGATCGCTGCATCAGACCAGAATACATCGATCAGCAATGAGACCTCTGCATTAGACCAGAATACATCGATCAGAATGAGACCGCTGCATCAGACCAGAATACAACGATCAGCAATGAGATCGCTGCATCAGACCCGAATACATCGATCAGCAATGAGACCGCTGCATCAGACCAGAATACATCGATCAGCAATGAGACCGCTGCATCAGACCAGAATACATCGATCAGCAATGAGACCTCTGCATCAGACCAGAATACATCGATCGGCAATGAGACCGCTGCATCAGACCAGAATACATCGATCAGCAATGAGATCGCTGCATCAGACCCGAATACATCGATCAGCAATGAGACCTCTGCATCAGACCAGAATACATCGATCGGCAATGAGA
Source organism: Lithobates septentrionalis (assembly GCA_037952835.1). Lineage (NCBI taxonomy): Eukaryota > Metazoa > Chordata > Amphibia > Anura > Ranidae > Lithobates > Lithobates septentrionalis. Next base: position 82,490 of record JBBDGP010004577.1, on the reverse strand, counting down.
CCGCTGCATCAGACCAGAATACATCGATCGGCAATGAGACCGCTGCATCAGACCAGAATACAACGATCAGCAATGAGATCGCTGCATCAGACCCGAATACAACGATCAGCAATGAGATCGCTGCATCAGACCCGAATACATCGATCAGCAATGAGACCTCTGCATTAGACCAGAATACATCGATCAGAAATGAGACCTCTGCATCAGACCAGAATACATCGATCAGCAATGAGACCGCTGCCTCAGACCAGAATACATCGATCAGCAATGAGACCGCTGCATCAGACCAGAATACATCGATCAGCAATGAGACCGCTGCCTGAGACCAGAATACATCGATCAGCAATGAGACCGCTGCATCAGACCAGAATACATCGATCAGCAATGAGACCGCTGCATCAGACCAGAATACATCGATCAGCAATGAGACCTCTGCATCAGACCAGAATACATCGATCAGCAATGAGATCGCTGCATCAGACCCGAATACATCGATCAGCAATGAGACCGCTGCCTGAGACCAGAATACATCGATCAGCAATGAGACCGCTGCATCAGACCAGAATACATCGATCAGCAATGAGACCGCTGCATCAGACCAGAATACATCGATCAGCAATGAGACCTCTGCATCAGACCAGAATACATCGATCAGCAATGAGATCGCTGCATCAGACCCGAATACATCGATCAGCAATGAGACCGCTGCCTGAGACCAGAATACATCGATCAGCAATGAGACCGCTGCATCAGACCAGAATACATCGATCAGCAATGAGACCGCTGCATCAGACCAGAATACATCGATCAGCAATGAGACCTCTGCATCAGACCAGAATACATCGATCAGCAATGAGATCGCTGCATCAGACCCGAATACATCGATCAGCAGCGAGACCGCTGCATCAGACCAGAATACAACGATCAGCAATGAGACCGCTGCATCAGACCAGAATACATCGATCAGCAATGAGACCGCTGCATCAGACCAGAATACATCGATCAGCAATGAGACCGCTGCATCAGACCAGAATACATCGATCAGCAATGAGACCGCTGCATCAGACCAGAATACAACGATCAGCAATGAGATCGCTGCATCAGACCCGAATACATCGATCAGCAATGAGACCTCTGCATTAGACCAGAATACATCGATCAGAAATGAGACCGCTGCATCAGACCAGAATACAGCGATCAGCAATGAGACCGCTGCATCAGACCAGAATACATCGATCAGCAATGAGACCGCTGCATCAGACCAGAATACATCGATCAGCAATGAGATCGCTGCATCAGACCAGAATACATCGATCAGCAATGAGACCGCTGCATCAGACCAGAATACATCGATCAGCAATGAGACCGCTGCATCAGACCAGAATACATCGATCAGCAATGAGACCGCTGCATCAGACCCGAATACATCGATCAGCAATGAGACCTCTGCATTAGACCAGAATACATCGATCAGAATGAGACCGCTGCATCAGACCAGAATACATCGATCAGCAATGAGACCGCTGCATCAGACCAGAATACAACGATCAGCAATGAGATCGCTGCATCAGACCCGAATACATCGATCAGCAATGAGACCGCTGCATCAGACCAGAATACATCGATCAGCAATGAGACCGCTGCATCAGACCAGAATACATCGATCAGCAATGAGACCGCTGCATCAGACCAGAATACATCGATCAGCAATGAGACAGCTGCATCAGATCAGAATACATCGATCAGCAATGAGACCGCTGCATCAGACCAGAATACATCGATCAGCAATGAGATCGCTGCATCAGACCAGAATACATCGATCGGCAATGAGACCGCTGCATCAGACCAGAATACAACGATCAGCAATGAGATCGCTGCATCAGACCCGAATACATCGATCAGCAATGAGACCTCTGCATCAGACCAGAATACAACGATCAGCAATGAGACCGCTGCATCAGACCAGAATACATCGATCAGCAATGAGACCGCTGCATCAGACCAGATACATCGATCAGCAATGAGACCGCTGCATCAGACCAGAATACAACGATCAGCAATGAGATCGCTGCATCAGACCCGAATACATCGATCAGCAATGAGACCTCTGCATTAGACCAGAATACATCGATCAGAAATGAGACCTCTGCATCAGAGCAGAATACATCGATCAGCAATGAGACCGCTGCATCAGACCAGAATACATCGATCAGCAATGAGACCGCTGCATCAGACCAGAATACATCGATCAGCAATGAGACCGCTGCATCAGACCAGAATACATCGATCAGCAATGAGACCGCTGCATCAGACCAGAATACAACGATCAGCAATGAGACCGCTGCATCAGACCAGAATACAACGATCAGCAATGAGATCGCTGCATCAGACCAGAATACATCGATCAGCAATGAGACCTCTGCATTAGACCAGAATACATCGATCAGAAATGAGACCGCTACATCAGACCAGAATACAACGATCAGCAATGAGACCGCTGCATCAGACCCGAATACATCGATCAGCAATGAGACCGCTGCATCAGACCAGAATACATCGATCAGCAATGAGACCGCTGCATCAGACCAGAATACATCGATCAGCAATGAGATCGCTGCATCAGACCAGAATACATCGATCAGCAATGAGACCGCTGCATCAGACCAGAATACAACGATCAGCAATGAGACCGCTGCATCAGACCAGAATACATCGATCAGCAATGAGACCGCTGCATCAGACCAGAATACATCGATCAGCAATGAGACCGCTGCATCAGACCAGAATACAACGATCAGCAATGAGACCGCTGCATCAGACCAGAATACAACGATCAGCAATGAGATCGCTGCATCAGACCAGAATACATCGATCAGCAATGAGACCGCTGCATCAGACCAGAATACAACGATCAGCAATGAGACCGCTGCATCAGACCAGAATACATCGATCAGCAATGAGACCGCTGCATCAGACCAGAATACATCGATCAGCAATGAGACCGCTGCATCAGACCAGAATACATCGATCAGCAATGAGACCTCTGCATCAGACCAGAATACATCGATCAGCAATGAGACCTCTGCATCAGACCAGAATACATCGATCAGCAATGAGACCGCTGCATCAGACCAGAATACATCGATCAGCAATGAGACCGCTGCATCAGACCAGAATACATCGATCAGCAATGAGACCTCTGCATCAGACCAGAATACATCGATCAGCAATGAGACCTCTGCATCAGACCAGAATACATCGATCAGCAGCGAGACCGCTGCATCAGACCAGAATACATCGATCAGCAATGAGATCGCTGCATCAGACCAGAATACATCGATCGGCAATGAGACCGCTGCATCAGACCAGAATACAACGATCAGCAATGAGATCGCTGCATCAGACCCGAATACATCGATCAGCAATGAGACCTCTGCATTAGACCAGAATACATCGATCAGAAATGAGACCTCTGCATCAGACCAGAATACATCGATCAGCAATGAGACCGCTGCATCAGACCAGAATACATCGATCAGCAATGAGATCGCTGCATCAGACCCGAATACATCGATCAGCAATGAGACCTCTGCATTAGACCAGAATACATCGATCAGCAATGAGACCGCTGCATCAGACCAGAATACATCGATCTGCAATGAGACCGCTACATCAGACCAGAATACATCGATCAGCAATGAGACCGCTGCATCAGACCAGAATACATCGATCAGCAATGAGACCGCTGCATCAGTCCAGAATACAACGATCAGCAATGAGATCGCTGCATCAGACCCGAATACATCGATCAGCAATGAGACCTCTGCATTAGACCAGAATACATCGATCAGAAATGAGACCGCTGCATCAGACCAGAATACATCGATCAGCAATGAGACCGCTGCATCAGACCAGAATACATCGATCAGCAATGAGACCGCTGCATCAGACCAGAATACATCGATCAGCAATGAGACCTCTGCATCAGTCCAGAATACATCGATCAGCAATGAGACCGCTGCATCAGACCAGAATACATCGATCAGCAATGAGACCGCTGCATCAGTCCAGAATACATCGATCAGCAATGAGACAGCTGCATCAGACCAGAATACATCGATCAGCAATGAGACCGCTGCATCAGTCCAGAATACATCGATCAGCAATGAGACCTCTGCATCAGACCAGAATACATCGATCAGCAATGAGACCGCTGCATCAGACCAGAATACATCGATCAGCAATGAGACCGCTGCATCAGACCAGAATACATCGATCAGCAGCGAGACTGCTGCATCAGACCAGAATACATCGATCAGCAATGAGATCGCTGCATCAGACCAGAATACATCGATCGGCAATGAGACCGCTGCATCAGACCAGAATACATCGATCAGCAATGAGATCGCTGCATCAGACCCGAATACATCGATCAGCAATGAGACCTCTGCATTAGACCAGAATACATCGATCAGAAATGAGACCGCTGCATCAGACCAGAATACATCGATCAGCAATGAGACCGCTGCATCAGACCAGAATACATCGATCAGCAATGAGACCGCTGCATCAGACCAGAATACATCGATCAGCAATGAGACCACTGCATCAGACCAGAATACATCGATCAGCAATGAGACCGCTGCATCAGACCAGAATACATCGATCAGCAATGAGACCTCTGCATCAGACCAGAATACATCGATCAGCAATGAGACCGCTGCATCAGACCAGAATACATCGATCAGCAATGAGACCGCTGCATCAGACCAGAATACATCGATCAGCAATGAGACCTCTGCATCAGACCAGAATACATCGATCAGCAATGAGACAGCTGCATCAGACCAGAATACATCGATCAGCAATGAGACCTCTGCATCAGACCAGAATACATCGATCAGCAATGAGACCTCTGCATCAGACCAGAATACATCGATCAGCAATGAGACCGCTGCATCAGTCCAGAATACATCGATCAGCAATGAGACCTCTGCATCAGACCAGAATACATCGATCAGCAATGAGACCTCTGCATCAGACCAGAATACATCGATCAGCAATGAGACCTCTGCATCAGACCAGAATACATCGATCAGCAATGAGACCGCTGCATCAGTCCAGAATACATCGATCAGCAATGAGACCGCTGCATCAGTCCAGAATACATCGATCAGCAATGAGACCGCTGCATCAGACCAGAATACATCGATCAGCAGCGAGACTGCTGCATCAGACCAGAATACATCGATCAGCAATGAGATCGCTGCATCAGACCAGAATACATCGATCAGCAATGAGATCGCTGCATCAGACCAGAATACATCGATCAGCAATGAGATCGCTGCATTAGACCAGAATACATCGATCAGAAATGAGACCACTGCATCAGACCAGAATACATCGATCAGCAATGAGACCGCTGCATCAGACCAGAATACATCGATCAGCAATGAGACCTCTGCATCAGACCAGAATACAGCGATCAGCAATGAGACCGCTGCATCAGACCAGAATACATCGATCAGCAATGAGACCGCTGCATCAGACCAGAATACATCGATCAGCAATGAGACCACTGCATCAGACCAGAATACATCGATCAGCAATGAGACCGCTGCATCAGACCAGAATACATCGATCAGCAATGAGACCTCTGCATCAGACCAGAATACATCGATCAGCAATGAGACCGCTGCATCAGTCCAGAATACATCGATCAGCAATGAGACCGCTGCATCAGACCAGAATACATCGATCAGCAATGAGATCGCTGCATCAGACCAGAATACATCGATCAGCAATGAGACCTCTGCATCAGACCAGAATACATCGATCAGCAATGAGACCGCTGCATCAGACCAGAATACATCGATCAGCAATGAGACCTCTGCATCAGACCAGAATACATCGATCAGCAATGAGACCGCTGCATCAGTCCAGAATACATCGATCAGCAATGAGACCGCTGCATCAGACCAGAATACATCGATCAGCAATGAGACCGCTGCATCAGTCCAGAATACATCGATCAGCAATGAGACCGCTGCATCAGACCAGAATACATCGATCAGCAATGAGACCGCTGCATCAGACCAGAATACATCGATCAGCAATGAGACCTCTGCATCAGTCCAGAATACATCGATCAGCAATGAGACCGCTGCATCAGACCAGAATACATCGATCAGCAATGAGACCGCTGCATCAGTCCAGAATACATCGATCAGCAATGAGACCGCTGCATCAGACCAGAATACATCGATCAGCAATGAGACCGCTGCATCAGTCCAGAATACATCGATCAGCAATGAGACCGCTGCATCAGACCAGAATACATCGATCAGCAGCGAGACTGCTGCATCAGACCAGAATACATCGATCAGCAATGAGATCGCTGCATCAGACCAGAATACATCGATCGGCAATGAGACCGCTGCATCAGACCAGAATACATCGATCAGAAATGAGACCGCTGCATCAGACCAGAATACATCGATCAGCAATGAGACCGCTGCATCAGACCAGAATACATCGATCAGCAATGAGACCTCTGCATCAGAGCAGAATACATCGATCAGCAATGAGACCGCTGCATCAGACCAGAATACATCGATCAGCAATGAGACCACTGCATCAGACCAGAATACATCGATCAGCAATGAGACCGCTGCATCAGACCAGAATACATCGATCAGCAATGAGACCGCTGCATCAGACCAGAATACATCGATCAGCAATGAGACCGCTGCATCAGACCAGAATACATCGATCAGCAATGAGACCTCTGCATCAGACCAGAATACATCGATCAGCAATGAGACAGCTGCATCAGACCAGAATACATCGATCAGCAATGAGACCTCTGCATCAGACCAGAATACATCGATCAGCAATGAGACCGCTGCATCAGTCCAGAATACATCGATCAGCAATGAGACCTCTGCATCAGTCCAGAATACATCGATCAGCAATGAGACCGCTGCATCAGACCAGAATACATCGATCAGCAATGAGACCGCTGCATCAGTCCAGAATACATCGATCAGCAATGAGATCGCTGCATCAGACCCGAATACATCGATCAGCAATGAGACCGCTGCATCAGACCAGAATACATCGATCAGCAATGAGACCGCTGCATCAGACCCGAATACATCGATCAGCAATGAGACCGCTGCATCAGACCCGAATACATCGATCAGCAATGAGACCTCTGCATCAGTCCAGAATACATCGATCAGCAATGAGATCGCTGCATCAGACCCGAATACATCGATCAGCAATGAGACCGCTGCATCAGACCAGAATACAACGATCAGCAATGAGACCGCTGCATCAGACCAGAATACATCGATCAGCAATGAGACCGCTGCATCAGTCCAGAATACATCGATCAGCAATGAGACCGCTGCATCAGACCAGAATACATCGATCAGCAATGAGACCGCTGCATCAGTCCAGAATACATCGATCAGCAATGAGACCGCTGCATCAGACCAGAATACATCGATCAGCAATGAGACCGCTGCATCAGACCAGAATACATCGATCAGCAATGAGACCTCTGCATCAGTCCAGAATACATCGATCAGCAATGAGACCGCTGCATCAGACCAGAATACATCGATCAGCAATGAGACCGCTGCATCAGTCCAGAATACATCGATCAGCAATGAGACCGCTGCATCAGACCAGAATACATCGATCAGCAATGAGACCGCTGCATCAGTCCAGAATACATCGATCAGCAATGAGACCGCTGCATCAGACCAGAATACATCGATCAGCAGCGAGACTGCTGCATCAGACCAGAATACATCGATCAGCAATGAGACCGCTGCATCAGACCAGAATACATCGATCAGCAATGAGACCGCTGCATCAGACCAGAATACATCGATCAGCAATGAGACCACTGCATCAGACCAGAATACATTGATCAGCAATGAGACCGCTGCATCAGACCAGAATACATCGATCAGCAATGAGACCTCTGCATCAGACCAGAATACATCGATCAGCAATGAGACCGCTGCATCAGACCAGAATACATCGATCAGCAATGAGACCGCTGCATCAGACCAGAATACATCGATCAGCAATGAGACCTCTGCATCAGACCAGAATACATCGATCAGCAATGAGACAGCTGCATCAGACCAGAATACATCGATCAGCAATGAGACCTCTGCATCAGTCCAGAATACATCGATCAGCAATGAGACCGCTGCATCAGTCCAGAATACATCGATCAGCAATGAGACCGCTGCATCAGACCAGAATACATCGATCAGCAATGAGACCTCTGCATCAGACCAGAATACATCGATCAGCAATGAGACAGCTGCATCAGACCAGAATACATCGATCAGCAATGAGACCTCTGCATCAGTCCAGAATACATCGATCAGCAATGAGACCGCTGCATCAGACCAGAATACATCGATCAGCAATGAGACCTCTGCATCAGTCCAGAATACATCGATCAGCAATGAGACCGCTGCATCAGACCAGAATACATCGATCAGCAATGAGACCGCTGCATCAGTCCAGAATACATCGATCAGCAATGAGACCGCTGCATCAGACCAGAATACATCGATCAGCAATGAGACCGCTGCATCAGTCCAGAATACATCGATCAGCAATGAGACCGCTACATCAGACCAGAATACAGCGATCAGCAATGAGACCGCTGCATCAGACCAGAATACATCGATCAGCAATGAGACCGCTGCATCAGACCAGAGCACATCGATCAGCAATGAGACCTCTGCATCAGTCCAGAATACATCGATCAGCAATGAGACCGCTGCATCAGACCAGAGCACATCGATCAGCAATGAGACCTCTGCATCAGTCCAGAATACATCGATCAGCAATGAGACCGCTGCATCAGACCAGAGCACATCGATCAGCAATGAGACCTCTGCATCAGTCCAGAATACATCGATCCGCAATGAGACCGCTGCATCAGACCAGAGCACATCGATCAGCAATGAGACCGCTGCATCAGACCAGAATACAGCGATCAGCAATGAGACCTCTGCATCAGACCAGAGCACATCGATCAGCAATGAGACCTCTGCATCAGTCCAGAATACATCGATCAGCAATGAGACCGCTGCATCAGACCAGAATACATCGATCAGCAATGAGACCGCTGCATCAGACCAGAATACATCGATCAGCAATGAGACCTCTGCATCAGACCAGAATACAGCGATCAGCAATGAGACCTCTGCATCAGACCAGAATACATCAATCAGCAATGAGACCTCTGCATCAGACCAGAATACAGCGATCAGCAATGAGACCTCTGCATCAGTCCAGAATACATCGATCAGCAATGAGACCTCTGCATCAGACCAGAATACATCGATCAGCAATGAGACCTCTGCATCAGACCAGAATACATCGATCAGCAATGAGACCTCTGCATCAGACCAGAATACAGCGATCAGCAATGAGACCGCTGCATCAGACCAGAATACATCGATCAGCAATGAGACCGCTGCATCAGACCAGAATACAGCGATCAGCAATGAGACCTCTGCATCAGACCAGAATACAGCGATCAGCAATGAGACCGCTGCATCAGACCAGAATACATCGATCAGCAATGAGACCGCTGCATCAGACCAGAATACAGCGATCAGCAATGAGACCTCTGCATCAGACCAGAATACAGCGATCAGCAATGAGACCGCTGCATCAGACCAGAATACATCGATCAGCAATGAGACCTCTGCATCAGACCAGAATACATCGATCAGCAATGAGACCGCTGCATCAGACCAGAATACATCGATCAGCAATGAGACCTCTGCATCAGACCAGAATACATCGATCAGCAATGAGACCTCTGCATCAGACCAGAATACATCGATCAGCAATGAGACCTCTGCATCAGACCAGAATACAGCGATCAGCAATGAGACCGCTGCATCAGACCAGAATACATCGATCAGCAATGAGACCGCTGCATCAGACCAGAATACATCGATCAGCAATGAGACCGCTGCATCAGACCAGAATACATCGATCAGCAATGAGACCACTGCATCAGACCAGAATACATCGATCAGCAATGAGACCTCTGCATCAGACCAGAATACATCGATCAGCAATGAGACCTCTGCATCAGACCAGAATACATCGATCAGCAATGAGACCTCTGCATCAGACCAGAATACATCGATCAGCAATGAGACCTCTGCATCAGACCAGACCACATCGATCAGCAATGAGACCGCTGCATCAGACCAGAATACATCGATCAGCAATGAGACCTCTGCATCAGACCAGAATACAACGATCAGCAATGAGACCGCTGCATCAGTCCAGAATACAACGATCAGCAATGAGACCGCTGCATCAGACCAGAATACAGCGATCAGCAATGAGACCGCTGCATCAGATCAGAATACAGCGATCAGCAATGAGACCGCTGCATCAGACCAGAATACATCGATCAGCAATGAGACCTCTGCATCAGTCCAGAATACATCGATCAGCAATGAGACCGCTGCATCAGACCAGAATACATCAATCAGCAATGAGACCTCTGCATCAGACCAGAATACAGCGATCAGCAATGAGACCTCTGCATCAGTCCAGAATACATCGATCAGCAATGAGACCGCTGCATCAGATCAGAATACAGCGATCAGCAATGAGACCTCTGCATCAGACCAGAATACATCGATCAGCAATGAGACCTCTGCATCAGTCCAGAATACATCGATCAGCAATGAGACCGCTGCATCAGATCAGAATACAGCGATCAGCAATGAGACCGCTGCATCAGACCAGAATACATCGATCAGCAATGAGACCTCTGCATCAGTCCAGAATACATCGATCAGCAATGAGACCGCTGCATCAGACCAGAATACATCAATCAGCAATGAGACCTCTGCATCAGACCAGAATACAGCGATCAGCAATGAGACCGCTGCATCAGACCAGAATACATCGATCAGCAATGAGACCTCTGCATCAGACCAGAATACAGCGATCAGCAATGAGACCGCTGCATCAGACCAGAATACATCGATCAGCAATGAGACCGCTGCATCAGACCAGAATACATCGATCAGCAATGAGACCGCTGCATCAGACCAGAATACAGCGATCAGCAATGAGACCTCTGCATCAGACCAGAATACATCGATCAGCAATGAGACCGCTGCATCAGACCAGAATACATCGATCAGCAATGAGACCTCTGCATCAGACCAGAATACATCGATCAGCAATGAGACCTCTGCATCAGACCAGAATACATCGATCAGCAATGAGACCTCTGCATCAGACCAGAATACATCGATCAGCAATGAGACCTCTGCATCAGACCAGAATACATCGATCAGCAATGAGACCGCTGCATCAGACCAGAATACATCGATCAGCAATGAGACCGCTGCATCAGACCAGAATACATCGATCAGCAATGAGACCGCTGCATCAGTCCAGAATACATCGATCAGCAATGAGACCGCTGCATCAGACCAGAATACATCGATCAGCAATGAGACCGCTGCATCAGACCAGAATACATCGATCAGCAATGAGACCGCTGCATCAGTCCAGAATACATCGATCAGCAATGAGACCGCTGCATCAGACCAGAATACAACGATCAGCAATGAGACCACTGCATCAGACCAGAATACATCGATCAGCAATGAGACCGCTGCATCAGAGCAGAATACATCGATCAGCAATGAGACCGCTGCATCAGACCAGAATACATCGATCAGCAATGAGACCGCTGCATCAGACCAGAATACATCGATCAGCAATGAGACCGCTGCATCAGACCAGAATACATCGATCAGCAATGAGACCGCGGCATCAGACCAGAATACATCGATCAGCAATGAGACCGCTACATCAGACCAGAATACAGCGATCAGCAATGAGACCGCTACATCAGACCAGAATACATCGATCAGCAATGAGACCGCTGCATCAGACCAGAATACATCGATCAGCAATGAGACCGCTACATCAGTCCAGAATACATCGATCAGCAATGAGACCGCTGCATCAGATCAGAATACAGCGATCAGCAATGAGACCTCTGCATCAGATCAGAATACATCGATCAGCAATGAGACCGCTGCATCAGACCAGAATACATCGATCAGCAATGAGACCGCTGCCTCAGACCAGAATACATCGATCAGCAATGAGACCTCTGCATCAGATCAGAATACATCGATCAGCAATGAGACCTCTGCATCAGATCAGAATACAACGATCAGCAATGAGACCTCTGCATCAGACCAGAATACATCGATCAGCAATGAGACCGCTGCATCAGACCAGAATACAGCGATCAGCAATGAGACCGCTGCATCAGATCAGAATACAGCGATCAGCAATGAGACCGCTGCATCAGATCAGAATACATCGATCAGCAATGAGACCTCTGCATCAGATCAGAATACATCGATCAGCAATGAGACCTCTGCATCAGATCAGAATACATCGATCAGCAATGAGACCTCTGCATCAGATCAGAATACATCGATCAACAATGAGACCGCTGCATCAGACCAGAATACATCGATCAGCAATGAGACCGCTGCATCAGTCCAGAATACATCGATCAGCAATGAGACCGCTGCATCAGACCAGAATACATCGATCAGGAATGAGACCGCTGCATCAGACCAGAATACATCGATCAGCAATGAGACCGCTGCATCAGACCAGAATACATCGATCAGCAATGAGACCGCTGCATCAGACCAGAATACATCGATCAGCAATGAGACCGCTGCATCAGACCAGAATACAGCGATCAGCAATGAGACCTCTGCATCAGATCAGAATACAGCGATCAGCAATGAGACCGCTGCATCAGACCAGAATACAGCGATCAGCAATGAGACCTCTGCATCAGACCAGAATACATCGATCAGCAATGAGACCGCTGCATCAGAGCAGAATACATCGATCAGCAATGAGACCTCTGCATCAGAGCAGAATACATCGATCAGCAATGAGACCTCTGCATCAGATCAGAATACATCGATCAGCAATGAGACCTCTGCATCAGACCAGAATACAGCGATCAGCAATGAGACCTCTGCATCAGAGCAGAATACATCGATCAGCAATGAGACCTCTGCATCAGATCAGAATACATCGATCAGCAATGAGACCTCTGCATCAGACCAGAGCACATCGATCAGCAATGAGACCGCTGCATCAGACCAGAATACATCGATCAGCAATGAGACCTCTGCATCAGTCCAGAATACAACGATCAGCAATGAGACAGCTGCATCAGACCAGAATACATCGATCAGCAATGAGACCGCTGCATCAGACCAGAATACATCGATCAGCAATGAGACCTCTGCATCAGTCCAGAATACAACGATCAGCAATGAGACCGCTGCATCAGACCAGAATACATCGATCAGCAATGAGACCGCTGCATCAGACCAGAATACATCGATCAGCAATGAGACCGCTACATCAGACCAGAATACAGCGATCAGCAATGAGACCGCTGCATCAGACCAGAATACAGCGATCAGCAATGAGACCGCTGCATCAGACCAGAATACATCGATCAGCAATGAGATCGCTGCATCAGACCAGAATACATCGATCAGCAATGAGACCGCTGTATCAGACCAGAATACATCGATCAGCAATGAGACCGCTGCATCAGACCAGAATACATCGATCAGCAATGAGACCGCTGCATCAGACCCGAATACATCGATCAGCAATGAGACCTCTGCATTAGACCAGAATACAACGATCAGCAATGAGACCGCTGCATCAGACCAGAATACATCGATCAGCAATGAGACCGCTGCATCAGACCAGAATACATCGATCAGCAATGAGACCGCTGCATCAGACCAGAATACAACGATCAGCAATGAGATCGCTGCATCAGACCCGAATACATCGATCAGCAATGAGACCGCTGCATCAGACCAGAATACATCGATCAGCAATGAGACCGCTGCATCAGACCAGAATACATCGATCAGCAATGAGACCGCTGCATCAGACCAGAATACAACGATCAGCAATGAGATCGCTGCATCAGACCAGAATACAACGATCAGCAATGAGATCGCTGCATCAGACCCGAATACATCGATCAGCAATGAGACCGCTGCATCAGACCAGAATACAACGATCAGCAATGAGATCGCTGCATCAGACCAGAATACATCGATCAGCAATGAGACCGCTGCATCAGACCAGAATACATCGATCAGCAATGAGACCGCTGCATCAGACCAGAATACATCGATCAGCAATGAGACAGCTGCATCAGACCAGAATACATCGATCAGCAGCGAGACTGCTGCATCAGACCAGAATACATCGATCAGCAATGAGATCGCTGCATCAGACCAGAATACATCGATCGGCAATGAGACCGCTGCATCAGACCAGAATACAACGATCAGTAATGAGATCGCTGCATCAGACCCGAATACATCGATCAGCAATGAGACCTCTGCATCAGACCAGAATACATCGATCAGCAATGAGATCGCTGCATCAGACCCGAATACATCGATCAGCAATGAGACAGCTGCATCAGACCAGAATACATCGATCAGCAATGAGACCGCTGCATCAGACCAGAATACATCGATCAGCAATGAGACCTCTGCATCAGACCAGAATACATCGATCAGCAATGAGACCTCTGCATCAGACCAGAATACATCGATCAGCAGCGAGACTGCTGCATCAGACCAGAATACATCGATCAGCAATGAGATCGCTGCATCAGACCAGAATACATCGATCAGCAGCGAGACTGCTGCATCAGACCAGAATACATCGATCAGCAATGAGATCGCTGCATCAGACCAGAATACATCGATCAGCAGCGAGACTGCTGCATCAGACCAGAATACATCGATCAGCAATGAGACCGCTGCATCAGACCAGAATACATCGATCAGCAATGAGATCGCTGCATCAGACCAGAATACATCGATCGGCAATGAGACCGCTGCATCAGACCAGAATACAACGATCAGCAATGAGATCGCTGCATCAGACCCGAATACATCGATCAGCAATGAGACCTCTGCATTAGACCAGAATACATCGATCAGCAATGAGACCGCTGCATCAGACCAGAATACATCGATCTGCAATGAGACCTCTGCATCAGAGCAGAATACATCGATCAGCAATGAGACCTCTGCATCAGACCAGAATACATCGATCAGCAATGAGACCGCTACATCAGACCAGAATACATCGATCAGCAATGAGACCGCTACATCAGACCAGAATACATCGATCAGCAATGAGACCGCTACATCAGACCAGAATACATCGATCAGCAATGAGACCGCTGCATCAGACCAGAATACATCGATCAGCAATGAGACCGCTGCATCAGACCAGAATACATCGATCAGCAATGAGACCGCTACATCAGACCAGAATACATCGATCAGCAATGAGACCTCTGCATCAGACCAGAATACATCGATCAGCAATGAGACCGCTGCATCAGTCCAGAATACATCGATCAGCAATGAGACCGCTGCATCAGACCAGAATACATCGATCAGCAATGAGACCGCTGCATCAGTCCAGAATACATCGATCAGCAATGAGACCGCTGCATCAGACCAGAATACATCGATCAGCAATGAGACCTCTGCATCAGATCAGAATACATCGATCAGCAATGAGACCGCTGCATCAGACCAGAATACATCGATCAGCAATGAGACCTCTGCATCAGTCCAGAATACATCGATCAGCAATGAGACCGCTGCATCAGACCAGAATACATTGATCAGCAATGAGACCGCTGCATCAGTCCAGAATACATCGATCAGCAATGAGACCGCTGCATCAGACCAGAATACATCGATCAGCAGCGAGACCGCTGCATCAGACCAGAATACATCGATCAGCAGCGAGACTGCTGCATCAGACCAGAATACATCGATCAGCAATGAGATCGCTGCATCAGACCAGAATACATCGATCGGCAATGAGACCGCTGCATCAGACCAGAATACATCGATCAGCAATGAGATCGCTGCATCAGACCCGAATACATCGATCAGCAATGAGACCTCTGCATTAGACCAGAATACATCGATCAGAAATGAGACCGCTGCATCAGACCAGAATACATCGATCAGCAATGAGATCGCTGCATCAGACCAGAATACATCGATCAGCAATGAGATCACTGCATCAGACCAGAATACATCGATCAGCAATGAGATCGCTGCATCAGACCAGAATACATCGATCGGCAATGAGACCGCTGCATCAGACCCGAATACATCGATCAGCAATGAGACCTCTGCATCAGACCAGAATACATCGATCAGCAATGAGATCACTGCATCAGACCAGAATACATCGATCAGCAATGAGATCGCTGCATCAGACCAGAATACATCGATCGGCAATGAGACCGCTGCATCAGACCCGAATACATCGATCAGCAATGAGACCTCTGCATCAGACCAGAATACAGCGATCAGCAATGAGACCTCTGCATCAGTCCAGAATACATCGATCAGCAATGAGACCACTGCATCAGTCCAGAATACATCGATCAGAAATGAGACCGCTGCATCAGACCAGAATACATCGATCAGCAATGAGACCACTGCATCAGTCCAGAATACATCGATCAGCAATGAGATCGCTGCATCAGACCCGAATACATCGATCAGCAATGAGACCTCTGCATTAGACCAGAATACATCGATCAGCAATGAGACCGCTGCATCAGACCAGAATACATCGATCAGCAATGAGACCGCTGCATCAGACCAGAATACATCGATCAGCAATGAGACCGCTGCATCAGTCCAGAATACATCGATCAGCAATGAGACCGCTGCATCAGACCAGAATACATCGATCAGCAATGAGACCGCTGCATCAGACCAGAATACAACGATCAGCAATGAGATCGCTGCATCAGACCCGAATACATCGATCAGCAGCGAGACCGCTGCATCAGACCAGAATACAACGATCAGCAATGAGACCGCTACATCAGACCAGAATACATCGATCAGCAATGAGACCGCTGCATCAGACCAGAATACATCGATCAGCAATGAGACCGCTGCATCAGACCAGAATACAACGATCAGCAATGAGATCGCTGCATCAGACCCGAATACATCGATCAGCAATGAGACCGCTGCATCAGACCAGAATACATCGATCAGCAATGAGACCGCTGCATCAGACCAGAATACATCGATCAGCAATGAGACCGCTGCATCAGACCAGAATACATCGATCAGCAATGAGATCGCTGCATCAGACCAGAATACATCGATCGGCAATGAGACCGCTGCATCAGACCAGAATACAACGATCAGCAATGAGATCGCTGCATCAGACCCGAATACATCGATCAGCAATGAGACCTCTGCATTAGACCAGAATACATCGATCAGCAATGAGACCGCTGCATCAGTCCAGAATACATCGATCAGCAATGAGACCGCTGCATCAGACCAGAATACATCGATCAGCAATGAGACCGCTACATCAGACCAGAATACATCGATCAGCAATGAGACCACTGCATCAGACCAGAATACAACGATCAGCAATGAGACCGCTGCATCAGACCAGAATACATCGATCAGCAATGAGACCGCTGCATCAGACCCGAATACATCGATCAGCAATGAGACCTCTGCATTAGACCAGAATACATCGATCAGAAATGAGACCGCTGCATCAGACCAGAATACATCGATCAGCAATGAGACCGCTGCATCAGACCAGAATACATCGATCAGCAATGAGACCGCTACATCAGACCAGAATACATCGATCAGCAATGAGACCACTGCATCAGACCAGAATACAACGATCAGCAATGAGACCGCTGCATCAGACCAGAATACATCGATCAGCAATGAGACCGCTGCATCAGACCCGAATACATCGATCAGCAATGAGACCTCTGCATTAGACCAGAATACATCGATCAGAAATGAGACCGCTGCATCAGACCAGAATACATCGATCAGCAATGAGATCGCTGCATCAGACCCGAATACATCGATCAGCAATGAGACCTCTGCATTAGACCAGAATACATCGATCAGCAATGAGACCGCTACATCAGACCAGAATACATCGATCAGCAATGAGACCGCTGCATCAGTCCAGAGCACATCGATCAGCAATGAGACCTCTGCATCAGTCCAGAATACATCGATCAGCAATGAGACCGCTGCATCAGACCAGAATACATCGATCAGCAATGAGACCGCTGCATCAGACCAGAATACATCGATCAGCAATGAGACCTCTGCATCAGACCAGAATACATCGATCAGCAATGAGACCGCTGCATCAGTCCAGAATACATCGATCAGCAATGAGACCGCTGCATCAGACCAGAATACATCGATCAGCAGCGAGACTGCTGCATCAGACCAGAATACATCGATCAGCAATGAGATCGCTGCATCAGACCAGAATACATCGATCGGCAATGAGACCGCTGCATCAGACCAGAATACATCGATCAGCAATGAGACCTCTGCATTAGACCAGAATACAGCGATCAGCAATGAGACCGCTGCATCAGACCAGAATACATCGATCAGCAATGAGACCGCTGCATCAGACCAGAATACATCGATCAGCAATGAGACCGCTGCATCAGACCAGAATACATCGATCAGCAATGAGACCGCTGCATCAGACCAGAATACATCGATCAGCAATGAGACCGCTGCATCAGACCAGAATACATCGATCAGCAATGAGACCGCTGCATCAGACCAGAATACATCGATCAGCAATGAGACCGCTGCATCAGACCAGAATACATCGATCAGCAATGAGACCTCTGCATCAGACCAGAATACATCGATCAGCAATGAGACCTCTGCATTAGACCAGAATACAGCGATCAGCAATGAGACCGCTGCATCAGACCAGAATACATCGATCAGCAATGAGACCGCTGCATCAGACCAGAATACATCGATCAGCAATGAGACCGCTGCATCAGACCAGAATACATCGATCAGCAATGAGACCTCTGCATCAGACCAGAATACATCGATCAGCAATGAGACCGCTGCATCAGACCAGAATACATCGATCAGCAATGAGACCGCTGCATCAGACCAGAATACATCGATCAGCAATGAGACCTCTGCATCAGACCAGAATACATCGATCAGCAATGAGACAGCTGCATCAGACCAGAATACATCGATCAGCAATGAGACCGCTGCATCAGACCAGAATACATCGATCAGCAATGAGACAGCTGCATCAGTCCAGAATACATCGATCAGCAATGAGACCTCTGCATCAGTCCAGAATACATCGATCAGCAATGAGACCGCTGCATCAGACCAGAATACATCGATCAGCAATGAGACCTCTGCATCAGTCCAGAATACATCGATCAGCAATGAGACCGCTGCATCAGACCAGAATACATCGATCAGCAATGAGACCTCTGCATCAGACCAGAATACATCGATCAGCAATGAGACCGCTGCATCAGTCCAGAATACATCGATCAGCAATGAGACCGCTGCATCAGAGCAGAATACATCGATCAGCAATGAGACCGCTGCATCAGACCAGAATACATCGATCAGCAATGAGACCTCTGCATCAGTCCAGAATACATCGATCAGCAATGAGACCGCTGCATCAGACCAGAATACATCGATCAGCAATGAGATCGCTGCATCAGACCAGAATACATCGATCGGCAATGAGACCGCTGCATCAGACCAGAATACATCGATCAGCAATGAGATCGCTGCATCAGACCCGAATACATCGATCAGCAATGAGACCTCTGCATTAGACCAGAATACATCGATCAGAAATGAGACCGCTGCATCAGACCAGAATACATCGATCAGCAATGAGACCTCTGCATCAGACCAGAATACATCGATCAGCAATGAGACCTCTGCATTAGACCAGAATACATCGATCAGCAATGAGACCTCTGCATCAGACCAGAATACATCGATCAGAAATGAGACCGCTGCATCAGACCAGAATACAACGATCAGCAATGAGATCGCTGCATCAGACCAGAATACATCGATCAGCAATGAGACCTCTGCATTAGACCAGAATACATCGATCAGAAATGAGACCGCTGCATCAGACCAGAATACAACGATCAGCAATGAGATCGCTGCATCAGACCCGAATACATCGATCAGCAATGAGACCGCTGCATCAGACCAGAATACATCGATCAGCAATGAGACCGCTGCATCAGACCAGAATACATCGATCAGCAATGAGACCTCTGCATCAGACCAGAATACATCGATCGGCAATGAGACCGCTGCATCAGACCAGAATACATCGATCAGCAATGAGATCGCTGCATCAGACCCGAATACATCGATCAGCAATGAGACCTCTGCATCAGACCAGAATACATCGATCGGCAATGAGACCGCTGCATCAGACCAGAATACATCGATCGGCAATGAGACCGCTGCATCAGACCAGAATACAACGATCAGCAATGAGATCGCTGCATCAGACCCGAATACAACGATCAGCAATGAGATCGCTGCATCAGACCCGAATACATCGATCAGCAATGAGACCTCTGCATTAGACCAGAATACATCGATCAGAAATGAGACCTCTGCATCAGACCAGAATACATCGATCAGCAATGAGACCGCTGCCTCAGACCAGAATACATCGATCAGCAATGAGACCGCTGCATCAGACCAGAATACATCGATCAGCAATGAGACCGCTGCCTGAGACCAGAATACATCGATCAGCAATGAGACCGCTGCATCAGACCAGAATACATCGATCAGCAATGAGACCGCTGCATCAGACCAGAATACATCGATCAGCAATGAGACCTCTGCATCAGACCAGAATACATCGATCAGCAATGAGATCGCTGCATCAGACCCGAATACATCGATCAGCAATGAGACCGCTGCCTGAGACCAGAATACATCGATCAGCAATGAGACCGCTGCATCAGACCAGAATACATCGATCAGCAATGAGACCGCTGCATCAGACCAGAATACATCGATCAGCAATGAGACCTCTGCATCAGACCAGAATACATCGATCAGCAATGAGATCGCTGCATCAGACCCGAATACATCGATCAGCAATGAGACCGCTGCCTGAGACCAGAATACATCGATCAGCAATGAGACCGCTGCATCAGACCAGAATACATCGATCAGCAATGAGACCGCTGCATCAGACCAGAATACATCGATCAGCAATGAGACCTCTGCATCAGACCAGAATACATCGATCAGCAATGAGATCGCTGCATCAGACCCGAATACATCGATCAGCAGCGAGACCGCTGCATCAGACCAGAATACAACGATCAGCAATGAGACCGCTGCATCAGACCAGAATACATCGATCAGCAATGAGACCGCTGCATCAGACCAGAATACATCGATCAGCAATGAGACCGCTGCATCAGACCAGAATACATCGATCAGCAATGAGACCGCTGCATCAGACCAGAATACAACGATCAGCAATGAGATCGCTGCATCAGACCCGAATACATCGATCAGCAATGAGACCTCTGCATTAGACCAGAATACATCGATCAGAAATGAGACCGCTGCATCAGACCAGAATACAGCGATCAGCAATGAGACCGCTGCATCAGACCAGAATACATCGATCAGCAATGAGACCGCTGCATCAGACCAGAATACATCGATCAGCAATGAGATCGCTGCATCAGACCAGAATACATCGATCAGCAATGAGACCGCTGCATCAGACCAGAATACATCGATCAGCAATGAGACCGCTGCATCAGACCAGAATACAGCGATCAGCAATGAGACCGCTGCATCAGACCAGAATACATCGATCAGCAATGAGACCGCTGCATCAGACCCGAATACATCGATCAGCAATGAGACCTCTGCATTAGACCAGAATACATCGATCAGAAATGAGACCGCTGCATCAGACCAGAATACATCGATCAGCAATGAGACCGCTGCATCAGACCAGAATACAACGATCAGCAATGAGATCGCTGCATCAGACCCGAATACATCGATCAGCAATGAGACCGCTGCATCAGACCAGAATACATCGATCAGCAATGAGACCTCTGCATCAGACCAGAATACATCGATCAGCAATGAGACCGCTGCATCAGACCAGAATACATCGATCAGCAATGAGACCGCTGCATCAGACCAGAATACATCGATCAGCAATGAGACAGCTGCATCAGATCAGAATACATCGATCAGCAATGAGACCGCTGCATCAGACCAGAATACATCGATCAGCAATGAGATCGCTGCATCAGACCAGAATACATCGATCGGCAATGAGACCGCTGCATCAGACCAGAATACAACGATCAGCAATGAGATCGCTGCATCAGACCCGAATACATCGATCAGCAATGAGACCTCTGCATCAGACCAGAATACAACGATCAGCAATGAGACCGCTGCATCAGACCAGAATACATCGATCAGCAATGAGACCGCTGCATCAGACCAGAATACATCGATCAGCAATGAGACCGCTGCATCAGACCAGAATACAACGATCAGCAATGAGATCGCTGCATCAGACCCGAATACATCGATCAGCAATGAGACCTCTGCATTAGACCAGAATACATCGATCAGAAATGAGACCTCTGCATCAGAGCAGAATACATCGATCAGCAATGAGACCGCTGCATCAGACCAGAATACATCGATCAGCAATGAGACCGCTGCATCAGACCAGAATACATCGATCAGCAATGAGACCGCTGCATCAGACCCGAATACATCGATCAGCAATGAGACCTCTGCATTAGACCAGAATACATCGATCAGAAATGAGACCGCTACATCAGACCAGAATACAACGATCAGCAATGAGACCGCTGCATCAGACCCGAATACATCGATCAGCAATGAGACCGCTGCATCAGACCAGAATACATCGATCAGCAATGAGACCGCTGCATCAGACCAGAATACATCGATCAGCAATGAGATCGCTGCATCAGACCAGAATACATCGATCAGCAATGAGACCGCTGCATCAGACCAGAATACAACGATCAGCAATGAGACCGCTGCATCAGACCAGAATACATCGATCAGCAATGAGACCTCTGCATTAGACCAGAATACATCGATCAGCAATGAGACCGCTGCATCAGACCAGAATACATCGATCAGCAATGAGACCGCTGCATCAGACCAGAATACATCGATCAGCAATGAGACCACTGCATCAGACCAGAATACATCGATCAGCAATGAGACCGCTGCATCAGACCAGAATACATCGATCAGCAATGAGACCTCTGCATCAGACCAGAATACATCGATCAGCAATGAGACCGCTGCATCAGACCAGAATACATCGATCAGCAATGAGACCGCTGCATCAGACCAGAATACATCGATCAGCAATGAGACCTCTGCATCAGACCAGAATACATCGATCAGCAATGAGACAGCTGCATCAGACCAGAATACATCGATCAGCAATGAGACCTCTGCATCAGACCAGAATACATCGATCAGCAATGAGACCTCTGCATCAGACCAGAATACATCGATCAGCAATGAGACCGCTGCATCAGTCCAGAATACATCGATCAGCAATGAGACCTCTGCATCAGACCAGAATACATCGATCAGCAATGAGACCTCTGCATCAGACCAGAATACATCGATCAGCAATGAGACCTCTGCATCAGACCAGAATACATCGATCAGCAATGAGACCGCTGCATCAGTCCAGAATACATCGATCAGCAATGAGACCGCTGCATCAGTCCAGAATACATCGATCAGCAATGAGACCGCTGCATCAGACCAGAATACATCGATCAGCAGCGAGACTGCTGCATCAGACCAGAATACATCGATCAGCAATGAGATCGCTGCATCAGACCAGAATACATCGATCAGCAATGAGATCGCTGCATCAGACCAGAATACATCGATCAGCAATGAGATCGCTGCATTAGACCAGAATACATCGATCAGAAATGAGACCTCTGCATCAGACCAGAATACATCGATCAGCAATGAGACCGCTGCATCAGACCAGAATACATCGATCAGCAATGAGACCTCTGCATCAGACCAGAATACAGCGATCAGCAATGAGACCGCTGCATCAGACCAGAATACATCGATCAGCAATGAGACCGCTGCATCAGACCAGAATACATCGATCAGCAATGAGACCACTGCATCAGACCAGAATACATCGATCAGCAATGAGACCGCTGCATCAGACCAGAATACATCGATCAGCAATGAGACCTCTGCATCAGACCAGAATACATCGATCAGCAATGAGACCGCTGCATCAGACCAGAATACATCGATCAGCAATGAGACCTCTGCATCAGACCAGAATACATCGATCAGCAATGAGACCTCTGCATCAGACCAGAATACATCGATCAGCAATGAGATCGCTGCATCAGACCAGAATACATCGATCAGCAATGAGACCTCTGCATCAGACCAGAATACATCGATCAGCAATGAGACCGCTGCATCAGACCAGAATACATCGATCAGCAATGAGACCTCTGCATCAGACCAGAATACATCGATCAGCAATGAGACCGCTGCATCAGTCCAGAATACATCGATCAGCAATGAGACCGCTGCATCAGACCAGAATACATCGATCAGCAATGAGACCGCTGCATCAGTCCAGAATACATCGATCAGCAATGAGACCGCTGCATCAGACCAGAATACATCGATCAGCAATGAGACCGCTGCATCAGACCAGAATACATCGATCAGCAATGAGACCTCTGCATCAGTCCAGAATACATCGATCAGCAATGAGACCGCTGCATCAGACCAGAATACATCGATCAGCAATGAGACCGCTGCATCAGTCCAGAATACATCGATCAGCAATGAGACCGCTGCATCAGACCAGAATACATCGATCAGCAATGAGACCGCTGCATCAGTCCAGAATACATCGATCAGCAATGAGACCGCTGCATCAGACCAGAATACATCGATCAGCAGCGAGACTGCTGCATCAGACCAGAATACATCGATCAGCAATGAGATCGCTGCATCAGACCAGAATACATCGATCAGCAATGAGACTGCTGCATCAGACCAGAATACATCGATCGGCAATGAGACCGCTGCATCAGACCAGAATACATCGATCAGAAATGAGACCGCTGCATCAGACCAGAATACATCGATCAGCAATGAGACCGCTGCATCAGACCAGAATACATCGATCAGCAATGAGACCTCTGCATCAGAGCAGAATACATCGATCAGCAATGAGACCGCTGCATCAGACCAGAATACATCGATCAGCAATGAGACCACTGCATCAGACCAGAATACATCGATCAGCAATGAGACCGCTGCATCAGACCAGAATACATCGATCAGCAATGAGACCGCTGCATCAGACCAGAATACATCGATCAGCAATGAGACCGCTGCATCAGACCAGAATACATCGATCAGCAATGAGACCTCTGCATCAGACCAGAATACATCGATCAGCAATGAGACAGCTGCATCAGACCAGAATACATCGATCAGCAATGAGACCTCTGCATCAGTCCAGAATACATCGATCAGCAATGAGACCGCTGCATCAGACCAGAATACATCGATCAGCAATGAGACCGCTGCATCAGTCCAGAATACATCGATCAGCAATGAGATCGCTGCATCAGACCCGAATACATCGATCAGCAATGAGACCGCTGCATCAGACCAGAATACATCGATCAGCAATGAGACCGCTGCATCAGACCCGAATACATCGATCAGCAATGAGACCGCTGCATCAGACCCGAATACATCGATCAGCAATGAGACCTCTGCATCAGTCCAGAATACATCGATCAGCAATGAGATCGCTGCATCAGACCCGAATACATCGATCAGCAATGAGACCGCTGCATCAGACCAGAATACAACGATCAGCAATGAGACCGCTGCATCAGACCAGAATACATCGATCAGCAATGAGACCGCTGCATCAGTCCAGAATACATCGATCAGCAATGAGACCGCTGCATCAGACCAGAATACATCGATCAGCAATGAGACCGCTGCATCAGTCCAGAATACATCGATCAGCAATGAGACCGCTGCATCAGACCAGAATACATCGATCAGCAATGAGACCGCTGCATCAGACCAGAATACATCGATCAGCAATGAGACCTCTGCATCAGTCCAGAATACATCGATCAGCAATGAGACCGCTGCATCAGACCAGAATACATCGATCAGCAATGAGACCGCTGCATCAGTCCAGAATACATCGATCAGCAATGAGACCTCTGCATCAGACCAGAATACATCGATCAGCAATGAGACCGCTGCATCAGACCAGAATACATCGATCAGCAATGAGACCGCTGCATCAGTCCAGAATACATCGATCAGCAATGAGACCGCTGCATCAGACCAGAATACATCGATCAGCAATGAGACCGCTGCATCAGTCCAGAATACATCGATCAGCAATGAGACCGCTGCATCAGACCAGAATACATCGATCAGCAGCGAGACTGCTGCATCAGACCAGAATACATCGATCAGCAATGAGACCGCTGCATCAGACCAGAATACATCGATCAGCAATGAGACCGCTGCATCAGACCAGAATACATCGATCAGCAATGAGACCACTGCATCAGACCAGAATACATTGATCAGCAATGAGACCGCTGCATCAGACCAGAATACATCGATCAGCAATGAGACCTCTGCATCAGACCAGAATACATCGATCAGCAATGAGACCGCTGCATCAGACCAGAATACATCGATCAGCAATGAGACCGCTGCATCAGACCAGAATACATCGATCAGCAATGAGACCTCTGCATCAGACCAGAATACATCGATCAGCAATGAGACAGCTGCATCAGACCAGAATACATCGATCAGCAATGAGACCTCTGCATCAGTCCAGAATACATCGATCAGCAATGAGACCGCTGCATCAGACCAGAATACATCGATCAGCAATGAGACCGCTGCATCAGTCCAGAATACATCGATCAGCAATGAGACCGCTGCATCAGACCAGAATACATCAATCAGCAATGAGACCGCTGCATCAGACCAGAATACATCGATCAGCAATGAGACCGCTGCATCAGTCCAGAATACATCGATCAGCAATGAGACCGCTGCATCAGACCAGAATACATCGATCAGCAATGAGACCGCTGCATCAGACCAGAATACATCGATCAGCAGCGAGACTGCTGCATCAGACCAGAATACATCGATCAGCAATGAGACCGCTGCATCAGACCAGAATACATCGATCAGCAATGAGACCTCTGCATCAGACCAGAATACATCGATCAGCAATGAGACCGCTGCATCAGACCAGAATACATCGATCAGCAATGAGACCTCTGCATCAGACCAGAATACATCGATCAGCAATGAGACCGCTGCATCAGACCAGAATACATCGATCAGCAATGAGACCGCTGCATCAGACCAGAATACATCGATCAGCAATGAGACCTCTGCATCAGACCAGAATACATCGATCAGCAATGAGACAGCTGCATCAGACCAGAATACATCGATCAGCAATGAGACCTCTGCATCAGTCCAGAATACATCGATCAGCAATGAGACCGCTGCATCAGACCAGAATACATCGATCAGCAATGAGACCGCTGCATCAGTCCAGAATACATCGATCAGCAATGAGACCGCTGCATCAGACCAGAATACATCGATCAGCAATGAGACCGCTGCATCAGTCCAGAATACATCGATCAGCAATGAGACCGCTGCATCAGACCAGAATACATCGATCAGCAATGAGACCGCTGCATCAGACCAGAATACATCGATCAGCAGCGAGACCACTGCATCAGACCAGAATACATCGATCAGCAATGAGACCGCTGCATCAGACCAGAATACATCGATCAGCAATGAGACCTCTGCATCAGACCAGAATACATCGATCAGCAATGAGACCGCTGCATCAGACCAGAATACATCGATCAGCAATGAGACCGCTGCATCAGACCAGAATACATCGATCAGCAATGAGACCTCTGCATCAGACCAGAATACATCGATCAGCAATGAGACCGCTGCATCAGACCAGAATACATCGATCAGCAATGAGACCGCTGCATCAGACCAGAATACATCGATCAGCAATGAGACCTCTGCATCAGACCAGAATACATCGATCAGCAATGAGACAGCTGCATCAGACCAGAATACATCGATCAGCAATGAGACCTCTGCATCAGTCCAGAATACATCGATCAGCAATGAGACCGCTGCATCAGACCAGAATACATCGATCAGCAATGAGACCTCTACCACCAATGTAAGGAACATTCTTCTCACTGATCACCAATGTAAGGAACATTCTTCTCACTGATCACCAATGTAAGGGACATTCTTCCCAATTTTTCTTTATTAAAAGTCTTGCAATCAATAAGCATAAAATCACTATAATATACATAAATATATACATATTTACATAAATGAAAATAAATATAGCAAATCTGCTCTCAAACAAAAAATGACTTTACAGCAAAAACAGAACTCATCATGAACATGTCATTATTGGGGATAATCTCACTATAACTCACACCAATACACCAGACATCTAAACTATGAGGTCAAGAAACAAACCCGCACCCATTATGCATGCAGCCCTTCTTCAAAAAGAAGCTACTAACCAACAAAAGCTAAGGGAGTGAAAGAAACAGAAAAAGAAAAGAGCTCCTCACCCAGAGATGGGCAGTTCACCAAAGGCAGGTCTGATATTCCTCCACGCCCTTTTCCAGACCGCCCGAGGCTCCCTGCCTTTCTCAAGACCCCGAATTTTCCCAACCTCACCCAGAATATCGTGCACCACCACCTCAACAGAGAGGACTTTTTTCCGCAGGGTAATCTGGCACCGTGCATTCCATGTGAAGTAACGGACAACAATACTAACTAAAAACAGTGTATCCAAATCAAAATCCCAGCGAGTCGGGAATGCCCCGTACACCCACTCCGCATAACTCATGCGATAGAAAAAGGGGATGCCTAGAGCCCTCCCCACCCTTTTATACACCTCTATGTTAAAGGGACACTGCAGCAAAAAGTGGTCCATAGACTCCACTTTACCAACACACTCCGCTCTAGGACAATCCCGATCATCCACAGGGCGATGCTTCAAGTTCCCTCTGACATAGAGCCTTCCATGGAAAGCGAGCCAGGCTTGATCCCTAAACTTCAAGGGGATTCTTTCTAAATTGATTAAACGCAACCCCTCCCTCATTACAGAGCCTGGGCAATCCCTTAAGGCCAGTGACACACTGAAAGCAGAGCTCAAAATCCTCTTCTCCAGAAGCTTCCTGGGGAGGGACTTGATATCCTCCACTGTCACCTGCCACTGCCGAAGTATTTTCAGACACGGGGCAACATAAGCCGGGAGCTTGCCATGTCGGACTCTCAGACTTTTCACTGGCCCGCCATCTTCCCAGCATCGCAGAAAAGGCCTAAAACAAGATTGAAAAATGCCCACCCATCCCGGCGGGTTCTCTGCTAGCATGTTACCAAGATTGTACTTTAAAAAGAGCAGAGAAAAGAAAACTATTGGGTTGACCATTCCTAGGCCACCCTCCCGCCTAGACAGGTAAGTTACATTGCGTTTGATCAGGTTCAGCCTACTTCCCCATAACAGTTGGAAAAAACAGCTGTACACCCTTGCATAGAGAGATGCTGGCAAGATACAGACGAAGCTGACATATAAAAAGATTGGGACCAGGTACGTTTTGATCAAGTCAACCCTCTCCCTCAAGGAAAGCTTCCATTTCTTCCAGCTTGCTACTTTGGCATTGGCACACACCAACCTGCTTTCCCAATTTCGATGACCATAGTCACCAGGACCAAATTGGATGCCCAACACTTTAATTTCCTGCTGGGGCTCTGGGAAGGCATCCGGAAGTTCGAAGCTTTCACCCTCCTCACCCATCCAGAAAACTTCACTCTTTTCATGGTTGACTTTAGAACCAGAAGCCTCCGTGTACTGCTCTATCATAGAGACCACCTCCTGCGCCTCCTCTGTCCCAGAGACAATAACAGACACATCATCGGCATAGGCCACGACCTTCAGAGGCGGCACACCAGCAATGCCCAAAGGCACCCCGCACAAAGATCCACTCTCTAGCCTTCTTATGAAGGGGTCGATTGCGAATACATATAACAGGGGGCTCAGAGGACATCCCTGGCGCACACCAGAGCCAACCTCAAAAGGCCGTCCAACCCAACCATTAACCAGTGGGAAGCTCTCAGCCCCTCTATATAATGTCTTCAGCCAATCTATAAACCTCCCCTGCAGGCCGTATCTACCAAGTAGCAAATACAGGTACTCGTGATTGACTCTATCAAAAGCCTTCGCCTGATCCAATGCCAGCAAGTACTTTCTCCATCCAGCAGCCCTGCATCGTTCCAAAGCCTCCCGGACAGCTAAAACCGCTGAAAAGGTACTTCTACCTTGGACCGAGCAGTGCTGATGACTGGACAACAAATCGCCTGCTACTGACGACAAGCGCCAAAAAAGAATCTTCGCCAGGATCTTTCTATCAACATTGAGAAGACTGATGGGGCGCCAGTTCTCAATCATTGAGGGGTCCTTACCTTTTGACAGAAGAATCACAGCGGATTGCCTCATGGAGGGAGGGAGCGAACCCTCTTCTAGACAGCTGTTATAAACCTCTGCTAAAAAGGGAGCCAGAATGGACTTAAAACACTTGTAGAATTCAGCTGTCAACCCATCTGGCCCAGGCGATTTTTTGGTAGCCAGCTTCTCTATAGCATGAACTACCTCATCCACTGAAATTGGTTCTGTCAAATCCATCAAAGGCAATGTACCATTTCCCAATCCTGGAGTAGAATCCAGAAAGCTTTCCATCCTGTCCCGACAAAGGTCCTTTCTTCCCAGAAGGTCTGCGTAATATGACCTGAAGATCTCCAGGATCCCTGATCTGGACTTCACCAGGGAACCCGTACTATCCCTCAGGCCTATGACCGTCTTAACTGCTATGCCTTGCTTACAGTTCTGGTTAGGATCAGGCGAGTGATATTTTCCATAATCCCTCTCCAGAACCAAGGAGGCATGCCGGTCGTATTGACACTTCCTAAGAAGAAACTTCACCTCAGAGATCTCCCCTGGATCTCCTCTATACGAGACAAGACGATCAAGCTTCCTCCGCAAATGCTGGTAGGCAATGTACATACCAAGCTGCTTCTTCTTACTTACGGCCTTGAAAAGTCCAATTGCCCTTTGTTTCACAAGCTCCCACCACTCTGACTTATTGCTGCAAAAGTCCAGAATAGAAACCTGTGCCTGAAAAAAATCCTCAAAGGATTGTCTTACCTCTACATCTTCCAGGAAAGCCGAATTCAGTTTCCAGGTACCCCTTCCCCTGGGTGGAGTGTCCGAGGCATTCAGAGTCACAGACAGCATACAGTGGTCAGAGAACTCCACCGCCCTCAACTCAGGAGCCGAGAAAGCAGAGTTCTCCTTTAAAAAAAACCTATCTATCCTACTCTGACTATTCCCTCTCTGAAATGTGAATCCTGTGCTGCCAGGGCAGTGCTTAATATGCACATCTACCAGGCCTGCTTGTCTCACCATATCTCTAAGAAAAACGCTATCATAACCCAGCCTGTCTATGGAGCCTCTCCTGTCTTCAGGCCTAATTATGGTGTTAAAATCACCTCCAAAGACAACCTGCTGGGACGTAAAAAGGAAGGGCTTGATCTCTGTGAGGAGGCATTTCCTGCCCCATTTTGACTGCGGTCCATAGATATTAATCAGGCGCAGGTCCTGCCCCCCAACAGAGACGTCTAAGACCATGCATCTCCCCATTTCTACCTCAATTACCCGCCGGCACGTTACCATATTGGTTTTAAAAAGGACCGCAACTCCGCTGCAGGGCTCAGCCGCAAGAGACCAAAAGGAGGGACCACATCTCCACTCCCGTTTTGCTAGATGGACATCGGCCAAAGTATTGAGCCAGGTCTCTTGCAAAAATAAAATCTCGGCATCAAACTCGCTGAGCAAAAATAAGGCAATATCACGAGCTCTTGCAGATTTAATGCTGGCGACATTAATGGTCGCCACCTTTATCGGAGTGGGAACTGCCATCAGGATGATTGGGGTAGTCGTTTCTTAACCTTTGCCACACTCTCATCACCCGAAACAGCTCTCTTAAGACTACGTGACTCCCCCTCATCCATGGATGATAAAGAGAAAGATAGATCAGACATCTCATCACCCGACAAAACTGAAAAAGTATTTCCAAGAGGAACCCCTCCTGGGTCCGACTTTGAGGAAGAAATGACCACTTTACTTGTCTTCCTCTTCTTCTTTTTCTTCCTCCTAAACTTCTCCCACCCCTCATCATCTGAATCCCCCTCAACAGAGGGTGAGACATGGGATATGGACACCTTTCCCTCAACCCCTCCCCCATCCAACACCCTCACAGGCCCCTGACCACGTTTACGCTGCCGAGGGACAGGGACTGGAGGCCGAGAGGGAAGATCTGCCAAACCTGCCCCCCCAGCAGCTTCTGCCAGTCTGGAGGATCTACGTACAGAAGGATTAGGGACCACCACATGGGGGACAGACTCAGGGACCACATTACTGGGGGAAACAGAATCCAAAACAACAGATGTAACAGACACAGGAGGGACAGACTCAGGGACCACATCACTAGGGGAAACAGAATCTGGAACAGATGTAACAGAAACAGGAGGGACAATAACAGTTTTAGCGGCCTCATCCTCTTTATCAAGCCTCTGTAGCTCAGCCGCCAATCCTGGCAAGTTATGTAATGCCTCCGGGCACTGGCTATAAGGATGACCGAGCTTCTGGCACAAATTGCACCGAATTTCGGTACAATCTTTGGCCAAATGGCCCAAATCCTGGCATAGTGAGCATTTCTTACGGGTACAGGTGGATGCAAAATGGCCTTTGTCTCCACATTTATTACAGACCTTAGGCTGACCCTGGTAAAAAATAGTCAGCCTATCTCTCCCCAGAAAAGCTGAACAGGGAAGGTGTTGAACTACATTGCCCAGCATGCCCAATTTTAGTGACACTGTCCAGGCCCCTGTCCATATCCCATGTTCATCCAGGACCTTCCGCAGTGGAGCGAGGACCTCACCATATCGGCGTAGCCATACTATCAAATCAGCCTCTGGTATGGATTCGTTACGCACCAGGATCGTCACATTCTTCTCACTGATCACCAATGTAAGGAACATTCTTCCCACTGATCACCAATGTAAGGAACATTCTTCTCACTGATCACCAATGTAAGGAACATTCTTCTCACTGATCACCAATGTAAGGAGCATTCTTCCCACTGATCACCAATGTAAGGAACATTCTTCTCACTGATCACCAATGTAAGGAACATTCTTCCCACTGATCACCAATGTAAGGAACATTCTTCTCACTGATCACCAATGTAAGGAACATTCTTCTCACTGATCACCAATGTAAGGAGCATTCTTCCTACTGATCACCAATGTAAGGAACATTCTTCTCACTGATCACCAATGTAAGGAACATTCTTCTCCCTGATCACCAATGTAAGGAGCATTCTTCTCACTGATCACCAATGTAAGGGACATTCTTCCCACTGATCACCAATGTAAGGAACATTCTTCTCACTGATCACCAATGTAAGGAACATTCTTCCCACTGATCACCAATGTAAGGAACATTCTTCTCACTGATCACCAATGTAAGGAACATTCTTCCCACTGATCACCAATGTAAGGAACATTCTTCCCACTGATCACCAATGTAAGGAACATTCTTCCCACTGATCACCAATGTAAGGAACATTCTTCTCACTGATCACCAATGTAAGGAACATTCTTCCCACTGATCACCAATGTAAGGAACATTCTTCTCACTGATCACCAATGTAAGGAACATTCTTCTCACTGATCACCAATGTAAGGAACATTCTTCTCACTGATCACCAATGTAAGGAACATTCTTCTCACTGATCACCAATGTAAGGAACATTCTTCTCACTGATCACCAATGTAAGGAACATTCTTCCCACTGATCACCAATGTAAGGAACATTCTTCTCACTGATCACCAATGTAAGGGACATTCTTCTCACTGATCACCAATGTAAGGGACATTCTTCTCACTGATCACCAATGTAAGGAACATTCTTCTCACTGATCACCAATGTAAGGGACATTCTTCTCACTGATCACCAATGTAAGGGACATTCTTCTCACTGATCACCAATGTAAGGAACATTCTTCTCACTGATCACCAATGTAAGGAACATTCTTCTCACTGATCACCAATGTAAGGAACATTCTTCCCACTGATCACCAATGTAAGGGACATTCTTCTCACTGATCACCAATGTAAGGAACATTCTTCCCACTGATCACCAATGTAAGGAACATTCTTCCCACTGATCACCAATGTAAGGAACATTATTATTATTATTATTATTATTATACGAGATTTATATAGCGCCAACAGTTTACTCAGCGCTTTACAATGTATAAGGGGGACAACAGAATTACAGTACAATACAAAAGGTACAGGAGGGCCCTGCTCGTAGAGCTTACATTCTAAAAGGGAGGGGGTGGTGGTACAAGAGGTAATAGCTGCAAAGAATGATTTGATGGGGTGGCTCAGGGACAGTTATGTGGGTGTGGGATCGGCTTCCCTGAATAAATGAGTTTTCAAGGATCTCCTAAAGGTGGACAGGGTAGGGGCTGATCGGACATACTGGGGTAGGGAATTCCAGAGGATGGGAGAGGCTCTGGAGAAGTCCTGAAGGCGAGCATGGGAGGAGGTAACAAGGGAGCTAGAGAGCAGGAGGTCCTGGGAGGAGCGGAGGGGGCGATTTGGGCAATATCTGTAGATGAGGTTGGTGATGTGGATGGGGGCGATGTTGTGAATGGCCTTGTATGTTATGGTTAGCATTTTGAATTTTACACGGTGGGGGGAGGGGAAGCCAGTGAAGGGATTGGCAGAGAGGGGCAGCAGTCACGTATCGATTAGTGAGGTGTATTAGTCTAGCAGCAGCATTCATAATAGACTGAAGGGGGGAGGAGCCTGTGTAAGGGTAGGCCATTAAGGAGAGAGTTGCAATAGTCGAGGCGGGAAATAATCAAGGAGTGAATAAGTTGTTTTGTAGTGTTCGTCAGAAAGGGTCGAATTTTGGAGATGTTGCGGAGGTTAAGGCGGCAGGATTTAGCCAGTGATTGGATATGGGGGCTGAAGGAGAGGTCAGAGTCAAGGATTACACCCAGGACTCTGGCATGTGTGGAGGGACCAATGGTTGTGTTGTTGATATTAATGGTGAAGTCACAGGAGGGGGACCGGGAAGGAGGAAATATAACAAGCTCAGTTTTAGAAAGATTAAGTTTGAGGAAGTGGTGTGACATCCATACCGATATGTCATTCAGCAAGTTTGAGATCCGTGAGGAGATAGTGGGGGTGAGTTGAGGAGTGGAGAGATAGATTTGTGAGGAGATAGAGGGGGTGAGTTGAGGAGTGGAGAGATAGATCTGTGAGGAGATGGTGGGGGTGAGTTGAGGAGAGATAGATCTGTGAGGAGATAGTGGGGGTGAGTTGAGGAGTGGAGAGATAGATTTGTGAGGAGATAGAGGGGGTGAGTTGAGGAGTGGAGAGATAGATCTGTGAGGAGATAGTGGGGGTGAGTTGAGGAGTGGAGAGATAGATTTGTGAGGAGATAGAGGGGGTGAGTTGAGGAGTGGAGAGATAGATCCGTGAGGAGATAGAGGGGGTGAGTTGAGGAGTGGAGAGATAGATCTGTGAGGAGATAGTGGGGGTGAGTTGAGGAGTGGAGAGATAGATCCGTGAGGAGATAGTGGGGGTGAGTTGAGGAGTGGAGAGATAGATTTGTGAGGAGATAGAGGGGGTGAGTTGAGGAGTGGAGAGATAGATCTGTGAGGAGATAGTGGGGGTGAGTTGAGGAGTGGAGAGATAGATCTGTGAAGAGATAGTGGGGGTGAGTTGAGGAGTGGAGAGATAGATCTGTGAGGAGATAGTGGGGTGAGTTGAGGAGTGGAGAGATAGATCTGTGAGGAGATAGAGGGGGTGAGTTGAGGAGTGGAGAGATAGATTTGTGAGGAGATAGTGGGGGTGAGTTGAGGAGTGGAGAGATAGATCTGTGAGGAGATAGAGGGGGTGAGTTGAGGAGTGGAGAGATAGATCTGTGAGGAGATAGTGGGGGTGAGTTGAGGAGTGGAGAGATAGATCTGTGAGGAGATAGAGGGGGTGAGTTGAGGAGTGGAGAGATAGATCTGTGAGGAGATAGTGGGGGTGAGTTGAGGAGTGGAGAGATAGATCTGTGAGGAGATAGTGGGGTGAGTTGAGGAGTGGAGAGATAGATCTGTGAGGAGATAGTGGGGGTGAGTTGAGGAGTGGAGAGATAGATCTGTGAGGAGATAGTGGGGGTGAGTTGAGGAGTGGAGAGATAGATCTGTGAGGAGATAGTGGGGGTGAGTTGAGGAGTGGAGAGATAGATCTGTGAGGAGATAGTGGGGGTGAGTTGAGGAGTGGAGAGATAGATCTGTGAGGAGATAGTGGGGGTGAGTGGAGGAGTGGAGAGAGAGATCTGTGAGGAGATAGAGGGGGTGAGTTGAGGAGTGGAGAGATAGATCTGTGAGGAGATAGTGGGGGTGAGTTGAGGAGTGGAGAGATAGATCTGTGAGGAGATAGTGGTGGTGAGTTGAGGAGTGGAGAGATAGATCCGTGAGGAGATAGTAGGGGTGAGTTGAGGAGTGGAGAGATAGATCTGTGAGGAGATAGTGGAGGTGAGTTGAGGAGTGGAGAGATAGATCTGTGAGGAGATAGAGGGGGTGAGTTGAGGAGTGGAGAGATAGATCTGTGAGGAGATAGTGGGGGTGAGTTGAGGAGTGGAGAGATAGATCTGTGAGGAGATAGTGGGGGTGAGTTGAGGAGTGGAGAGATAGATCTGTGAGGAGATAGTGGGGGTGAGTTGAGGAGTGGAGAGATAGATCTGTGAGGAGATAGTGGGGGTGAGTTGAGGAGTGGAGAGATAGATCTGTGAGGAGATAGTGGGGGTGAGTTGAGGAGTGGAGAGATAGATCTGTGAGGAGATAGTGGGGGTGAGTTGAGGAGTGGAGAGATAGATCTGTGAGGAGATAGTGGGGGTGAGTTGAGGAGTGGAGAGATAGATCTGTGAGGAGATAGTGGGGGTGAGTTGAGGAGTGGAGAGATAGATCTGTGAGGAGATAGAGGGGGTGAGTTGAGGAGTGGAGAGATAGATCTGTGAGGAGATAGTGGGGGTGAGTTGAGGAGTGGAGAGATAGATCTGTGAGGAGATAGTGGTGGTGAGTTGAGGAGTGGAGAGATAGATCCGTGAGGAGATAGTAGGGGTGAGTTGAGGAGTGGAGAGATAGATCCGTGAGGAGATAGTAGGGGTGAGTTGAGGAGTGGAGAGATAGATCTGTGAGGAGATAGTGGGGGTGAGTTGAGGAGTGGAGAGATAGATCTGTGAGGAGATAGTGGAGGTGAGTTGAGGAGTGGAGAGATAGATCTGTGAGGAGATAGAGGGGGTGAGTTGAGGAGTGGAGAGATAGATCTGTGAGGAGATAGTGGGGGTGAGTTGAGGAGTGGAGAGATAGATCTGTGAGGAGATAGTGGGGGTGAGTTGAGGAGTGGAGAGATAGATCTGTGAGGAGATAGTGGGGGTGAGTTGAGGAGTGGAGAGATAGATCTGTGAGGAGATAGTGGGGGTGAGTTGAGGAGTGGAGAGATAGATCTGTGAGGAGATAGTGGGGATGAGTTGAGGAGTGGAGAGATAGATCTGTGAGGAGATAGTGGGGGTGAGTTGAGGAGTGGAGAGATAGATCTGTGAGGAGATAGTGGGGGTGAGTTGAGGAGTGGAGAGATAGATCTGTGAGGAGATAGTGGGGGTGAGTTGAGGAGTGGAGAGATAGATCTGTGAGGAGATAGAGGGGGTGAGTTGAGGAGTGGAGAGATAGATCTGTGAGGAGATAGTGGGGGGTGAGTTGAGGAGTGGAGAGATAGATCTGTGAGGAGATAGTGGGGGTGAGTTGAGGAGTGGAGAGATAGATCTGTGAGGAGATAGTGGGGGGTGAGTTGAGGAGTGGAGAGATAGATCTGTGAGGAGATAGAGGGGGTGAGTTGAGGAGTGGAGAGATAGATCTGTGAGGAGATAGTGGGGGTGAGTTGAGGAGTGGAGAGATAGATCGGTGAGGAGATAGAGGGGGTGAGTTGAGGAGTGGAGAGATAGATCTGTGAGGAGATAGAGGGGGTGAGTTGAGGAGTGGAGAGATAGATCTGTGAGGAGATAGTGGGGGTGAGTTGAGGAGTGGAGAGATAGATCTGTGAGGAGATAGTGGGGGTGAGTTGAGGAGTGGAGAGATAGATCTGTGAGGAGATAGTGGGGGTGAGTTGAGGAGTGGAGAGATAGATCCGTGAGGAGATAGAGGGGGTGAGTTGAGGAGTGGAGAGATAGATCTGTGAGGAGATAGAGGGGGTGAGTTGAGGAGTGGAGAGATAGATCTGTGAGGAGATAGTGGGGGTGAGTTGAGGAGTGGAGAGATAGATCTGTGAGGAGATAGTGGAGGTGAGTTGAGGAGTGGAGAGATAGATCTGTGAGGAGATAGTGGGGGTGAGTTGAGGAGTGGAGAGATAGATCTGTGAGGAGATAGTGGAGGTGAGTTGAGGAGTGGAGAGATAGATCTGGGTGTCATCGGCATAGAGATGGTATTGGAAGCCATGGGAGGTGATCAACTGGCCCAGGGAAGAGGAATAGAGCGAGAATAGGAGGGGCCCAGGGACAGAGCCTTGGGGTACCCCAACAGAAAGAGGAAGGGGAGCGGAGGAGATGGAGTTGTAAGTGACGCTGAAAGTGCGCTGAGATAGGTAGGAGGAGAACCAGGATAATGCAGAATCACGGAGGCCAAGGGAGTGTAATTTGCTGAGGAGCAGCAGGTGGTCAACTGTGTCAAAGGTAGCAGAGAGGTTTAAAAGTAGGAGTATGGAGTAGGAGTATGGAGTAGGAGTATGGAGTAGGAGTATGGAGTAGTGGCCATTGGTTTTGGCAGTTAGTAGGTCATTGGTGATTTTTAGTAGAGCAGTTTCAGTGGAATGTTGTAGGCGGAAGCCGGACTGTAGGGGGTGGAGAAGGTTGTTGTCCATGAGGTAGCGACTCATTTGGTCATGAACAAGGCGTTCGATGAGCTTGGAGGCAAACGGGAGAAGGGAGATAGGTCTTAAGTTATTCAAACAGGTGGGGTCTAGTGAGGGTTTTTTGAGTATGGGGGTAACCAGTGCATGTTTGAGCGGGGAAGGAAAGGTGCCGGAGGAGAGGGAGAGGTTGAAGATGTGGGTTAGGGAGTTGAGGATAGAGTGGGAAGGTGGTCGCAGCAATTGAGAGGGGACAGGGTCCAGGGGACATGTAGTGAGGTGGGCCATGGAGAGGAGTTTATCAACTTCTTCTGTGGTAACTGGGCAAAAGGAGGAGAGTATTGAGTGTGGTTTTGAACCTGATGTGTTGGGTAGGGGAGGAATTTTAATGCTGGATATCTCCTTGCGAATTGTGTTGATTTTGCTATTGAAGTGGTTGGCAATATGTTGAGCGGTAAGCAAGTTGGTGGGAGGGGGCAGTGGGGGGTGAAGTAAGGAATTAAGGGTAGAAAAGAGTTGACGAGGTTTGGATGAGAGGGTTGTAATAGGTTTGTTTAGCAGTGTGGAGGCAGGAGTTGTATTTGAGAAGGACAGATTTGTAGAGGGAACATTCTTCTCACTGATCACCAATGTAAGGAACATTCTTCCCACTGATCACCAATGTAAGGAACATTCTTCTCACTGATCACCAATGTAAGGAACATTCTTCCCACTGATCACCAATGTAAGGGACATTCTTCTCACTGATCACCAATGTAAGGAACATTCTTCTCACTGATCACCAATGTAAGGAACATTCTTCTCACTGATCACCAATGTAAGGAACATTCTTCCCACTGATCACCAATGTAAGGGACATTCTTCTCACTGATCACCAATGTAAGGAACATTCTTCTCACTGATCACCAATGTAAGGAACATTCTTCTCACTGATCACCAATGTAAGAGACATCCTTCACCATGACCACCAATGTAAGGGACATCCTTCTCCATGACCACCAATGTAAGGGACATCCTTCTCCATGACCACCAATGTAAGGGACATCCTTCTCCATGACCACCAATGTAAGGGACATCCTTCTCCATGACCACCAATGTAAGGGACATTCTTCTCACTGATCACCAATGTAAGAGACATCCTTCACCATGACCACCAATGTAAGGGACATTCTTCACACTGATCACCAATGTAAGGAACATTCTTCTCACCGATCACCAATGTAAGGAACATTCTTCTCACTGATCACCAATGTAAGAGACATCCTTCACCATGACCACCAATGTAAGGGACATTCTTCCCACTGATCACCAATGTAAGGAACATTCTTCTCACCGATCACCAATGTAAGGAACATTCTTCTCACTGATCACCAATGTAAGGAACATTCTTCCCACTGATCACCAATGT
This sequence comes from Lithobates septentrionalis, assembly GCA_037952835.1. NCBI lineage: Eukaryota > Metazoa > Chordata > Amphibia > Anura > Ranidae > Lithobates > Lithobates septentrionalis. Next base: position 41,807 of record JBBDGP010004577.1, on the reverse strand, counting down.
AAGGAACATTCTTCTCACTGATCACCAATGTAAGAGACATCCTTCACCATGACCACCAATGTAAGGGACATCCTTCTCCATGACCACCAATGTAAGGGACATCCTTCTCCATGACCACCAATGTAAGGGACATCCTTCTCCATGACCACCAATGTAAGGGACATCCTTCTCCATGACCACCAATGTAAGGGACATCCTTCTCCATGACCACCAATGTAAGGGACATCCTTCTCCATGACCACCAATGTAAGGGACATTCTTCTCACTGATCACCAATGTAAGAGACATCCTTCACCATGACCACCAATGTAAGGGACATCCTTCTCCATGACCACCAATGTAAGGAACATCCTTCACCATGACCACCAATGTAGGGACATCCTTCACCATGACCAACAATGTAAGGGACATCCTTCTCCATGACCACCAATGTAAGGGACATCCTTCACCATGACCACCAATGTAGGGACATCCTTCACCATGACCACCAATGTAAGGGACATCCTTCTCCATGACCACCAATGTAAGGGACATCCTTCACCATGACCACCAATGTAGGGACATCCTTCACCATGACCACCAATGTAAGGGACATCCTTCTCCATGACCACCAATGTAAGGGACATCCTTCTCCATGACCACCAATGTAAGGGACATTCTTCTCACTGATCACCAATGTAAGAGACATCCTTCACCATGACCACCAATGTAAGGGACATCCTTCTCCATGACCACCAATGTAAGGGACATTCTTCTCACTGATCACCAATGTAAGGAACATTCTTCACCATGACCACCAATGTAAGGGACATCCTTCTCCATGACCACCAATGTAAGGAACATCCTTCACCATGACCACCAATGTAGGGACATCCTTCACCATGACCAACAATGTAAGGGACATCCTTCACCATGACCACCAATGTAGGGACATCCTTCACCATGACCACCAATGTAAGGGACATCCTTCTCCATGACCACCAATGTAAGGGACATCCTTCACCATGACCACCAATGTAGGGACATCCTTCTCCATGACCACCAATGTAAGGGACATCCTTCTCCATGACCACCAATGTAAGGGACATCCTTCTCCATGACCACCAATGTAAGGGACATTCTTCTCACTGATCACCAATGTAAGAGACATCCTTCACCATGACCACCAATGTAAGGGACATCCTTCACCATGACCACCAATGTAAGGGACATCCTTCTCCATGACCACCAATGTAAGGGACATCCTTCTCCATGACCACCAATGTAAGGGACATCCTTCTCCATGACCACCAATGTAAGGGACATTCTTCTCACTGATCACCAATGTAAGAGACATCCTTCACCATGACCACCAATGTAAGGAACATCCTTCACCATGACCACCAATGTAGGGACATCCTTCACCATGACCACCAATGTAAGGGACATCCTTCTCCATGACCACCAATGTAAGGGACATCCTTCACCATGACCACCAATGTAGGGACATCCTTCACCATGACCACCAATGTAGGGACATCCTTCACCATGACCACCAATGTAAGGGACATCCTTCACCATGACCAACAATGTAAGGGACATCCTTCTCCATGACCACCAATGTAAGGGACATCCTTCACCATGACCACCAATGTAGGGACATCCTTCACCATGACCAACAATGTAAGGGACATCCTTCTCCATGACCAACAATGTAAGGGACATCCTTCACCATGACCACCAATGTAGGGACATCCTTCACCATGACCACCAATGTAAGGGACATCCTTCACCATGACCACCAATGTAGGGACATCCTTCACCATGACCACCAATGTAAGGGACATCCTTCACCATGACCACCAATGTAAGGGACATCCTTCACATCGACCACCAATGTAAGGGACATCCTTCTCCATGACCACCAATGTAAGGGACATCCTTCACCATGACCACCAATGTAAGGAACATCCTTCACATCGACCACCAATGTAAGGGACATCCTTCTCCATGACCACCAATGTAAGGGACATCCTTCTCCATGACCACCAATGTAAGGGACATCCTTCTCCATGACCACCAATGTAAGGGACATCCTTCACCATGACCACCAATGTAAGGGACATCCTTCACCATGACCACCAATGTAAGGGACATCCTTCACCACGATCACCAATGTAAGAGACATCCTTCACCATGACCACCAATGTAAGGGACATCCTTCTCCATGACAACCAATGTAAGAGACATCCTTCACCATGACCACCAATGTAAGGGACATCCTTCACAACGACCACCAATGTAAGGGACATCCTTCACTATGACCACCAATGTAAGGGACATCCTTCACCATGACCACCAATGTAGGGACATCCTTCACTATGACCACCAATGTAAGGGACATCATTCACCATGACCACCAATGTAGGGACATCCTTCACCATGACCACCAATGTAGGGGATATCCTTCACTATGACCACCAATGTAAGGGACATCGTTCACCATGACCACCAATGTAAGGGACATCATTCACCATGACCACCAATGTAAGGGACATCATTCACCATGACCACCAATGTAAGGGACATCATTCACCATGACCACCAATGTAGGGACATCCTTCACCATGACCACCAATGTAGGGACATCCTTCACTATGACCACCAATGTAAGGACATCCTTCACCATGACCACCAATGTAGGGACATCCTTCACCATGACCACCAATGTAAGGGACATCCTTCACCATGACCACCAATGTAAGGAACATCCTTCACATCGACCACCAATGTAAGGGACATTCTTCTCCATGACCACCAATGTAAGGGACATCCTTCTCCATGACCACCAATGTAAGAGACATCCTTCACCATGACCACCAATGTAAGGGACATCCTTCACCATGACCACCAATGTAAGGGACATCCTTCACCACGATCACCAATGTAAGGGACATCCTTCACCATGACCACCAATGTAAGGGACATCCTTCTCCATGACAACCAATGTAAGAGACATCCTTCACTATGACCACCAATGTAAGGGACATCGTTCACCATGACCACCAATGTAAGGGACATCATTCACCATGACCACCAATGTAAGGGACATCATTCACCATGACCACCAATGTAAGGGACATCATTCACCATGACCACCAATGTTGGGACATCCTTCACCATGACCACCAATGTAGGGACATCCTTCACTATGACCACCAATGTAGGGACATCCTTCACCATGACCACCAATGTAGGGACATCCTTCACCATGACCACCAATGTAGGGACATCCTTCACTATGACCACCAATGTAGGGACATCCTTCACCATGACCACCAATGTAGGGACATCCTTCACCATGACCACCAATGTAGGGACATCCTTCACCATGACCACCAATGTAAGGGACATCCTTCACAACGACCACCAATGTAAGGGACATCCTTCACCATGACCACCAATGTAAGGGACATCCTTCACCATGACCACCAATGTAGGGACATCCTTCACCATGACCACCAATGTAAGGGACATCCTTCTCCATGACCACCAATGTAAGGGACATCCTTCACCATGACCACCAATGTAAGGGACATCCTTCACATCGACCACCAATGTAAGGGACATCCTTCTCCATGACCACCAATGTAAGGGACATCCTTCTCCATGACCACCAATGTAAGGGACATCCTTCTCCATGACCACCAATGTAAGGGACATCCTTCACCATGACCACCAATGTAAGGGACATCATTCACCATGACCACCAATGTAAGGGACATCATTCACCATGACCACCAATGTAGGGACATCCTTCACCATGACCACCAATGTAAGGGACATCCTTCACTATGACCACCAATGTAAGGGACATCGTTCACCATGACCACCAATGTAAGGGACATCATTCACCATGACCACCAATGTAAGGGACATCATTCACCATGACCACCAATGTAAGGGACATCGTTCACCATGACCACCAATGTAAGGGACATCCTTCACCATGACCACCAATGTAAGGGACATCCTTCTCCATGACCACCAATGTAAGGGACATCCTTCACCATGACCACCAATGTAGGGACATCCTTCACCATGACCAACAATGTAAGGGACATCCTTCTCCATGACCACCAATGTAAGGGACATCCTTCACCATGACCACCAATGTAGGGACATCCTTCACCATGACCACCAATGTAAGGGACATCCTTCATAACGACCACCAATGTAAGGGACATCCTTCACCATGACCACCAATGTAAGGGACATCCTTCACCATGACCACCAATGTAGGGACATCCTTCACCATGACCACCAATGTAAGGGACATCCTTCACCATGACCACCAATGTAAGGGACATCCTTCACATCGACCACCAATGTAAGGGACATCCTTCTCCATGACCACCAATGTAAGGGACATCCTTCACCATGACCACCAATGTAAGGAACATCCTTCACATCGACCACCAATGTAAGGGACATCCTTCTCCATGACCACCAATGTAAGGGACATCCTTCTCCATGACCACCAATGTAAGGGACATCCTTCACCATGACCACCAATGTAAGGGACATCCTTCACCATGACCACCAATGTAAGGGACATCCTTCACCACGATCACCAATGTAAGAGACATCCTTCACCATGACCACCAATGTAAGGGACATCCTTCTCCATGACAACCAATGTAAGAGACATCCTTCACCATGACCACCAATGTAAGGGACATCCTTCACAACGACCACCAATGTAAGGGACATCCTTCACTATGACCACCAATGTAAGGGACATCCTTCACCATGACCACCAATGTAGGGACATCCTTCACTATGACCACCAATGTAAGGGACATCATTCACCATGACCACCAATGTAGGGACATCCTTCACCATGACCACCAATGTAGGGGACATCCTTCACTATGACCACCAATGTAAGGGACATCGTTCACCATGACCACCAATGTAAGGGACATCATTCACCATGACCACCAATGTAAGGGACATCATTCACCATGACCACCAATGTAAGGGACATCATTCACCATGACCACCAATGTAGGGACATCCTTCACCATGACCACCAATGTAGGGACATCCTTCACTATGACCACCAATGTAAGGACATCCTTCACCATGACCACCAATGTAGGGACATCCTTCACCATGACCACCAATGTAAGGGACATCCTTCACCATGACCACCAATGTAAGGAACATCCTTCACATCGACCACCAATGTAAGGGACATTCTTCTCCATGACCACCAATGTAAGGGACATCCTTCTCCATGACCACCAATGTAAGGGACATCCTTCACCATGACCACCAATGTAAGGGACATCCTTCACCATGACCAACAATGTAAGGGACATCCTTCACCATGACCACCAATGTAAGGGACATCCTTCACCATGACCACCAATGTAAGGGACATCCTTCACTATGACCACCAATGTAAGAGACATCCTTCACCATGACCACCAATGTAAGGGACATCCTTCACCATAACCACCAATGTAAGGGACATCCTTCACCACGATCACCAATGTAAGGGACATCCTTCACCATGACCACCAATGTAAGGGACATCCTTCTCCATGACAACCAATGTAAGAGACATCCTTCACCATGACCACCAATGTAAGGGACATCCTTCACTACGACCACCAATGTAAGGGACATCCTTCACTATGACCACCAATGTAAGGGACATCCTTCACCATGACCACCAATGTAGGGACATCCTTCACTATGACCACCAATGTAGGGACATCCTTCACCATGACCACCAATGTAGGGGACATCCTTCACTATGACCACCAATGTAAGGGACATCGTTCACCATGACCACCAATGTAAGGGACATCATTCACCATGACCACCAATGTAAGGGACATCATTCACCATGACCACCAATGTAAGGGACATCATTCACCATGACCACCAATGTAGGGACATCCTTCACCATGACCACCAATGTAGGGACATCCTTCACTATGACCACCAATGTAGGGACATCCTTCACCATGACCACCAATGTAGGGACATCCTTCACCATGACCACCAATGTAGGGACATCCTTCACTATGACCACCAATGTAGGGACATCCTTCACCATGACCACCAATGTAGGGACATCCTTCACCATGACCACCAATGTAGGGACATCCTTCACCATGACCACCAATGTAAGGGACATCCTTCACAACGACCACCAATGTAGGGACATCCTTCACCATGACCACCAATGTAGGGACATCCTTCACCATGACCACCAATGTAGGGACATCCTTCACCATGACCACCAATGTAGGGACATCCTTCACCATGACCACCAATGTAAGGGACATCCTTCACAACGACCACCAATGTAAGGGACATCCTTCACCATGACCACCAATGTAAGGGACATCCTTCACCATGACCACCAATGTAGGGACATCCTTCACCATGACCACCAATGTAAGGGACATCCTTCTCCATGACCACCAATGTAAGGGACATCCTTCACCATGACCACCAATGTAAGGGACATCCTTCACATCGACCACCAATGTAAGGGACATCCTTCTCCATGACCACCAATGTAAGGGACATCCTTCACCATGACCACCAATGTAAGGGACATCATTCACCATGACCACCAATGTAGGGACATCCTTCACCATGACCACCAATGTAAGGGACATCCTTCACTATGACCACCAATGTAAGGGACATCGTTCACCATGACCACCAATGTAAGGGACATCATTCACCATGACCACCAATGTAAGGGACATCATTCACCATGACCACCAATGTAAGGGACATCGTTCACCATGACCACCAATGTAAGGGACATCCTTCACCATGACCACCAATGTAAGGGACATCCTTCTCCATGACCACCAATGTAAGGGACATCCTTCACCATGACCACCAATGTAGGGACATCCTTCACCATGACCAACAATGTAAGGGACATCCTTCTCCATGACCACCAATGTAAGGGACATCCTTCACCATGACCACCAATGTAGGGACATCCTTCACCATGACCACCAATGTAAGGGACATCCTTCATAACGACCACCAATGTAAGGGACATCCTTCACCATGATCACCAATGTAAGGGACATCCTTCACCATGACCACCAATGTAGGGACATCCTTCACCATGACCACCAATGTAAGGGACATCCTTCACCATGACCACCAATGTAAGGGACATCCTTCACATCGACCACCAATGTAAGGGACATCCTTCTCCATGACCACCAATGTAAGGGACATCCTTCACCATGACCACCAATGTAAGGAACATCCTTCACATCGACCACCAATGTAAGGGACATCCTTCTCCATGACCACCAATGTAAGGGACATCCTTCTCCATGACCACCAATGTAAGGGACATCCTTCTCCATGACCACCAATGTAAGGGACATCCTTCACCATGACCACCAATGTAAGGGACATCCTTCACCACGATCACCAATGTAAGAGACATCCTTCACCATGACCACCAATGTAAGGGACATCCTTCTCCATGACAACCAATGTAAGAGACATCCTTCACCATGACCACCAATGTAAGGGACATCCTTCACAACGACCACCAATGTAAGGGACATCCTTCACTATGACCACCAATGTAAGGGACATCCTTCACCATGACCACCAATGTAGGGACATCCTTCACTATGACCACCAATGTAAGGGACATCATTCACCATGACCACCAATGTAGGGACATCCTTCACCATGACCACCAATGTAGGGGACATCCTTCACTATGACCACCAATGTAAGGGACATCGTTCACCATGACCACCAATGTAAGGGACATCATTCACCATGACCACCAATGTAAGGGACATCATTCACCATGACCACCAATGTAAGGGACATCATTCACCATGACCACCAATGTAGGGACATCCTTCACCATGACCACCAATGTAGGGACATCCTTCACTATGACCACCAATGTAAGGACATCCTTCACCATGACCACCAATGTAGGGACATCCTTCACCATGACCACCAATGTAAGGGACATCCTTCACCATGACCACCAATGTAAGGAACATCCTTCACATCGACCACCAATGTAAGGGACATTCTTCTCCATGACCACCAATGTAAGGGACATCCTTCTCCATGACCACCAATGTAAGGGACATCCTTCACCATGACCACCAATGTAAGGGACATCCTTCACCATGACCAACAATGTAAGGGACATCCTTCACCACGATCACCAATGTAAGGGACATCCTTCACCATGACCACCAATGTAAGAGACATCCTTCACCATGACCACCAATGTAAGGGACATCCTTCACCATGACCACCAATGTAAGGGACATCCTTCACCACGATCACCAATGTAAGGGACATCCTTCACCATGACCACCAATGTAAGGGACATCCTTCTCCATGACAACCAATGTAAGAGACATCCTTCACCATGACCACCAATGTAAGGGACATCCTTCACTACGACCACCAATGTAAGGGACATCCTTCACTATGACCACCAATGTAAGGGACATCCTTCACCATGACCACCAATGTAGGGACATCCTTCACTATGACCACCAATGTAGGGACATCCTTCACCATGACCACCAATGTAGGGGACATCCTTCACTATGACCACCAATGTAAGGGACATCGTTCACCATGACCACCAATGTAAGGGACATCATTCACCATGACCACCAATGTAAGGGACATCATTCACCATGACCACCAATGTAAGGGACATCATTCACCATGACCACCAATGTAGGGACATCCTTCACCATGACCACCAATGTAGGGACATCCTTCACTATGACCACCAATGTAGGGACATCCTTTACCATGACCACCAATGTAGGGACATCCTTCACCATGACCACCAATGTAGGGACATCCTTCACTATGACCACCAATGTAGGGACATCCTTCACCATGACCACCAATGTAGGGACATCCTTCACCATGACCACCAATGTAGGGACATCCTTCACCATGACCACCAATGTAAGGGACATCCTTCACAACGACCACCAATGTAGGGACATCCTTCACCATGACCACCAATGTAGGGACATCCTTCACCATGACCACCAATGTAGGGACATCCTTCACCATGACCACCAATGTAGGGACATCCTTCACCATGACCACCAATGTAAGGGACATCCTTCACAACGACCACCAATGTAAGGGACATCCTTCACCATGACCACCAATGTAAGGGACATCCTTCACCATGACCACCAATGTAGGGACATCCTTCACCATGACCACCAATGTAAGGGACATCCTTCTCCATGACCACCAATGTAAGGGACATCCTTCACCATGACCACCAATGTAAGGGACATCCTTCACATCGACCACCAATGTAAGGGACATCCTTCTCCATGACCACCAATGTAAGGGACATCCTTCACCATGACCACCAATGTAAGGGACATCATTCACCATGACCACCAATGTAAGGGACATCATTCACCATGACCACCAATGTAGGGACATCCTTCACCATGACCACCAATGTAAGGGACATCCTTCACTATGACCACCAATGTAAGGGACATCGTTCACCATGACCACCAATGTAAGGGACATCATTCACCATGACCACCAATGTAAGGGACATCGTTCACCATGACCACCAATGTAAGGGACATCATTCACCATGACCACCAATGTAAGGGACATCATTCACCATGACCACCAATGTAGGGACATCCTTCACCATGACCACCAATGTAAGGGACATCCTTCACTATGACCACCAATGTAAGGGACATCGTTCACCATGACCACCAATGTAAGGGACATCATTCACCATGACCACCAATGTAAGGGACATCGTTCACCATGACCACCAATGTAAGGGACATCCTTCACTATGACCACCAATGTAAGGGACATCGTTCACCATGACCACCAATGTAAGGGACATCATTCACCATGACCACCAATGTAAGGGACATCATTCACCATGACCACCAATGTAAGGGACATCGTTCACCATGACCACCAATGTAAGGGACATCCTTCACCATGACCACCAATGTAAGGGACATCCTTCTCCATGACCACCAATGTAAGGGACATCCTTCACCATGACCACCAATGTAGGGACATCCTTCACCATGACCAACAATGTAAGGGACATCCTTCTCCATGACCACCAATGTAAGGGACATCCTTCACCATGACCACCAATGTAGGGACATCCTTCACCATGACCACCAATGTAAGGGACATCCTTCATAACGACCACCAATGTAAGGGACATCCTTCACCATGATCACCAATGTAAGGGACATCCTTCACCATGACCACCAATGTAGGGACATCCTTCACCATGACCACCAATGTAAGGGACATCCTTCACCATGACCACCAATGTAAGGGACATCCTTCACATCGACCACCAATGTAAGGGACATCCTTCTCCATGACCACCAATGTAAGGGACATCCTTCACCATGACCACCAATGTAAGGAACATCCTTCACATCGACCACCAATGTAAGGGACATCCTTCTCCATGACCACCAATGTAAGGGACATCCTTCTCCATGACCACCAATGTAAGGGACATCCTTCTCCATGACCACCAATGTAAGGGACATCCTTCACCATGACCACCAATGTAAGGGACATCCTTCACCACGATCACCAATGTAAGAGACATCCTTCACCATGACCACCAATGTAAGGGACATCCTTCTCCATGACAACCAATGTAAGAGACATCCTTCACCATGACCACCAATGTAAGGGACATCCTTCACAACGACCACCAATGTAAGGGACATCCTTCACTATGACCACCAATGTAAGGGACATCCTTCACCATGACCACCAATGTAGGGACATCCTTCACTATGACCACCAATGTAAGGGACATCATTCACCATGACCACCAATGTAGGGACATCCTTCACCATGACCACCAATGTAGGGGACATCCTTCACTATGACCACCAATGTAAGGGACATCGTTCACCATGACCACCAATGTAAGGGACATCATTCACCATGACCACCAATGTAAGGGACATCATTCACCATGACCACCAATGTAAGGGACATCATTCACCATGACCACCAATGTAGGGACATCCTTCACCATGACCACCAATGTAGGGACATCCTTCACTATGACCACCAATGTAAGGACATCCTTCACCATGACCACCAATGTAGGGACATCCTTCACCATGACCACCAATGTAAGGGACATCCTTCACCATGACCACCAATGTAAGGAACATCCTTCACATCGACCACCAATGTAAGGGACATTCTTCTCCATGACCACCAATGTAAGGGACATCCTTCTCCATGACCACCAATGTAAGGGACATCCTTCACCATGACCACCAATGTAAGGGACATCCTTCACCATGACCAACAATGTAAGGGACATCCTTCACCACGATCACCAATGTAAGGGACATCCTTCACCATGACCACCAATGTAAGAGACATCCTTCACCATGACCACCAATGTAAGGGACATCCTTCACCATGACCACCAATGTAAGGGACATCCTTCACCACGATCACCAATGTAAGGGACATCCTTCACCATGACCACCAATGTAAGGGACATCCTTCTCCATGACAACCAATGTAAGAGACATCCTTCACCATGACCACCAATGTAAGGGACATCCTTCACTACGACCACCAATGTAAGGGACATCCTTCACTATGACCACCAATGTAAGGGACATCCTTCACCATGACCACCAATGTAGGGACATCCTTCACTATGACCACCAATGTAGGGACATCCTTCACCATGACCACCAATGTAGGGGACATCCTTCACTATGACCACCAATGTAAGGGACATCGTTCACCATGACCACCAATGTAAGGGACATCATTCACCATGACCACCAATGTAAGGGACATCATTCACCATGACCACCAATGTAAGGGACATCATTCACCATGACCACCAATGTAGGGACATCCTTCACCATGACCACCAATGTAGGGACATCCTTCACTATGACCACCAATGTAGGGACATCCTTTACCATGACCACCAATGTAGGGACATCCTTCACCATGACCACCAATGTAGGGACATCCTTCACTATGACCACCAATGTAGGGACATCCTTCACCATGACCACCAATGTAGGGACATCCTTCACCATGACCACCAATGTAGGGACATCCTTCACCATGACCACCAATGTAAGGGACATCCTTCACAACGACCACCAATGTAGGGACATCCTTCACCATGACCACCAATGTAGGGACATCCTTCACCATGACCACCAATGTAGGGACATCCTTCACCATGACCACCAATGTAGGGACATCCTTCACCATGACCACCAATGTAAGGGACATCCTTCACAACGACCACCAATGTAAGGGACATCCTTCACCATGACCACCAATGTAAGGGACATCCTTCACCATGACCACCAATGTAGGGACATCCTTCACCATGACCACCAATGTAAGGGACATCCTTCTCCATGACCACCAATGTAAGGGACATCCTTCACCATGACCACCAATGTAAGGGACATCCTTCACATCGACCACCAATGTAAGGGACATCCTTCTCCATGACCACCAATGTAAGGGACATCCTTCACCATGACCACCAATGTAAGGGACATCATTCACCATGACCACCAATGTAAGGGACATCATTCACCATGACCACCAATGTAGGGACATCCTTCACCATGACCACCAATGTAAGGGACATCCTTCACTATGACCACCAATGTAAGGGACATCGTTCACCATGACCACCAATGTAAGGGACATCATTCACCATGACCACCAATGTAAGGGACATCGTTCACCATGACCACCAATGTAAGGGACATCATTCACCATGACCACCAATGTAAGGGACATCATTCACCATGACCACCAATGTAGGGACATCCTTCACCATGACTCCCATGCTGATACACCACAAGCTGTAGACATAGTAATGATTAGCGGTGGTTCCCTTTGGGAGTTATTTCTGAGGTTCCTCCATGTCATAAAGTTGGAATATTCAATCAGAAATGTTGTTCTCAAGCATTAGATGATGAAAAGGACTTTTTTCTCCACAGGACTTCCAAGTCTTTGTTGTGTGGTGGCATCAGTGCACATTGTGGTGACTGGTTGATCAATCATGGAGAGGAGACACCTGGGCTGAGGACATGCTGAGGACCTGCTGAGGACATGCTGAGGACATGCTGAGGACATCCTGAGGACATGCTGAGGACATCCTGAGGACATGGCGAGGACATGCTGAGGACATGCTGAGGACATGGTGAGGACATGCTGAGGACATCCTGAGGACATGCTGAGGACATCCTGAGGACATGGTGAGGACATGCTGAGGACATGCTGAGGACATGGTGAGGACATGGTGAGGACATCCTGAGGACATGGTGAGGACATGCTGAGGACATGCTGAGGACATGCTGAGGACATGGTGAGGACATGGTGAGGACACGCTGAGGACATGGTGAGGACATGGTGAGGACATGCTGAGGACATCCTGAGGACATGGTGAGGACATGCTGAGGACATGCTGAGGACACGCTGAGGACACGGTGAGGACATGCTGAGGACATGCTGAGGACATGGTGAGGACATGGTGAGGACACGCTGAGGACATGGTGAGGACATGGTGAGGACATGCTGAGGACGTGGTGAGGACATGGTGAGGACATGCTGAGGACATGCTGAGGACATGGTGAGGACACGCTGAGGACATGCTGAGGACATGGTGAGGACATGGTGAGGACATGCTGAGGACATGGTGAGAACATGCTGAGGACATGGTGAGGACATGGTGAGGACAGGCTGAGGACAGGCTGAGGACACGCTGAGGACACGCTGAGGACATGCTGAGGACATGCTGAGGACATGGTGAGGACATGGTGAGGACATCCTGAGGACATGCCGAGGACTCATGCTGAGGACATGCTGAGGACATGCTGAGGACATGCTGAGGACGTGCTGAGGACATGCTGAGGACTCATGCTGAGGACATGCTGAGGACATGCTGAGGACTCATGCTGAGGACATGCTGAGGACATATGCTGAGGACATACTGAGGACTCATGCTGAGGACATGCTGAGGACATGCTGAGGACATGCTGAGGACATACTGAGGACATGCTGAGGACATACTGAGGACTCATGCTGAGGACATGCTGAGGACATGCTGAGGACTCATGCTGAGGACATGGTGAGGACATACTGAGGACATGGTGAGGACATGCTGAGGACATGGTGAGGACATGCTGAGGACATGCTGAGGACATCCTGAGGACATGCTGAGGACATCCTGAGGACATGCTGAGGACATGCTGAGGACTCATGCTGAGGACATGCTGAGGAATCATGCTGAGGACTCATGCTGAGGACATGCTGAGGACTCATGCTGAGGACATGCTGAGGACATGCTGAGGACTCATGCTGAGGACATGCTGAGGAATCATGCTGAGGACTCATGCTGAGGACATGCTGAGGACATGCTGAGGACATGCTGAGGACTCATGCTGAGGACATGCTGAGGACTCATGCTGAGGACATGCTGAGGACATGCTGAGGAATCATGCTGAGGACTCATGCTGAGGACATGCTGAGGACTCATGCTGAGGACATGCTGAGGACATGCTGAGGACATGCTGAGGACTCATGCTGAGGACATGCTGAGGACATGCTGAGGATTCATGCTGAGGACATGCTGAGGACATGCTGAGGACTCATGCTGAGGACATGCTGAGGACATGCTGAGGACTCATGCTGAGGACATCCTGAGGACATGCTGAGGACATGCTGAGGACTAGGGATGAGCTTCGAGTCGAACTCATGTTCGACTCGAACATTGGCTGTTCGCAAGTTTGCCGAACAGCGAACAATTTGGGGTGTTCGCGGCAAATTCGAATGCCGCGGAACACACTTTAAAAGTCTATGGGAGAAATCAAAAGTGCTAATTTTAAAGGTTAATATGCAAGTTATTGTCATAAAAAGTGTTTGGGGACCCGGGTCCTGCCCCAGGGGACATGGATCAATGCAAAAAAAAGTTTTAAAAACGGCCGTTTTTTCAGGAGCAGTGATTTTAATAATGCTTAAAGTCAAACAATAAAAGTGTAATATCCCTTTAAATTTCGTACCTGGGGGGTGTCTATAGTATGCCTGTAAAGGGGCGCATGTTTTCCGTGTTTAGAACAGTCTGACAGCAACATGACATTTCAAAGGAAAAAACCCATTTAAAACTACTCGCGGCTATTAATGAATTGCCGGTCCGACAATACACATAAAAGTTCATTGATAAAAACGGCATGGGAATTCCCCAAAGGGCAACCCCGAACCAAAATTTAAAAAAAAAATGACGTGGGTGTCCCCCTAAATTCCATACCAGGCCCTTCAGGTCTGTTATGGATATTAAGGGGAACACCGGACAAAATTTAAAAAAAAAATGACGTGGGGTTCCCCCTAAATTCCATACCAGACCCTTCAGGTCTGGTATGGATTTTAAGAGGAACCCCGCGCCAAAAAAAAAAAAACGGCGTGGGGTCCCCCCAAAAATCCATACCAGACCCTTATCCGAGCACGCAACCTGGCAGGCCGCAGGAAAAGAGGGGGGGCGAGAGTGCGCCCCCCCCTCCTGAACCGTACCAGGCCACATGCCCTCAACATTGGGAGGGTGCTTTGGGGTAGCCCCCCAAAACACCTTGTCCCCATGTTGATGAGGACAAGGGCCTCATCCCCACAACCCTGGCCGGTGGTTGTGGGGGTCTGTGGGCGGGGGGCTTATCGGAATCTGGAAGCCCCCTTTAACAAGGGGACCCCCAGATCCTGGCCCCCCCCTGTGTGAAATGGTAAGGGGGTACTTAACCCTACCATTTCACTAAAAAACTGTCAAAAATGTTAAAAATGACAAGAGACAGTTTTTGACAATTCCTTTATTTAAATGCTTCTTCTTTCTTCTTTCTTCCTTCATCTTCTTCTTCTGGTTCTTCTGGTTCTTCCTCCGGCCTTCTCGTCCAGCATCTCCTCCGCGGCGTCTTCTATCTTCTTCTCCTCAGGCCGCTCCGCACCCATGGCATGGGGGGGAGGTTCCCACTCTTCTCTTCATCTTCTTCTTCATCCTCTTCTCTTCTTCCTTCTTCTCTTCTTCATTTTCTTATCCGGGCCGCTCCGCATCCATGCTGGCATGGAGGGAGGCTCCCGCTGTGTGACACATCTCCTCGTCTGATGGTTCCTAAATAATGGGGGCGGGGCCACCCGGTGACCCCGCCCCCTCTGACGCACGGGACATGACGGGACTTCCCTGTGGCATTCCCCGTGACGTCACAGGGAAGTCCCGTCAAGTCACCGTGCGTCAGAGGGGGGCGGGGTCACCGGGTGGCCCCGCCCCCGTTATTTAAGAACCGTCAGACGAGGAGACGCCGTCACACAGCGGGAGCCTCCCTCCATGCCAGCATGGGTGCGGAGCGGCCCGGAGAAGAAAATGAAGAAGAGAAGAAGGAAGAAGAGAAGAGGATGAAGAAGAAGATGAAGAGAAGAGCGGGAGCCTCCCCTCATGCCATGGGTGCGGAGCGGCCCGAGGAGAAGAAGATAGAAGACGCCGCGGAGGAGATGCTGGACGAGAACGCCGGAGGAAGAACCAGAAGAGCCAGAAGAACCAGAAGATGAAGGAAGATAGAAGAAAGAAGAAGCATTTAAATAAAGGAATTGTCAAAAACTGCCTCTTGTCATTTTTAACATTTTTGACAGTTTTTTAGTGAAATGGTAGAGGTAAGTACCCCCTTACCATTTCACATAGGGGGGGCCGGGATCTGGGGGTCCCCTTGTTAAAGGGGGCTTCCAGATTCAGGTAAGCCCCCCACCCGCAGACCCCCACAACCACCGACCAGGGTTGTGGGGATGAGGCCCTTGTCCTCATCAACATGGGGACAAGGTGTTTTGGGGGGGCTACCCCAAAGCACCCTCCCAATGTTGAGGGCATGTGGCCTGGTACGGTTCAGGATGGGGGGCGCACTCTCGTCCCCCCCTCTTTTGCTGCGGCCTGCCAGGTTGCGTGCTCGGATAAGGGTCTGGTATGGATTTTTGGGGGGACCCCACGCCGTTTTTTTTTTGGCGCGGGGTTCCCCTTAAAATCCATACCAGACCTGAAGGGTCTGGTATGGAATTTAGGGGGAACCCCACGTCATTTTTTTTTTAAATTTTGGCCGGGGTTCCCCTTAATATCCATACCAGACCTGAAGGGCCTGGTATGGAATTTAGGGGGACTCCCACGTCATTTTAAAAAAAAAAAATTTGTTTCGGGGTTCCCCTGTGGGGAATTCCCATGCGGTTTTTATCAATGAACTTCTATGTGTATTGTCGGCAATGCAATAGCCACGAGTAGTTTTAAATGCGTTTTTTCCTTCGAAATGTCATTTTGCTGTCAGACTGTTCTAAACACAGGAAACATGCGCCCCTTTACAGGCATACTATAGACACCCCCCAGGTACGAAATTTAAAGGGATATTACACTTTTATTGTTTGACTTTAAGCATTATTAAAATCACTGCTCCTGAAAAAACGGCCGTTTTTAAAACTTTTTTTTGCATTGATACATGTCCCCTGGGGCAGGACCCGGGTCCCCAAACACTTTTTATGACAATAACTTGCATATAAGCCTTTAAAATTAGCACTTTTGATTATTCATGTTCGTGTCCCATAGACTTTAACGGTGTTCGCGTGTTCGAGCGAACTTTTTTCCTGTTCGCATGTTCTGGTGCGAACCGAACAGGGGGGTGTTCGGCTCATCCCTACTGAGGACGTGCTGAGGATATGCTGCCATTCCATGTCGGCTGTCAGGTTGCCATACCGATCTCATGGCTTCAATAGATTTGGTGCCCTGGGACGGGTTTCTATGTCTATGTGGTAACAACAAACGGCGATTGATCCTGGGATGTAGAGTAGATGAAGTCTTCTAGTGGTTTGCCCACCTAGCATTGAATATGAAGATCTCCTGTGCTAAGTAATCGCCATCATTCTTCTTCCACAGAATAGTCCGTTAATTAAACGTCAAACTATTACATTTCACTTAGCGGATAGCACAGCGCTCACGTGTTCCACTAATTAGTCTCCAGCTCTGTTAATATCCTCATTTCCGTGGATGGCAATCCTGGGCTGATTAGAAGTTCTCTATTCATTCGGTACACAACGCTCATTAACTAGATAAAGAAGAAAGTAGTGCCGATAATGGCGAGCCGATTGAATGAGAATGAATAGGAGGCACAGCAATCAGGAGATGGAGGCACACCACTCATTACCCAACATCTCCAACCGGATTGGAGCTCCTCCTAGATCATGGCGAATCTACAGCTTGATTCATTGGAGGCCAAACATGATCTCATTCTATACATTATACCAAGAGCCAGGAGTGCTGTACATGGTCCAGTCCTGGCCGGACTCAAGTATAGCCGGCAGTGGGTCAGCCCATGTGGGGTTCCTCTAATAGTCATGGCGGCTTCCAGCTGTCAGGACTGTATATTACATATGGAGGTTTTCTAACTTGTAAGTGGACTTGTATGGGCGCTGACCTGATGTTCTACCAGCCTGCCCGTGACCGGATGTTCTACCAGCCTGCCCGTGACCGGATGTTCTACCAGCCTGCCCGTGACCAGATGTTCTACCAGCCTGCCTGTGACCGGATGTTCTACCAGCCTGCCCGTGACCGGATGTTCTACCAGCCTGCCCGTGACCTGATGTTCTACCAGCCTGCCCGTGACCTGATGTTCTACCAGCCTGCCCGTGACCGGATGTTCTACCAGCCTGCCCGTGACCTGATGTTCTACCAGCCTGCCCGTGACCTGATGTTCTACCAGCCTGCCCGTGACCGGATGTTCTACCAGCCTGCCCGTGACCGGATGTTCTACCAGCCTGCCCGTGACCAGATGTTCTACCAGCCTGCCTGTGACCGGATGTTCTACCAGCCTGCCCGTGACCTGATGTTCTACCAGCCTGCCCGTGACCTGATGTTCTACCAGCCTGCCCGTGACCTGATGTTCTACCAGCCTGCCCGTGACCGGATGTTCTACCAGCCTGCCCGTGACCTGATGTTCTACCAGCCTGCCCATGACCGGATGTTCTACCAGCCTGCCCGTGACCTGATGTTCTACCAGCCTGCCCGTGACCGGATGTTCTACCAGCCTGCCCGTGACCTGATGTTCTACCAGCCTGCCCGTGACCTGATGTTCTACCAGCCTGCCCGTGACCGGATGTTCTACCAGCCTGCCCGTGACCGCATTTCCTGCTGCCAGCGCTCTCATCAACACCTGCCGGCACCTGTGTTCCTCCTGTCACTCGGCGCCCTCTCTTCCACCTTCAGAGGGGCCTGAGCTGGAGATACAAGAGAGGCCGACCTCATCAGTCTCCAATCAGGTACATTACTACTTCTATAGGACCTGAGGAGCTGGCGCAGTGATATGCGAATGAATACTAAGGAATGAACACCAAGGAATGAATACTAAGGAATGAATACTAAGGAATGAACACCAAGGAATGAATACTAAGGAATGAATACTAAGGAATGAACACCAAGGAATGAATACTAAGGAATGAATACTAAGGAATGAACACCAAGGAATGAATACTAAGGAATGAATACTAAGGAATGAACACCAAGGAATGAATACTAAGGAATGAATACTAAGGAATGAACACCAAGGAATGAATACTAAGGAATTAATCCCAAGGAATGAATACCAAGGAATGAATACTAAGGAATTAATCCCAAGGAATGAATACCAAGGAATGAATACTAAGGAATTAATCCCAAGGAATGAACACCAAGGAATGAATACTAAGGAATGAATACTAAGGAATTAATACCAAGGAATGAATACTAAGGAATTAATCCCAAGGAATGAATACTAAGGAATGAATACCAAAGAATGAACACCAAGGAATGAATACTAAGGAATGAATACCAAGGAATGAATACTAAGGAATGAATCCCAAGGAGTGAACACTAAACTATTAGATAATCACCTGAATGACCACAACATACAGGGATATATAATGTAATACTGACACATTATCACACACATAGGTTGGATTTGATGGACTTGTGTCTTTTGTCAACCTCACCTACTATGTAACTAAGGAATGAATACCAATGACTGAATACTAAGGAATGAATACCAAGGAATGAATATTAAGGAATTAATACTAAGGAATGAATACTAAGGAATGAATATTAAGGAATTAATACTAAGGAATGAATATTAAGGAATTAATACTAAGGAATGAATATTAAGGAATTAATACTAAGGAATGAATACTAAGGAATGAATATTAAGGAATGAATACTAAGGAATGAATACTAAGGAATGAATACTAAGGAATGATTACTAAGGAATGAATATTAAGGAATGAATACTAAGGAATGAATATTAAGGAATGAATACTAAGGAATAAATACTAAGGAATGAATACTAAGGAATGAATAGACACACGGGTTTAATTTTGGACTCCCGCCGGGAATGAAGACGTGGATTGATCAGATTGATTGGGTTATGATGAGGTCTAATGGAATGTGGTGAGCTGAATCTGGAATGTCTTTGTGGCTCTGCTATGGAGGACGGCGGTAGTTCTGCGGTTTGCAGTATGTGAATTCCCTGACTTGATACTGGTGGGACGCGGAGGGATACCGGGGGATGCGGAGGGATGCAGGAGGATGCAGGGGGATGCGAAGGGATGCGGAGGGATGCGGAGGGATGCGGAGGGATGCGGAGGGATGCGGGAGGATGCAGGGGGATGCGGGGGGATGCGGAGGGATGCGGAGGGATACCGGGGGATGCGGAGGGATGCAGGGGGATGCAGGGGGATGCGAAGGGATGCGGAGGGATGCGGGGGGATGCGGGGGGATGCGGGGGGATGCGGGGGCATGCGGAGGGATACCGGGGGATGCGGAGGGATGCAGGGGGATGCAGGGGGATGCAGGGGGATGCGAAGGGATGCCGAGGGATGCGGGAGGATGCGGAGGGATGCGGGGGGATGCGGGGGGGATGCGGAAGGGATGCGGAGGAATGCGGGGGGATGCGGGGAGATGCGGAGGGATGCGGGGGGATGCGGGGGGATGCGGAGGGGATGCAGGGGGATGCGGGGGGATGCGGGGGGATGCGGAGGGGATGCGGGGGGATGCGGAGGGGATGCGGAGGGATGCGGGGGGATGCGGAGGGGATGCGGAGGGGATGCGGAGGGATGCGGGGGGATGCGGGGAGATGCGGAGGGATGCGGGGGGATGCGGGGGGATGCGGAGGGGATGCGGGGGGATGCGGGGGGATGCGGGGGGATGCGGAGGGGATGCGGGGGGATGCGGAGGGGATGCGGAGGGATGCGGGGGGGATGCGGGGGGATGCGGGGGGATGCGGAGGGGATGCGGAGGGATGCGGGGGGATGCGGAGGGGATGCGGAGGGATGCGGGGGGATGCGGAGGGGATGCGGAGGGGATGCGGAGGGATGCGGGGGGATGCGGGGAGATGCGGAGGGGATGCGGGGGGATGCGGGGGGATGCGGGGGGATGCGGAGGGGATGCGGGGGGATGCGGAGGGGATGCGGAGGGATGCGGGGGGATGCGGGGGGATGCGGAGGGGATGCGGGGGGATGCGGGGGGATGCGGGGGGATGCGGAGGGGATGCGGGGGGATGCGGAGGGGATGCGGAGGGGATGCGGGGGGATGCGGGGGGGATGCGGGGGGATGCGGGGGGGATGCGGAGGGGATGCGGAGGGATGCGGGGGGATGCGGAGGGGATGCGGGGGGATGCGGGGGGATGCGGGGGGATGCGGGGTGATGCGGAGGGGATGCGGGGGGATGCGGAGGGGATGCGGAGGGATGCGGGGGGGATGCGGGGGGATGCGGGGGGATGCGGAGGGGATGCGGGGGGATGCGGAGGGGATGCGGGGGGATGCGGAGGGGATGCGGAGGGATGCGGGGGGGATGCGGGGGGATGCGGGGGGATGCGGAGGGGATGCGGGGGGATGCGGAGGGGATGCGGAGGGATGCGGGGGGGATGCGGGGGGATGCGGGGGGATGCGGAGGGGATGCGGGGGGATGCGGAGGGGATGCGGAGGGATGCGGGGGGATGCGGAGGGATGCGGGGGGATGCGGGGGGGATGCGGAGGGGATGCGGAGGAATGCGGGGGGATGCGGGGAGATGCGGAGGGATGCGGGGGGATGCGGGGGGATGCGGAGGGGATGCGGGGGGATGCGGGGGGATGCGGGGGGATGCGGAGGGGATGCGGGGGGATGCGGAGGGGATGCGGAGGGATGCGGGGGGATGCGGAGGGGATGCGGAGGGGATGCGGAGGGATGCGGGGGGATGCGGGGAGATGCGGAGGGATGCGGGGGGATGCGGGGGGATGCGGAGGGGATGCGGGGGGATGCGGGGGGATGCGGGGGGATGCGGAGGGGATGCGGGGGGATGCGGAGGGGATGCGGGGGGGATGCGGGGGGATGCGGGGGGATGCGGAGGGGATGCGGGGGGATGCGGAGGGGATGCGGAGGGATGCGGGGGGATGCGGAGGGATGCGGGGGGATGCGGGGGGGATGCGGAGGGGATGCGGAGGAATGCGGGGGGATGCGGGGAGATGCGGAGGGATGCGGGGGGATGCGGGGGGATGCGGAGGGGATGCGGGGGGATGCGGGGGGATGCGGGGGGATGCGGGGGGATGCGGGGGGATGCGGAGGGGATGCGGAGGGATGCGGGGGGATGCGGAGGGGATGCGGAGGGGATGCGGAGGGATGCGGGGGGATGCGGGGAGATGCGGAGGGATGCGGGGGGATGCGGGGGGATGCGGAGGGGATGCGGGGGGATGCGGGGGGATGCGGGGGGATGCGGAGGGGATGCGGGGGGATGCGGAGGGGATGCGGAGGGATGCGGGGGGGATGCGGGGGGATGCGGGGGGATGCGGAGGGGATGCGGAGGGATGCGGGGGGATGCGGAGGGGATGCGGAGGGATGCGGGGGGATGCGGAGGGGATGCGGAGGGGATGCGGAGGGATGCGGGGGGATGCGGGGAGATGCGGAGGGGATGCGGGGGGATGCGGGGGGATGCGGGGGGATGCGGAGGGGATGCGGGGGGATGCGGAGGGGATGCGGAGGGATGCGGGGGGATGCGGAGGGGATGCGGGGGGATGCGGGGGGATGCGGGGGGATGCGGGGGGATGCGGAGGGGATGCGGGGGGATGCGGAGGGGATGCGGAGGGGATGCGGGGGGATGCGGGGGGATGCGGGGGGGATGCGGGGGGATGCGGGGGGGATGCGGAGGGGATGCGGAGGGATGCGGGGGGATGCGGAGGGGATGCGGGGGGATGCGGGGGGATGCGGGGTGATGCGGAGGGGATGCGGGGGGATGCGGAGGGGATGCGGAGGGATGCGGGGGGGATGCGGGGGGATGCGGGGGGATGCGGAGGGGATGCGGGGGGATGCGGGGGGATGCGGAGGGGATGCGGGGGGATGCGGAGGGGATGCGGGGGGGATGCGGGGGGGATGCGGGGGGATGCGGGGGGATGCGGAGGGGATGCGGGGGGATGCGGAGGGGATGCGGAGGGATGCGGGGGAATGCGGGGGGATGCGGGGGGATGCGGAGGGGATGCGGGGGGATGCGGAGGGGATGCGGAGGGATGCGGGGGGATGCGGGGGGATGCGGAGGGGATGCGGGGGGATGCGGGGGGATGCGGAGGGGATGCGGAGGGGATGCGGAGGGATGCGGGGGGGATGCGGGGGGATGCGGGGGGATGCGGAGGGGATGCGGGGGGATGCGGGGGGATGCGGAGGGGATGCGGGGGGATGCGGAGGGGATGCGGGGGGATGCGGGGGGATGCGGAGGGGATGCGGGGGGATGCGGAGGGGATGCGGAGGGATGCGGGGGGGATGCGGGGGGATGCGGGGGGATGCGGAGGGGATGCGGAGGGATGCGGGGGGATGCGGAGGGGATGCGGAGGGGATGCGGAGGGATGCGGGGGGGATGCGGGGGGATGCGGGGGGATGCGGAGGGGATGCGGGGGGATGCGGAGGGGATGCGGAGGGATGCGGGGGGATGCGGGGGGATGCGGAGGGGATGCGGGGGGATGCGGGGGGATGCGGAGGGGATGCGGAGGGATGCGGGGGGGATGCGGAGGGGATGCGGAGGGATGCGGGGGGGATGCGGGGGGATGCGGGGGGATGCGGGGGGATGCGGAGGGGATGCGGGGGGATGCGGGGGGATGCGGAGGGGATGCGGGGGGATGCGGAGGGGATGCGGGGGGGTGCGGGGGGATGCGGGGGGATGCGGAGGGGATGCGGGGGGATGCGGAGGGGATGCGGAGGGATGCGGGGGGGATGCGGGGGGATGCGGGGGGATGCGGAGGGGATGCGGAGGGATGCGGGGGGATGCGGAGGGGATGCGGAGTAACCACCGAGGTTATTTTGCAGAAGTGTTTACTGCAGCAGAATCAGAATGGCTCGGTCTGTTCTATTCCCCGGACACAAGGAACCTGCACTAAGCAATCAGACATAAAGAGAATTCTCATTCCTCAATACAAGTCCGGGTGATAGAAGGACATTAGAGTAACGATTGTCCCTTCCACATCCTCCCACCCCCCTGATCTATAATGTACCCCATGTGACCCCAATCCACCCACAGGGTTTATCATTGCTTGGCTGGAGTGTGCAAAGACCACGGAGGGCCCACATGAGCTCCATTCACGTGGGTCGGGAAGTACATGGAGAGTGTTATTTTTTTGGGAGTCTGTTGCTGGGTGAAAAGGCTGAATGTTGACAGAACACTAAAAACGAATGCCGCGTACACACAGTCAGACTTTACGACGGACTTTGTGAATGAACGGACTTGCCTACACACAATCCACCAATGTCCGTCGAATTCATACGTGATGACGTACGACCGGACTAAAACAAGGAAGTTCATAGCCAGTAGCCAATAGCTGCCCTAGCGTGGCTTTTTGTCCATCTAACTAGCATACAGACGGCGGACTTTTCGACCGGACTCGAGTCCATCGGATAGATTTGAAACATGTTTCAAATCTAAGTCCGTCCAACTTTTGAGAAAACAAAGTCCGCTGGAGCCCACACACGATCGAATTGTCCGACGAAATCCAGTCCGCCGGGCAAAGTCTGCCGTAAAGTCCGATCGTGTGTACGCAGCATAAGAATGCTGCCTGTCTGCTTAGGGGAACCCATTAGGGTCGGGGGGGCCTGCTAGGAGACAGGGCATGAGTGAGCCAGCACTGGCACCATCTGACCACCAGAGGGCACCCTCTCCCTTCTCCTAGAACCACAAAGTGATCACAAAGAAAGAGAAGGGAAGGGAGGAGAGCCAGGCTGGGGACATGATCTCATGGACCACTATTGAGACCCAGGGTGCATCCCCCCCACCCCAGGAGGTGACAGGCTGCGCCCCCAACACCCCCCTCAGGTGACAGGCTGCGCCCCCAACACCCCCCTCAGGTGACAGGCTGCGCCCCCAACACCCCCCTCAGGTGACAGGCTGCGCCCCCAACACCCCCCTCAGGTGACAGGCTGCGCCCCCAACACCCCCCTCAGGTGACAGGCTGCTACCACAGAATGCACCAACTAAGATGACAAACTGGCCCCAGCAGGCTGCCATTGGAAGGAGGAGACAGCAAAATCACCCCCCCCCCAGCAGTTATCGAATCCCCGCTCCTTCTGACAGGAGTGCCACTGCAGTCAATGAGGTGCCAGGGAACAGAGCCGCCAAAACTCCCAGCCTGCCCCCCCATCCACATACCAACACTGTGTCCTGGACATGTGCTCCTTCTGCCATCCATGCCACCCCCCACCTGGTCTCAGGGTTTACCGTTGCCAATACCAGTTGAATCTCTCTCTCTTACAGAATGCATAGAGAGAGACAAGAAGTAGTGAAAGTAACAGAAATACTTTATTGGCTTTTTCATAATAAGAAACCCTTAAATAAAATTGGATAAGTTGACGTTTTGGATAGTAAATGAATTCGGCAACCAATACAACAAAGGATCACCATGTATGGAGCTGGTAACATGGGAGCTGAAGGTCTTTATTGTTTCTTCATAACTAGGAACATAACAAAAAACACGGACAGTCCACGGTACCGGTCTAGGGAAGCAATATTACGACTCGCCACCAAAACGATGCCAATCCCATGTCTGAGTCTCAATCTCCAGGCAGTCCAGATCTCGTTCACAGCTGTGACCTCCCCACCAACCTCACAGACGGGGGGTGACCCCTTCCTGCTGATTTTCAAGATGGGTTAACCCTTTTAGGACCAACATCCCTGCATTCAGGGAGGCTCTTTCCCACCCAAAGTCTCTCTGAGTCTCTTTATTCCAGATCTCAGTTGAGGACTACTGACCCAGAAAGGGTGTTCAGCTGCACTACCATGGAACCCCTCGCCCTTCATGGGTGAGAACTCAAGATGTCTCCTTATCTCTCCCTTAAAGGGACCACAGCCCAAATAGGAGGGAAACCTATTTCCATGTGTCAGGACCTTGGACTGAACCTGCAACCTCTGCTGCGTCTGGCAGTATCTCTTCTTGATGACCCACCTGAGATGCTGGACAGCTCCCTGTCTGATCCATTGCTCAAACTTGCCTTATGTTTAACTCTTTGCTCCTCCCATGAACTTCCTGATTTAAACCGTGTCTCTGCACTTCCTGTTTGCCAGATTATTGTGCTCTCTCCAGCCGATATCTCACTCTGGTCACTCCTGTTGCCCTCTGTATCTCCACTACCACTCTTTACCGACCTATGACCTGATCCTAGACTACGCTTCCACTTGATCCCAACCTGCAACCACTTGTTACCTGGTGTACATTGTTTTGTACATATGAAATGCCCTGAACTCTGAGTTCTTTGATGTATATCTTTTTAGAGTAAATAACCCCCCTGAGGAAGACTATAACCGTATGGGTCAAAACACATCAGGGTATCTATGTGGCTGGCATTCTGTAATGTAATGTTTTACTCCACTGCATTCATATCGCTATTTATGACGGAATGTGTTTTGTATTGTATAACCAGAGCTCATATTTTAACTCATACATGATACTGAATTTCATTATGGAATAATAAAGACTTTTACAATAGTTACCCTTTTTTTGGATGAATTCAATCGATTTTGCTCCTTAAGAACCCCTTAGGGGGAACCTTCTCACATTGCAATTTTTTGGGGTGTGCAGCCTCTTCATTTCCCACCTGTGTGATTTTTTTCGATTTAGACTTGTTAGCAACCTTTGGCTTATTTACTGACTACACTTCTGCTTGATTCCTACCTGCTGAATATCTGCTACTGGACCCCGACTGGCTCACCCCCTGGTGTGGTGATTCTGAGGACTGTGACCTGGTATTAACATGCAGAAAAACCCATCCCCACCATCAGGAGCTCTGATGATACCAGTTAATACTTAGACCCCGCACTTTAGGTGAGCTTGTGTCATCTGCCAGGGTGACCTTCTTGTGTTCTTATCCTGCTGGTTGATAGGAGCCTCTCTACTGCGATCACTACTGGTCTCCAAGGCTGACCTCTGTGCCACCAGTCCAGGTCACCCATCCCTGGTGTCCTGTACAAGCCATACAGACCACAATAGTGTTATATGTCCATAACAGACCCATTCTGTGGGCTAAACTATAAATGAATATACCAAGGAAGCAACAAACATTGCTGTACATAGAATGTTCCACCATATCTGGCTGAATGATTACCAACCCAAACCTGAAGGCCAACTAAAGTGTCGGAATAAATATGTACATATGTCACTTATATCTATGTAAACCTTTATTAAAAATCTTACAAACAGACATCTTAATAAAAACATAAATATATCAACCAAGATTTATGTTAATATCATTATTATTATGCACGGCAAAGTCCTCCCCCCCACCTAAACACCCCCCCAGGCTAAAAAACGATGACACGTGTAACCCATACATGGGGCCTTTTCTCAAAAATCTGATCTTATAAAAATCTAGGGGGACGTGAAAGGACAGGAAGAAAAGCCGCACACCCAGAGACTGAGGGGGGCCTGAAATTCCTCCATGTTTTGTCCAGGCCACCCAGCCGCCACCTGTCCTTCTCAAGACTCCGAATCTTCCCGACTTCGCCCAGAATGTCGTGCACCACCCACCTCGACAGGAAGGACTTTTTTCTGAGTGGAAAGCTGACACTGTGCATTCCATGTGAAGTAATGGACTACTAAGCTAACTAGAAAAAGTGTCTCAAAATCTCGATGAGTCTGAAAAGCCCCGTACGACCACTCCGCATAACTCAAGCGGGAAAGAAAAGGGACCCCCAGAGCCCCATCCGCCCGCTTACAGACTTCTATATTGAAGGGGCACTGGAGCAAGAAATGGTCCATCGCCTCCTCCACACCACCACACTCCACTCCTGGACTACCACGGTTCTCCGCAGAGCGATGCTTCAAGTTGCCCTTCACATAGAGTCTGCCATGGAACGAGAGCTGGGCCAAATCCCAAAACCTTAAAGGGATTCTCTCCAGATTAAGCACATACCCTCTAGTTAGTAATACAGGTTTGTTAGAGTAGGCTGTTAGTGTGTGCAAATTTTGTTTTAGCTCAGGGCAATGCTTGAGCTGTGAATCTGGGTCAGGGTTCAGTGTGACCCACGATTTGTTTAGTGGGTCGCTCATCCCAATGGGAAGTAGTGCGGGGATGTGCGGCACCAGGGATCTCTCCTCTCTTCCTTTCAGGGTTCAGTGTGACCCACGATTTGTTTAGTGGGTCGCTCATCCCAATGGGAAGTAGTGCGGGGATGTGCGGCACCAGGGATCTCTCCTCTCTTCCTTTCAGGGTTCAGGCTGGATGACTCATCCTGGCAGCTCATCTGGTACCTCCCCCTGTTTTCTGGGACATTAGAGAATGTTCTGGACATAGTGGGTGGAGGTTGGGAGGGGCTGTTTGGAATATTTATGAGGGCCTCATCCAATCCCCAGTAAAGGGCTGGCAGGGGGCAGGCTCACCTCATAAATAGGCATGAGTCATGCCAGCAGGGGAGTCGGGTGGAAGATGGAGATGGAATGCTAAGGAGGCTGTCGGTGGCCTTGGTAGGGGGCCTCTTAGTCTGGGGGGATGACCTCAGGTCTGGGGTTCAGGTGATGCCTGGAAGGACCCTGCCAAAACACACAGAGGAAGCCCTTCCTGGAGGCACGGGAGCAGGAAAAGAGGACAGCGGGAGCAGGAAAAGAGGACAGCGGGAGCAGGTCAGCATGTCCGGGAGATCCCCTGAGAGTCAGCCGGGTTGGGCTGGTGAGTGTCAGTCTGGAGGACTGTTGGGTGAAGTTAGCCTGGAGGACTAGTGAAAGGGGCAGCAGCAACCAGGTGGGTTGGCAGTGCCTGAAGTGGTGGTGCTGGGTTCAATAGCCATAGGAGTGATGCAAGCACTGAACTTTTTGCTACAGAACCAAGAGGCCTCGAGTTCCTGCCTGTAATGGACCATTGCTTCAGTCTGACTGAGTGACTGTCAGATTTTCACGGTGTTCCCGCTGAGTTCTGCAAGCGAGTGAGTGCTGGAGGAAGAAGAGGAGCTGTATATAGGACTGTATATAGATACTGTATATAGAGACTGTATATAGATACTGTATATAGGACTGTATATAGAGGCTGTATATAGAGACTGTATATGGGGACTGTATATAGAGACTGTATATAGAGACTGTATATGGGGACTGTATATAGGACTGTATATAGAGACTGTATATAGAGACTGTATATGGGGACTGTATATAGAGACTGTATATAGAGACTGTATATGGGGACTGTATATAGGACTGTATATAGAGACTGTATATAGAGACTGTATATGGGGACTGTATATAGAGACTGTATATAGAGACTGTATATGGGGACTGTATATAGGAAGATATCCCCGAAGGTTTGTTTACTGAATTCAGGTGGGCATCCCATAATCTCTTAAACTATCCAAGTTCTAATCCCTCGATAAATAACAAAAACAAAGTCCCGGACTGTTCTCTGAGTCTGGAGTACCTGAGGAAATTCAGTGTGCCTGGCTGTGCAGGTTGAGGGATCCAAGTTATCTGTGGCCCTTAAGGGGGTGCACTACATCTACTTTATAATGTAGCCCAGCCCCCAGCACTATACCTTCCTCCGAGCAGCAGAGAAGGGACGCAGCTCTCGGGATGGAAGCAGCGATCTCTCAGCAGCGGTCACGTATCTCCTCCCCCCCATTGAGTCATAGCCAGAGCTCTGCAGCCAGCAATGAGTGTGAGCTTTGTCTCCCTCACTCACCATAGAGGTGACAAGGTGGGGGAAATGTCATGTTTAACAAAATCCCGGCACCCCAAGGATCTGGGCTTTGTCCTGCTGCCAGTGGAAGATGTCCGGTGTGCCCCCCCATCCTCCCACCGCCGACCATAGTTTGAGTGGAAAGAACTGATGCAGCTGATCCCAACACCTACCAGCCAGCGTGACATCACCGACCACCCCCCAATGGTGCATTCGAAGGGGCTGGGCTGTGAACCCTCCACCATATCTCCCAATTTTCTGGGACACCTTCTAGCTTAAAGGACTCACCCCTGCCACGCCCTCAGTTACGCAGATCATTAGGAATGTATATGCCAAATATTGGTTATACCCAGAATAGTTTTCTTCCACCTTTCCTCCAAGGGGGACTGCGATTGGTCAGGTGTTGGTGCTAAACTGTGCAAATCCCCACCCGACTTCTTCTCTGATAGGAAAAACACCCTGTTGTTGGATGAATCTTCCGCCATCTTGAGTCCTACAACTGGCCTCTCGACATCCCCAACCTTAGGAGATAATATTCATGAAGAAAGGAACGTCTACCTATAAGATGCGTTTCCCTTCTGGTGACGTATCACAATGTCATCGGGACAGAATTGATTAGCGCGGAGCGCCACGTGGAGGGCCGGCCATTCAGTACATGGAAGGTTAGACTGTTCCTGGATCAGTCATCGGCTCGGAGTCATAAACCATCGTTGGCCAGGTAGGTGGAGAATACGGAGCACCTACCTCTCCGAAACGGTCATTCTTCTGGCTGATTCTTCTGTAGTCCACCTACATGGATTTTTATTTTCCGGTATAAACATGAAATCCGAGGTGACAGAGGTGAGTCACAACGCCGCCGATCTGTCCTCCATCTGGTGTGACGGTCTCTCTTCTCTGTAATAACAGATAATTGGAGTCGGAGAGATGAAATTACAGGTGTATGGATTTGTTCCAGGACAGAAGTCTCCGCTCACGGCACGCAATCCCAATTCTGAACAATAGACATAAAACCAGCGTTTGGTTAACGACTCTCCTTTGTTCCGGCACATTAAGCGATCGTCAGACTCCGCGAGGTGCGCGTGCCGCTCATTGCCCTTCCATAGACAGCATAGGAGGACGGTCAGACATTCATGGACCGTTTCCTCCTCGCCCCGGTGCCTGCGGCCTCCTATAGACCCGGCAAACTCTCTTCTTTATATTCCACTCTGAACAAAACCTTCCACTTCTGTATCGAAAGTAAACCGGTCCGAACTTGTGATGGAAAAGTCTCTGAACAGGGGGAGCTGGGCCCCATACTGCACACAACGTTCCTGGGGGCCAAATCAAACTTTTTAAAATAAAAATGATGCAGTTTGTTAGATCTTTATTAGATCAGGTTAGATCAGATGTTGTTTGCATTAGATCTCACACAGAAGAAACAATATTAACAGTTATTTGCTGGGGGGCTAACCTGTCATCAGCCCCCCCACCCTTATCAAAAAATTTACCAGTTAGCTATTTTGGAAGCTATTTGTTTGATTTGGTAAGATCAAGTGGTTTTATTGTTAGTGTTAAGGACTTTGGGCTGTAGGAGAACCAATCCCTGGAGAACTCTGTGTTATAACGTGTGTGACAGGAGTCACTTTGGGTGGGGTGCCCAAGAACTCCATTCTGATCTATACTAGAAGGACAGCCACACTGGAACATTGTACATATGTATATATTGTGTGTTGTCTCGTGCTGTTGGATGCTTTTGCTGAGATCGTTTGGGGTGTTGTATTCCATTGTTGTATTGTCTCTGTCTGCCTTGGCTGTGGGGGGGTTCCTCCAACAGCTCTCCTTGCTGATTGGACAGTTTACCCCACCCTGAATTCCAAAGGGAGGGGTGATGGTCCCGAGTTGGATATCTGTTGTCTACATGTGTGATAATAAATCAGTTTGATGTTGTTGTTCACCCTACACCGTGTTACGGCTGGTGACTGGGTGGGCTAAAAGATCTTGGATCGTGTGGTGCCGGACAGAGGAAGCTTTTACGGTGGACATAGTCCTGTTGAGGACAAGGGTTCATCACAATGTGTTCTTAAGTTATCCAGAGCTGGTCACTAATTGCTTGTGGCATCTTATGCAAGTTAGTCCTATAGGGGAAGCCGGACTGTCTAAGGAGGTCATTGTTATGATAATAGGACTAGCTCTACTGTGTAAGGTGACCTTTGTCTGAGATAATGGGAGTCGCCCTTACCTGAAGGTTTGCTGTATAAATTCTGTGTGTTTCTAAAAATAAAGCAGTTCATTATCTGGTGTACTCCAAGACTGGTGTTGTCTGGTCCTTGGGGTTTCTATAGCCAGATCCATTGGTCTCGTGTTCCAGGACTTGGGAAGCAGCTTCTTGGCAGGAAATACCCAACAGGGTGTCCGGAGTCCGCCCCAGTTAGATCTCACATAATTAGAGACTTATTAAGTGATAAATAAGGGGGGGCTGGCCCCCCCTTATGAAATTTTCTGGTCAAAAATCATCCAGGCTAGTAGATATTCATTGGATCCGGTAAGATCAAGTGGTTTTAACGTTAGATTTCACATAATTTCAGAGATATTCCACATAAAAATAGAGATATTAGGTGGTACATATGGACGGGCTGGACCCCCCACATGCAATTTTCTGGCCAAAAATCATCCAGGCTAATAGATATTCGTGTAGCGCTACCCCCGTAGGAGCCCCTTTAGTTTGTTTGATCCGTTACTTTGCCTTTCAACCCTATGAAGAGGTAAGTAAAACCTTGGACAGAGGGGTGGCTGTGGAAGTGGTATACTTGGATTTTGCAAAAGCGTTTGACACAGTTCCCCACACACGGCTCATGTGTAAGTTAAAGTCTACAGGCTTGGAAATATCAGTTTGTAAATGGATAGAAAACTGGCTAAAAGACAGAATTGAGAAAGTCGTGGTTAATGATTTTTACTCTGAATGGTCTAAGGTTATCAGTGGTGTACCCCAAGGGTCAGTGTTGGGACCCTTACTCTTTAATATCTTTATAAATGATATGGGGTCTGGGATCAAAAGTAACATTTCTGTCTTTGCAGATGACACCAAGCTATGCAGTGGAATATCGTCCTTACAGGATGTCTCCAACTTACAAGCTGACCTCAATGCTCTGTGTAATTGGGCGTCTATGTGGCAGATGAGGTTTAATGTTGAGAAATGTAAAGTTCTGCACTTGGGGGCTAAGAATATGCATCATACATACTAGGGGGAGTACAACTGGGGGGATCCATAGGGGAGAAGGATCTGGGGGTTTTGGTAGATCATAAGCTCAATAATAACATGCAATGCCAAGCTGCGGTTTCCAAAGTGAGCAAAGTCCTTTCTTGTATTAAAAGAGGTATGGACTCCAGAGAGAGAGATATCATTTTGGCCCTGTTCAAATCATTAGTAAGACCTCATCTGGAATATGCAGTTCAGTTTTGGGCTTTAGTTCTCAAAAAGGATATCGGGGAACTGGAGAAAGTGCAGAGAAGGGCAACCAAACTGATAAGAGGCATGGAGGAGCTCAGCTATGAGGAAAGATTAGAGGAACTGAATTTGTTCACTCTTGAGAAGAGGAGAATAAGGGGAGATATGATCAACATGTTCAAATATATAAGGGGTCCATATAGTGAACTTGGTGTTGAGTTATTCACTTTACGGTCAACACAGAGGACAAGGGGGCACTCTTTACGACTGGAGGAAAAGAGATTTAGTCTCCAAATACGGAAAGGTTTCTTCACAGTAAGAGCTGTGAAAATGTGGAATAGACTCCCTCCAGAGGTGGTTCTGACCAGCTCAGTAGATTGCAATAAGAAAGGGCTGGATACTTTCCTAAGTGTACATAATGTAACTGGGTACTGACATTTATAGGTAAAGTTGATCCAGGGAAAATCCGATTGCCTCTCTGGGATCAGGAAGGAATTTTTTCCCCTGCTGTAGCAAATTGGAGCATGCTCTGCTGGGGTTTTTTGCCTTCCTCTGGATCAACTGTGGGTATAGTATTGGGTATATTGGATTGTACAATATTTTTTTTTTTTTTTTATGGTTGGACTGGATGGACTTGTGTCTTTTTTCAACCTGACTAACTATGTAACTATGTAACCCCAAGAATCGTCCCAGCCCCTATTGGCACACCTAGCAATAAGTTTAGTGTAATAGAACAATAAATGACACACAAAGTTCAAACTGTTTTAAATCTCTCAGGTTTACTTAATCAAGAGAAGAGACTTAAAAGGGGCATTAGTCAGCCAAGTCCTGGATAAATAGCCGAGATTTGGTTGAAATTAAAGTTCTTAAAGCAGTTAAATAACAATTAGCAACAACAAGTGAATGATACCTGTCACAGACCTAGCCGGGACAGAGGCTGTTGGAGAGGACTGAATGCGAGCCTGTTGCCTTTTGATTATGGGCCCTGGATTTTCAATGGAACGGCGCTCTTTGTGGGGTGAATTGGAGGTCCGGTCTGAACTGTACTAATCGGACTCAGTCGTGTATATATGTATATATTGTATGTTGTTTGATTCTGTTGGGGACTCCTTGCTGTGGATCTGTGTCCCTGAAGAGGGAGGGGGGATTCCTCCAGCAGCCCCCTGCTGATAAGACTGATTCATTCTGTTGGGACACATCCTGTGAGGAGATGCTGGTGTCATCAACCTGAGTTTATGTTAATTGTAATTAGCTCCAGCTATTGTGTTTATACTACTGTGTGAAGCTCGGTGCCCACAAGTCTGTCATCTGGTCTGGGTACATTTTTTTAGTTAATTAGCTCATGTTAATTATGTTAATTAGGTTACAGTTGTATTGTTAGAGGAGGTTCCAACGGCATATAAAGTCTTGTAACTTTGATTCTAAATAAACAGTTCATGGTAGCAACAAGCAAGTGTCGCCTTGTTTTGTGCTCAGAGAGGTTGGAATATCTGATATCTGTATACAGACTGGGAAGAAGTGGTATATGACGGAAGCACTCAAGCAGAGTGTGGGACGTTCCGTGACAATACCAATGTACACAATAACAGACAATCAGTAAATTGATTCCTCAAAAAGGCTATTGGTTGCTGTAAGTACTACCACTGCTAAAGGGGAACCCCAGGCCGGCCTATGATACCTTTAATCCTAATGAGAGATGAGGTAATATAGATACCAGTAACATGTCCCCTTTAGGAGCCATAAGATAACACTGTTTAGAGTACAAGGTCTTGTAAATATCGTCACCAGTAGTTGGATCTCATAGAAGACAATAAATCATCCGAGTCTAACAAAAGGGAGTCATTAGTCAGCATAGAGGATTTGATATGGCGGTAACAGGTCCTCTTCCCACTTCCAAACTATAATGTCTGCCTGCAGAGTTCAAAATCGGGTAGTTCAAAGCTAAGTGGGCAAGTGCCCTCTCACCAGTCCTGCGACCAGGAGGGCAAAAAAATGTCTTGACAGATAGTTCTTCAGCAGCACCCCTGACCACCCTGCGACTCGATCGCCTTTTGCCCTCAGGTGCCTGCAGTCTTCATCGGAGGCCTCTCTCTGGTGGGATGCCCATCTTTAACCATCTTTGGATGGTTCTTCAGCGGTGCCTGTAGTCTCTCCTCACACCTCCGTTCACCTCCCTGCCTCATGGTGATCTCTCTTCAGACCAACACCCTGGAGTCTTTAGCTAGCCCCCCTTCCTGCAAAGCAGGCTGGTTTCGGTAGTTCTGCCCCCTGTAGAAATCAATGGGGCCGTTTTGTGATGGGACTTCAAGTCCCATGGTCCTCTGCTGCTGCTGCTTGATTGGCTCTCTCTCCCTGCCAATAGGGACACACAGGAAAGAGCACCGCTTGTCACTCAACAAAGAGAAGAGGGAGGGGGAGAAATCCCCTGCAGGGGGTGACAGGCGCGCTCTCCCTCAGTGAGCACCTGTGTCAGTGTCTATTTTGTCTGGTGGTCACCGGCGGGGATGGCGGGAAGTACGGGACTACGGGTGACAGAGCAGCCCCGCTACACACTCCCCCCAAAAAAAAAGCTTTGGTCCACCAAAGGAGGTAAAGAGTCTATGACCTGTTACATGCTTTTGATATACACGCGAAGAAAATAAACTGGTTAGTGTGCACAGAAAACCATACAATTTACATCTGCAAAAAACCCTAGCAGAGGAACCTCCCATCAATGAGCATAGGAGGGGAGGGTGTCCTGCCTACAGGCCACCTTACCTGGAATGGCCCAGCTAGATGTGCCAGGGGGTGAGTTTTTCCACCACCAAATCTGCAGTGGAAGGGTCAGGTGCTTCAAGAGTCCTTTTTTCAGTGAGAACGACCTTCTCAGCGCTTTCACTCAAAGTGTCATATGTTAGTCTTTTGGGAGGGTGAATAACCCTTCGCTCTCCCTGTTCTTTAGGTTCTGGGGTTACAGGCACACTGGTCTCTTCTTCCTGCATATCAGCTTCAGCTTCCTCCTCAATGAAGGATGGAAAGTCTTCGGGGTCTGCTGTCAGCAGGGGAGATTGAGGGTCTTCCAACTCTTCAAAAGGTGGACTTTGAGGTACAAACTCAGGAGCCTCTGGCCTGAGAATCCCATTGTCAGTCACCTTGGGAGGAGAAGAAGGGGGGTGGCAGGCCCTGGCATTTGAGACAGCCACAGACAATCTATTTCCATCTCTTCATCCTCGCTGTTTTCATCTTCTTCAGCAAGGGGTACAGACTGAGATCTAGTCACTGGCAGGGATCTCTGAGAGGCCGTGGGTGTGGACTGTGAATCCGGCTGTGGTGGCACACAAACTGCTTCTGACAGAGACCACAGATGATTGCGATCCCAAGTCTTCAGTGGGCCTGTTCTTCCCTCTGGCCAGATTTGATATACTGGGAGTCCTGGGAGCTGCTTGCAAATTACATATGGCTGCGACTTCTAGTGGTTAGCTAAGTTGTGCTTTCCAGGGACACCCAGTTTTCTCAGCAGTACCTTGTCATTCAGCTGTAGGTCCTGCACTTGTACCCTGAGGTCAAAGTTTATTTTGTTTCTCTGTCCTCGGGCAAATGAGGCAGCTTGAGCCTTGTCATAGGCGGTCTTCAGACTTTCTCCGCAGGTGATCCACATACCCTCTGTGGAAAGTTTCTGAGGTATGGTCGAGGGATGTGCCGAAGGCCAAGTCTACTGGCAGCCGGGCCTCCCGTCCGAACATCAAACGATAGTATCCCGTGGCATCACTGGTGGTGCTGTTATAAGCATGCACAATAGCCGCTATGGTTGCTCCAGTGCTGCTTTTGTTCTGAATTTAGAGTTCTGAGCATGTTCAGGAGGGTTCAGTTGAATCTCTCTGGTTGAGGATCTCCTTGAGGATGATACGGGTGGTTTTAGACCTCCCGATGCCCAACAGGTCTAAAAGTCTCTTCATGAGACTTCTCTCAATGTCTCTCCCTTGATCAGAGTGGATGCGTTGGGACAGACCATAGAGCACAAAGAATTTTTCCACTAAGATCTTGGCCACCGTGGATGCTTGTTCGTCCCTCGTGGAAAATGCCTGGGCATAACGAGTTAAATTTTTCAGGTAGGAATAACTGCCATTTTTCTTCGGAATCATCAGAGGAGTCCCTTCAGTAGACCACCCCTTGGTGCAGCTGTAACCGATCCCACTCTCGGTGCAGCAGATGGGCCTCCTTCGGGGAGTCAGTGAGGAGCAAGTCAGGGCGTTGGCTCTCCAAGGCCTTCAATGCCAAGCTACAGAGGGGGTCCTCCATTTGATCCCTCCACAGGTCTTTCTTTGACAGCTTGGGCATAGGGTAGTTATTATCGGCGGGGGGCCAAGCTCGGACTCACGTAGGCAACAGGCCGTAGATGGCTGTCATGCTCATGATATAGCACCCCACCTAACCCATCTCGACTGGCGTCAAAATGTAGCTCGTATGGCTTGGTTTGATCTGCATAGTCCAAGACTGGAGCGGTTTTTAGGCTTCACTTCAGCTGCCTTAAAGCCTCTTCACACTTTGGAGTCCATTGTTCTTGAATGGACTCTCAGGGTTTTCTGGGCCCTCCAGCTGGTCTGACAGGCTTCACTAGATCTGGGTCATCGTCTTCCTCTTCGTTCTTCAGCAGCTCATTAAGTGGGTGAGCTATCTTATGCCCTGTACACATGACCGGTTTTCCCGTCTGAATAAACTCTGAAGGTTTTTTCCGAGGGAATTCCGCTGAAACTGTCTTGCGTACACAGGATCACACCAAAGTCCGACCGTCCAAAACATGGTGATGTACAACACGTACGACGGGACTAGAAAAAGGAAGTTCAATAGCCAGTAGCCAATAGCTTCCGTCTCGTACTTGCTTCAGAGCATGCGTCGTTTTTGGTACGTCAGAACAGCATACAGACCAGCGGTTTTCCCGATAGGAATTGGTTCCGTCGGAAATATTTAGAACATTTCTAGGTCCGTCAGAATTTTCAACGTAAAAAGTCCGATGAGGCCTACACACGATCGGAATATACGATGAAAAGCTTCAGTCGAACTTTTTCCTGTCGGACATTCCGCTCGTGTGTACGGGGCATTAGTGAATCCCTTGACGAATCTTCTGTAATGCGAGCAGAATCCCAGAAATGACCTACGCTCAGTGACGTTGGCAGGCCTCAGCCGGGAGGTGACAGCTTCCATCTTCTGGGGGTCGGTGGCCACTCCGTCGGTAAACACAAGGTGGCCAAGGTAGTTGACTGAGGGTTGATAAACTGGCACTTTTCCAGAGACAGCTTCAACCCCTCGTCATGGAATCTCTTCAGGATCTTCTCCATACGCCTCTTCCATGGTCTTGCTAAAAATGATGATGTCGTCTAAGTACACCAACAACCAACAGAGGAGGAAGGACGGAAGGATAAAGGAAGAGGAAGGACGGAGGATGAAGGACGGAGGAAGGATGACGGAAGAGGAAGCATAGAGGAGAGATAAAGGAGGAGGAAGGACGAAGGAAGAAGGATGGAAGGATAATGGAGGAGGAAGGACGGAGGAGGAAGGACGAAGGAAGAAGGATGGAAGGATAATGGAGGAGGAAGGACGGAGGAGGAAGGATGGAGGAGGGATAATGGAGGAGGAAGGACTGAAGGATAAAGGAGGAGGAAGGACGGAGGAAGAAGGACGGAGGGATGACGGAAGAGGAAGGATAGAGGAGGGATAAAGGAGGAGGAAGGATGGAAGGATAACGTAGGAGGAAGGACGGAGGAGGAAGGATGGAAGGATAATGGAGGAGGAAGGACTGAAGGATAAAGGAGGAGGAAGGACTGAAGGATAAAGGAGGAGGAAGGATGGAGAGATAATGAAGAAGGAAGGATGGAGGAGGAATGACGAAGGAAGAAGGATGGAGGAGGGATAAAGGAGGAGGAAGGATGGTAGGATAATAGAGGAGGAAGGGTGGAGGAGGAATTACAGAGGTGGAAGGACAGAGGAGGAAGGATAGAAGAGGAAGGACGGAGGAGGAAGGACAGAGGAGGAAGGACAGAAGAGGAAGGACGGAGGAGGAAGGACGGAGGGATAATGGAGGAGGAAGGATGGAGAGATAATGGAGGAGGAAGGATGGAGGAGGAAGGATGGAGGAGGAAGGACAGAGGAGGAAGGACAGAGGAGGAAGGAGGGAGGAGAAAGGATGGAGGAGGAAGGACAGAGGAGGAAGGACAGAGAAGGAAGGACAGAAGAGGAAGGATGGAGGAGGAAGGACAGAGGGATAATGGAGGAGGAAGGATGGAGGAGGAAGGACAGAAGAGGAAGGATGGAGGAGGAAGGACAGAGGGATAATGGAGGAGGAAGGATGGAGGAGGAAGGACAGAAGAGGAAGGATGGAAGAGGAAGGACAGAGGGATAATGGAGGAGGAAGGACGGAGGAAGAAGGATGGAGGAGGGATAACAGTGGAGGAAGGATGGAAGGATAACAGAGGAGGAAAGATGAAGGAGAAAGGATGGAAGGATAAAGGAGGAGCAAGGAGGAGGAGGAAGGATGGAGGAAGAAGTCCGGAGGGATAACGGAGGAGGAGGGATGACGGAATTATAACAGAGGAGGAAGGATGGAGGAGGAAGGAAGGAAGGATAATGGAGGAGGAAGGATGGAGGAGGAAGGATGGAAGGATAATGGAGGAGGAAGGATGGAGGAGGAAGGATGGAGGAGGAAGGAAGGAAGGATAATGGAGGAGGAAGGATGGAGGAGGAAGGATGGAAGGATAATGGAGGAGGAAGGATGGAGGAGGAAGGATGGAGGAGGAAGGAAGGAAGGATAATGGAGGAGGAAGGATGGAGGAGGAAGGATGGAAGGATAATGGAGGAGGAAGGATGGAGGAGGAAGGATGGAGGAGGAAGGAAGGAAGGATAATGGAGGAGGAAGGATGGAGGAGGAAGGTTGGAAGGATAATGGAGGAGGAAGGATGGAGGAGGAAGGATGGAGATGGAAGGAAGGAAGGATAATGGAGGAGGAAGGATGGAGGAGGAAGGATGGAAGGATAATGGAGGAGGAAGGATGGAGGAGGAAGGATGGAAGGATAATGGAGGAGGAAGGATGGAGGAGGAAGGATGAAGGAGGAAGGATGGAAGGATAATGGAGGAGGAAGGATGGAGGAGGAAGGATGGAAGGATAATGGAGGAGGAAGGATGGAGGAGGAAGGATGGAGGAGGAAGGAAGGAAGGATAATGGAGGAGGAAGGATGGAGGAGGAAGGATGGAAGGATAATGGAGGAGGAAGGATGGAGGAGGAAGGATGGAGGAGGAAGGAAGGAAGGATAATGGAGGAGGAAGGATGGAGGAGGAAGGTTGCAAGGATAATGGAGGAGGAAGGATGGAGGAGGAAGGATGGAGATGGAAGGAAGGAAGGATAATGGAGGAGGAAGGATGGAGGAGGAAGGATGGAAGGATAATGGAGGAGGAAGGATGGAGGAGGAAGGATGGAGGAGGAAGGATGGAAGGATAATGGAGGAGGAAGGACGGAGGAGGAGAGGATGGAGGAGGAAGGATGGAAGGAGGAAGAGGGAGGAGGAAGGACGGAGGAGGAAGGAAGGATGGAAGGATGGAGGATGGAGGAAGGATGGAGGAGGAAGGATGGAGGAGGAAGGAAGGATAATGGAGGAGGAAGGATGGAGGAGGAAGGATGGAAGGATAATGGAGGAGGAAGGATGGAGGAGGAAGGATGGAGGAGGAAGGATGGAAGGATAATGGAGGAGGAAGGATGGAGGAGGAAGGATGGAAGGATAATGGAGGCGGAAGGACGGAGGAGGAAGGATGGAAGGATGGAAGGATAATGGAGGAGGAAGGATGGGAGGAGGAAGGACGGAGGAGGAAGGATGGAAGGATAATGGAGGAGGAAGGATGGAGGAGGAAGGATGGAAGGATAATGGAGGCGGAAGGACGGAGGAGGAAGGATGGAGGAAGGAAGGAAGGATAATGGAGGAGGAAGGATGGAGGAGGAAGGATGGAAGGAAGGAGGAAGGATGGAGGAGGAAGGATGGAAGGATAATGGAGGAGGAAGGAATGGAGGAGGAAGGATGGAGGAGGAAGGATGGAAGGATAATGGAGGAGGAAGGAGGGAGGAGG
>JBBDGP010004576.1:0-84086 GCA_037952835.1 Lithobates septentrionalis | reverse complement strand
CTTATAGCTAGGGCAGTGATGGCGAACCCGTCACCCCAGATGTTTTGGAACTACATTTCCCATAATGCTCATGCATTCAGCAGTGTAGTTGAGCATCATGGGAAATGTAGTTCCAAACATCTGGGGTGCCAAGGTTCACCATCACTGGCCTAGGCCATCTTTATGTAGAGCAACAATTCTTTTTTCAGATCCTCAGAGAGTTCTTTGCCATGAGGTGCCATGTTGAACTTCCAGTGACCAGTATAAGAGAGTGAGAGTGATATCACCAAATTTAACACACCTGCTCCCCATTCACACCTGAGACCTTGTAACACTAACGAGTCACATGACACCGGGGGAGGAAAATGGCTAATTGGGCCCATTTGGAGATTTTCACTTAGGGTGTACTGACTTTTGTTGCCAGCGGTTTAGACATTAATGGCTGTGTGTTGAGTTATTTGAGGGGACGGCAAATTTACACTGTTATACAAGCTGTACACTCACTACTTTACATTGTAGACAAGTGTCATTTCTTCAGTGTTGTCACATGAAAAGATAGAAGAAAGATTTACAAAAATGTGACTGAGGGTGTACTTACTTTAGTGAGATACTGTGGGATAGAGATATATATATATATATATATTTGGGGGTTATGAGTTATTTTTAGCAAAAAAATGTTGATTTTGACATGTAGGTGAGGAATGGCAGAATCGGCCCGGTCTGGAAGTGGTTAATCTATAAGCGGCTCCCAATATATTCAGTCGTTTGCCCGCAGCGGACCTTTAATTTCAGAAGATATTATAAATAATTACCTACGGAGATGATGAACGAAGCAATATTTAATTACCTGCAAACACTACAAGGATACAGAGTATAACCTCCCCCTCCCCCATTGCACCCAAACACTGAGCTCTATTAATGACGATCGATTAGATGGCGCCCGGCACCTGAAACCATGATAAATATCAGAAGCGGATTAGCAGCGGCGGATCCCCGCGGTGTCATTTGTTCCCATATTAAGATGTAAATGAGCGCAAGTCAGGATTATAACAAAGCAAAATGCGTACAGCCCTTGAAATATGACAAGCGAGGAACCCATCCCCCCCCCCCTCCCCCCCTATGACAGTGGCAGAACCAGGCACAGCTGTGCACAGCATTGCTCCGCAGGCTGCAGAGCACGGATGGTGTACGGAGACGGAGATCCCGCTGACATACCGTGCGCCACCCCCCCCCCCCCCGGGGATAAAAGAGTCACATCACTGATACAGGACAGCACAGGATGGGGGATGCTGCGGAGGGAACCAGGAGGGGGGGGGGGGGGGATGTACACAGCAGAGGACAGGCACTTACTTTTCTCCACATTGTCCATGGTGAAGTCCAGGCTCTGCGCTTCGTTCCTTCGCTCCATGGCTGTCAGGAGGGGGGAGGGGGGGGGGTGAAGAGGTGAGGGGGGGGGGGGGCTGGGTCTGTGGACCCAGAGGAAGGGGGTGAAGGTGATTCAGCACATGGGTGGATCTTCCCTTCATCTCAGACGGCTGCAGCGTGCGGGGGACCGGCTCCTCTCATCCTGTGCAGCTGTAATGTGAGCTCTGGAGGGAGGGGGAGGGGGGGAGCCGTCACCTCCCAGCTGATCGCAGCGACGGGAAGAACATGTGACAGCGAAGGGAGAGCGATCCTCCGATCCACACCTGAAACCAGCCAACAAATCAACGTCAGGGTGACACCCTCTGATAACACCCCCCCAACACTGATACCCCCCCCCCCAACACTGACACCCTCCGATAACAGCCCCCCCCAACACTGACACCCCCCTCCCCCAACACTGATACCCCCCCCCAACACTGACACCCCCCCAACACTGACACCCTCCGATAACAGCCCCCCCCCCCCAACACTGACACCCCCCTCCCCCAACACTGATACCCCCCCCAACACTGACACCCTCTGATAACAGCCCCCCCTCAACACTGACACCCCCCCAACTCTGACACCCCCCCCAACACTGACACCCTCCGATAACAGCCCCCCCCCCAACACTGACACCCCCCTCCCCCAACACTGATACCCCCCCCCAACACTGACACCCCCCCAACACTGACACCCTCCGATAACAGCCCCCCCCCCCCCCAACACTGACACCCCCCTCCCCCAACACTGATACCCCCCCAACACTGACACCCTCTGATAACAGCCCCCCCCTCAACACTGACACCCCCCCCAACTCTGACACCCCCCCAACACTGACACCCCCCCCAACACTGACACCTTCCCCCAACACTGACACCTTCCCCCAACACTGACACCTTCCCCCAACACTGACACCTTCCCCCAACACTGACACCCTCTGATAACAGGCCCCCCCCTCAACACTGACACCCCCCCCCCAACACTGACACCCCCCCCAACACTGACACCCCCCCAACACTGACCCTTCCCCCAA
Source organism: Lithobates septentrionalis (assembly GCA_037952835.1). NCBI lineage: Eukaryota > Metazoa > Chordata > Amphibia > Anura > Ranidae > Lithobates > Lithobates septentrionalis. The sequence continues at coordinate 81,667 of JBBDGP010004576.1, read as the reverse complement.
CACTGACACCTTCCCCCAACACTGACACCCTCTGATAACAGGCCCCCACCCCCTCAACACTGACACCCCCCCCCAACACTGACACCCCCCCCAACACTGACACCCCCCCCAACACTGACACCCTCTGATAACACCCCCCCAACACTGACACCCTCTGATAACACCCCCCCAACACTGACACCCCCCCTCCCCCAACACTGATACCCCCCCCCCAACACTGACACCCCCCAACACTGACACCCTCCGATAACAGCCCCCCCCCCCCAACACTGACACCCCCCTCCCCCAACACTGATACCCCCCCCCAACACTGACACCCTCCGATAACAGCAGCCCCCCCCCAACACTGACACCCCCCTCCCCCAACACTGATACCCCCCCCCCCCAACACTGACACCCTCTGATAACAGCCCCCCCTCAACACTGACACCCCCCCAACTCTGACACCCCCCCCCCAACACTGACACCCCCCAACACTGACACCTTCCCCCAACACTGACACCCTCTGATAACAGGCCCCCCCCCCCCTCAACACTGACACCCCCCCCCCCCCAACACTGACACCCCCCCAACACTGACACCCTCTGATAACACCCCCCCAACACTGACACCCTCTGATAACAGGCCCCCCTCAACACTGACAACCCCCCCCCAACTCTGACCCCCCCCAACACTGACACCCCCCAACACTGACACCCTCTGATAACAGGCCCCCCCCTCAACACTGACACCCCCCCCAACACTGACACCCCCCCCAACACTGACACCCCCCCCAACACTGACACCCCCCCCCAACACTGACACCCTCTGATAACACCCCCCCAACACTGACACCCCCTCCCCCAACACTGATACCCCCCCCCCAACACTGACACCCCCCCAACACTGACACCCTCCGATAACAGCCCCCCCCCCAACACTGACACCCCCCTCCCCCAACACTGATACCCCCCCCAACACTGGACACCCTCTGATAACAGCCCCCCCTCAACACTGACACCCCCCCAACTCTGACACCCCCCCCAACACTGACACCCCCCCCCAACACTGACACCTTCCCCCAACACTGACACCCTCTGATAACAGGCCCCCCCCCTCAACACTGACACCCCCCCCCAACACTGACACCCCCCCAACACTGACACCCTCTGATAACACCCCCCCAACACTGACACCCTCTGATAACAGGCCCCCCTCAACACTGACACCCCCCCCAACTCTGACCCCCCCAACACTGACACCCCCCAACACTGACACCCTCTGATAACACCCCCCCAACACTGACACCCCCTCCCCCAACACTGATACCCCCCCCCCAACACTGACACCCCCCCCCAACACTGACACCCTCTGATAACAGCCCCCCCCCAACACTGACACCCCCCCAACTCTGACACCCCCCAACCAACACTGACACCTCTGATAACAGCCCCCCCCCAACACTGACACCCCCCCCCCCCAAGTCTGACACCTTCTGATAACAGGGCCCCCCATCAACACTGACACCCCCCCCCAACACTGACACCCTCTGATAACAGCCCCCCCCCCATCTCTGCACCCCCCAACCAACACTGACACCCTCTGATAACAGCCCCCCCATACACTGACACCCCCCCATCTTGACACCTTCTGATAACAGGGCCCCCCCCCCAACACTGACACCCCCAACACTGACACCCTCTAAAAACCGCCCTCCCCCAACACTGACATCCCCCCCAACACTATCACCCCCCCCCTAACATCTGACACCTTCCAATAACACGCCCCCCCACACTGACACCCCCCCAACTCTGACACCTTCTGATAACAGGGCCCCCCCCCCTCAACACTGACACCCCCCCAACTCTGACACCCCCCCAACCAACACTGACACCCTCTGATAACAGCCCCCCCAACACTGACACCCCCCTCCCCCAACACTGACACCCCCCCACTGACACCCTCTGATAACAGCCCCCCCAACACTGACACCCCCCAACTCTGACACCCCCCAACCAACACTGACACCCTCTGATAACAGCCCCCCCCCAACACTGACATCCCCCCCAACACTGACACCCCCCCCCTAACTCTGACACCTTCCAATAACAGACCCCCCCCAACTCTGACACCCCCCCCAACCAACACTGACACCCTCTGATAACAGCCCCCCCCAACACTGACACCCCCCTCCCCCAACACTGACACCCCCCTCCAACACTGACACCCCCCCCCCCCCAACACTGACACCCTCTGATAACAGCCCCCCCCCCCAACACTGACACCCCCCTTCCCCAACACTGACACCCCCCCCCCAACACTGACACCCCCCCCCCAACACTGACACCCTCTGATAACAGCCCCCCCCAACACTGACACCCCCCAACTCTGACACCCCCCAACCAACACTGACACCCTCTGATAACAGCCCCTCCCCAACACTGACATCCCCCCCAACACTGACACCCCCCCCTAACTCTGACACCTTCCAATAACAGACCCCCCCCAACTCTGACACCCCCCCCAACCAACACTGACACCCTCTGATAACAGCCCCCCCCCCAACACTGACACCCCCCTCCCCCAACACTGACACCCCCCCCAACACTGACACCCCCCAACACTGACACCCTCTGATAACAGCCCCCCCCCCAACACTGACACCCCCCCAACTCTGACACCCCCCAACCAACACTGACACCCTCTGATAACAGCCCCCCCCCCAACACTGACATCCCCCCCCAACACGGACACCCCCCCCCAACACTGACACCCCCCCTAACTCTGACACCTTCCAATAACAGACCCCCCAACTCTGACACCTTCCAATAACAACCCCCCCCCCAACTCTGACACCTTCCAATAACAGCCCCCCCCCACTACTGACACCTTCCAATAACAGCCCCCCCACCCAACACTGACACCCCCTGACTCTGACACCTTCCAATGACAGCCCCCCAATACTGACACCCCCGACTGACACCTTCCAATAACAGCCCCCCCACCCAACACTGACACCCCCTGACTCTGACACCTTCCAATAACAGCCCCCCAACTTTGACACCTTCCAATAACAGCCCCCCCAATTCTGACACCTTCAAATAACAGACCCCCACCCAACACTACCACCCCCCTCCCAACTCTGACACCTTCCAATAACAGCCCCCCCCAACTCTGACACCCCCCAACTCTGACACCTTCTAATAACAGCCCCCCTCCCCCCAACTCTGACACCTTCCAATAACAGCCCCCCCACCCTGACACCTTCCAATAACAGCCCCCCAACACTGACACCCCCCCGACTGACACCTTCCAATAACAGCCCCCCCCAACTGACACCTTACAATAAACGCCCCCCAACTCTGACACCTTCCAATAACAGGCCCCCCCAACACTGACACCCCCCAAATCAGACACCTTCCAATAACAGCCCCCCCCCACCCAACACTGCGACCCCCCCACAACTCTGACACCTTCCAATAACAGCCCCCCCACCCAACACTGACACCCTCCACTGACACCTTCCAATAACAGCCACCCCCCCCCAACAATGACACCCCCCCCGACTGACACCTTCCAATAACAGCCCCCCCCACTCTGACATCTTCCAATAACAGCCCCCACAACACTGACACCCCCCAACACTGACACCTTCCAATAGCAGGCCCCCCAACTCTGACACCTTCCCCTATCAGTACTCTGCCCCCCCCCCCCCCCCCCGACAACTTCCCCCATCAGGCCCCCCCCGACTCCGGCACCTCCCCCCCCCCCATTAGGCCCCCCAACTGACACCTGACCTACAATCCATAATCCCATCCCCTTCAGTCTATGTTCATCTACACAGAGCAACATCACATTTTAGGCAATGGTTCCCTGTATGGGGTAAGTGTGTGATGTGTGGGGGGAGAGGGTGATATAAGGGGTCCAAAAATGAAGAGAGGGGGTGATATGAGGGGTCCCTCTAGGGGGGGAGGGGGAGATATGAGGGGTCCCTCTGGGGGGGGTGATGTGAGGGGTCCAAAAATGAAGAGAGGGGGAGATATGAGGGGTCCCTCTAGGGGGGAGGGGGTGATATGAGGGGTCCCTCTAGGGGGGGTGGGGGTGATATGAGGGGTCCCTCTAGGGGGGGAGGGGGAGATATGAGGGGTCCCTCTGGGGGGGTGATGTGAGGGGTCCAAAAATGAAGAGAGGGGGAGATATGAGGGGTCCCTCTAGGGGGGAGGGGGTGATATGAGGGGTCCCTCTAGGGGGGGTGGGGGTGATATGAGGGGTCCCTCTAGGGGGGGGTGATATAGGACCCTGTCCCCTTATTCTGTTCCCCCTCCATGAGCTCCTCTATGGGCTCAGGGGGGTGTAGGGGGCCCCTCCATGGACTCAGGGGGGTGTAGGGGGCCCCTCCATGGACTCAGGGGGGGTGTAGGGGGCCCCTCCCTGGACTCAGGGGGGGTGTAGGGGGCCCCTCCCTGGACTCAGGGGGGGTGTAGGGGGCCCCTCCCTGGACTCAGGGGGGGTGTAGGGGGCCCCTCCCTGGACTCAGGGGGGGTGTAGGGGGCCCCTCCCTGGACTCAGGGGGGGTGTAGGGGGCCCCTCCCTGGACTCAGGGGGGGTGTAGGGGGCCCCTCCCTGGACTCAGGGGGGGTGTAGGGGGCCCCTCCCTGGACTCAGGGGGGGTGTAGGGGGCCCCTCCCTGGACTCAGGGGGGGTGTAGGGGGCCCCTCCCTGGACTCAGGGGGGGTGTAGGGGGCCCCTCCCTGGACTCAGGGGGGGTGTAGGGGGCCCCTCCCTGGACTCAGGGGGGGTGTAGGGGGCCCCTCCCTGGACTCAGGGGGGTGTAGGGGGCCCCTCCCTGGACTCAGGGGGGTGTAGGGGGCCCCTCTATGGGCTCAGGGGGGTGTAGGGGGCCCCTCCCTGGACTCAGGGGGGTGTAGGGGGCCCCTCTATGGGCTCAGGGGGGGTGTAGGGGGCCCCTCTCTGGACTCAGGGGGGGTGTAGGGGGCCCCTCTATGGGCTCAGGGGGGTGTAGGGGGCCCCTCTATGGGCTCAGGGGGGTGTAGGGGGCCCCTCCCTGGACTCAGGGGGGTGTAGGGGGCCCCTCCCTGGACTCAGGGGGGGTGTAGGGGGCCCCTCCCTGGACTCAGGGGGGGTGTAGGGGGCCCCTCCATGGACTCAGGGGGGTGTAGGGGGCCCCTCCCTGGACTCAGGGGGGGTGTAGGGGCCCCTCCATGGACTCAGGGGGGTGTAGGGGGCCCCTCCATGGACTCAGGGGGGTGTAGGGGCCCCTCCATGGACTCAGGGGGGTGTGTAGGGGGCCCCTCCCTGGACTCAGGGGGGGTGTAGGGGGCCCCTCCCTGGACTCAGGGGGGTGTAGGGGGCCCCTCCCTGGACTCAGGGGGGGTGTAGGGGGCCCCTCCCTGGACTCAGGGGGGGTGTAGGGGGCCCCTCCCTGGACTCAGGGGGGGTGTAGGGGGCCCCTCCCTGGACTCAGGGGGGTGTAGGGGCCCCTCCCTGGACTCAGGGGGGTGTAGGGGGCCCCTCCCTGGACTCAGGGGGGTGTAGGGGGCCCCTCTATGGGCTCAGGGGGGTGTAGGGGGCCCCTCCCTGGACTCAGGGGGGTGTAGGGGGGCCCCTCTATGGGCTCAGGGGGGTGTAGGGGGCCCCTCTCTGGACTCAGGGGGGGTGTAGGGGGCCCCTCTATGGGCTCAGGGGGGTGTAGGGGGCCCCTCTATGGGCTCAGGGGGGTGTAGGGGGCCCCTCCCTGGACTCAGGGGGGGTGTAGGGGGCCCTCCCTGACTCAGGGGGGGTGTAGGGGCCCCTCCCTGGACTCAGGGGGGGTGTAGGGGGCCCCTCCCTGGACTCAGGGGGGTGTAGGGGGCCCCTCCCTGGACTCAGGGGGGGTGTAGGGGGCCCCTCCATGGACTCAGGGGGGGTGTAGGGGGCCCCTCCATGGACTCAGGGGGTGTAGGGGCCCCTCCATGGACTCAGGGGGGTGTAGGGGGCCCCTCCATGGACTCAGGGGGGTGTAGGGGGCCCCTCTCTGGACTCAGGGGGTGTAGGGGGCCCCTCTCTGGACTCAGGGGGGTGTAGGGGGCCCCTCTATGGGCTCAGGGGGGTGTAGGGGGCCCCTCTATGGGCTCAGGGGGGTGTAGGGGGGCACCTCTATGGGCTCAGGGGGGTGTAGGGGGCACCTCTATGGGCTCAGGGGGGTGTAGGGGGCACCTCTATGGGCTCAGGGGGGTGTAGGGGGCACCTCTATGGGCTCAGGGGGGTGTAGGGGGCACCTCTATGGGCTCAGGGGGGGTGTAGGGGGCCCCTCTATGGGCTCAGGGGGGTGTAGGGGGCCCCTCTATGGGCTCAGGGGGGTGTAGGGGGCCCCTCCCTGGACTCAGGGGGGTGTAGGGGGCCCCTCCCTGGACTCAGGGGGGGTGTAGGGGGCCCCTCCCTGGACTCAGGGGGGTGTAGGGGGCCCCTCCATGGGCTCAGGGGGGTGTAGGGGGCCCCTCTATGGGTTCACGGGGGTGTAGGGGGCCCCTCTCTGGACTCAGGGGGGTGTAGGGGGGCCCCTCTATGGGCTCAGGGGGTGTAGGGGGCCCCTCTATGGCTCAGGGGGGTGTAGGGGGCCCCTCTATGGGCTCAGGGGGGTGTAGGGGGCCCCTCTATGGGCTCAGGGGGGTGTAGGGGGCCCCTCTATGGGCTCAGGGGGGTGTAGGGGGCCCCTCTATGGGCTCAGGGGGGGTGTAGGGGGCCCCTCTATGGGCTCAGGGGGGTGTAGGGGGCACCTCTATGGGCTCAGGGGGGTGTAGGGGGCACCTCTATGGGCTCAGGGGGGTGTAGGGGGCCCTCTCTGGGCTCAGGGGGGTGTAGGGGGGCCCTCTATGGGCTTAGGGGGTGTCTGGGGCCCCTCTCTGGTCTCAGGGGGGTGTAGGGGGCCCCTCTCTGGTCTCAGGGGGTGTCTGGGGCCCCTCTTTGAATGACCGTCCCCTCCTTACCCCGGTGTCACCTCAGCCTGGCCCCTCCCCCGGTCTCAGCCTAGCCCCGCCCCCTCCCCGGTCTCCTCCATACCGGCCCCGGTTGAGGTGATTCTTCCCTCGCTCTCTCCTCCCGGGGTCCTTCAAGCCTGCGGGCTGTCCTCACCTCTGCCTGTCTCACACGGTTCACACCCTTCTCCTTAGAGAACCGCTCCCCCGCCTACTCCGCACCCACCGCCTTCACTACCAGCCGTAAAACTCCTTTCCCGTCGCGGACTTTCCCTCCCGATCCTTACAGGCACTACTATAGACAGCTTCTTCAGGCCCCTTCTCGTAAAGCATCCTGGGAGATGTAGTTTATATCCGGTTTTCCCCTCTCCTCAGAGCTGGGTGACCCCCCTGCTCACAATAAAGTGTAGTGAGTGGTCACAGAGGTCACATGATCAGTGTGTGACAGGACTGGGGGGTCCTCCATTATCCGGGTCCCATTATCTACTATTCTCCCCTTTCATAAGAAGGGATAACATGTTGTGCGCAGTGGGTGTGGCTACACAGCGCTGACTACTGGGCGTGGTTATGAGTCCGCTCGCAGTATTATTATTATTATTATTATACAGGATTTATATTGCGCCAATAGTTTGCAGAACGGTTTACACGGGCGGCTATGTGTTTACCGCCCCCCCGGCCGCTCACCTCAACACAACAGAAGTACAGCGCTCAGGGCCGTACGTACGAGGCCGCCATGATGGATCGAGCAAATTAAACGGTCCGGGTTTTGAATCATGTGTCCGGGTTGCAGACTGCCTGAAACCTGGACATATCCCATCCCCCGCAGCGTTCCCGGCTTCCCCCCTCTCCTCTCCCACCAGAAGGGGAATCTACAGGGTCTGCACCCAGCGCCCCTGACCCCCTCTCTGATTTACGCCCCCCCATTTGCCACCGCCGCAATCCCCGCTTGTCCCCTCCCCCAGAACATCCGGCTTAAACTGTGTTTACTATGCTTCGTTTTGTGAATGATCAGCACAGAGCACTTCCCATTCATTCAATGTCCTGAAGCTGCAGAGAGAGGGAGCGGGGGATCTCTGTCATCACTCCTTTTCTTTGTCTCTAAAGTGACACATCAGGGGGTCTGTCTCACCAAAGACCCCCAACAGGGCAAAAATAGAAATTCATAAAAAAATGTAAAAGAAAATAAATAAATAAAACTTCGGAAACTAAGGGCTCGTTCACGTGTGTTTTGCTCCCTGAAGAGTGGTCAGTATTTGTATCACTCTTCAGAGGTACTCTGGACATGTGAATGAATTGTTCACATAGCTGGGGCTGCATGTTACTCGAAGGCAGGGGTCTCAAAACTGCGGCCCAGGGGCCAGATGTGGCCCATTACTTGCCTTTATCAGGCCCCTGGGAAACTATTTTCCCCACTGATACCAATGATGGGGCACTATTCCTCCCACTAATACCAATGATGGGGCACTATTCCTCCCACTGACACCAATGATGGGGCACTATTCCTCCCACTGATACCAATGATGGGGCACTATTCCTCCCACTGATACCAATGATGGGGCACTATTCCTCCCACTGATACCAATGATGGGGCACTAATCCTCCCACTGACACCAATGATGGGGCACTATTCCTCCCACTGATATCAATGATGGGGCACTATTCCTCCCACTGATACCAATGATGGGGAACTATTCCTCCCACTGATATCAATGATGGGGCACTATTCCTCCCACTGATACCAATGATGGGGAACTATTCCTCCCACTGATATCAATGATGGGGCACTATTCCTCCCACTGATACCAATGATGGGGCACTATTCCTCCCACTGATACCAATGATGGGGCACTATTCCTCCCACTGATACCAATGATGGGGCACTATTCCTCCCACTAATACCAATGATGGGGCACTATTCCTCCCACTGACACCAATGATGGGGCACTATTCCTCCCACTAATACCAATGATGGGGCACTATTCCTCCCACTGACACCAATGATGGGGCACTATTCCTCCCACTAATACCAATGATGGGGCACTATTCCTCCCACTGATATCAATGATGGGGCACTATTCCTGCCACTGATATCAATGATGGGGCACTATTCCTTCCACTAATACCAATGATGGGGCACTATTCCTCCCACTGATACCAATGATGGGGCACTATTCCTCCCACTGACACCAATGATGGGGCACTATTCCTCCCACTGATATCAATGATGGGGCACTATTCCTCCCACTGATATCAATGATGGGGCACTATTCCTCCCACTGACACCAATGATGGGGCACTATTCCTCCCACTGATACCAATGATGGGGCACTATTCCTCCCACTGATATCAATGATGGGGCACTATTCCTCCCACTGATACCAATGATGGGGCACTATTCCTCCCACTGATATCAATGATGGGGCACTATTCCTCCCACTGACACCAATGATGGGGCACTATTCCTCCCACTGACACCAATGATGGGGCACTATTCCTCCCACTGACACCAATGATGGGGCACTATTCCTCCCACTGACACCAATGATGGGGCACTATTCCTCCCACTAATACCAATGATGGGGCACTATTCCTCCCACTGACACCAATGATGGGGCACTATTCCTCCCACTGACACCAATGATGGGGCACTATTCCTCCCACTAATACCAATGATGGGGCACTATTCCTCCCACTGATATCAATGATGGGGCACTATTCCTGCCACTGATATCAATGATGGGACACTATTCCTCCCACTGATACCAATGATGGGGCACTATTCCTCCCACTGATACCAATGATGGGGCACTATTCCTCCCACTAATACCAATGATGGGGCACTATTCCTCCCACTGACACCAATGATGGGGCACTATTCCTCCCACTAATACCAATGATGGGGCACTATTCCTCCCACTAATACCAATGATGGGGCACTATTCCTCCCACTGATACCAATGATGGGGCACTATTCCTCCCACTGATACCAATGATGGGGCACTATTCCTCCCACTAATACCAATGATGGGGCACTATTCCTCCCACTGACACCAATGATGGGGCACTATTCCTCCCACTAATACCAATGATGGGGCACTATTCCTCCCACTAATACCAATGATGGGGCACTATTCCTCCCACTGATATCAATGATGGGGCACTATTCCTGCCACTGATATCAATGATGGGACACTATTCCCCCCACTGATACCAATGATGGGGCACTATTCCTCCCACTGATACCAATGATGGGGAACTATTCCTCCCACTGATATCAATGATGGGGCACTATTCCTCCCACTGACACCAATGATGGGGCACTATTCCTCCCACTGACACCAATGATGGGGCACTATTCCTCCCACTAATACCAATGATGGGGCACTATTCCTCCCACTGATATCAATGATGGGGCACTATTCCTCCCACTGACACCAATGATGGGGCACTATTCCTCCCACTGACACCAATGATGGGGCACTATTCCTCCCACTAATACCAATGATGGGGCACTATTCCTCCCACTGATATCAATGATGGGGCACTATTCCTGCCACTGATATCAATGATGGGGCACTATTCCCCCCACTGATACCAATGATGGGGAACTATTCCTCCCACTGATATCAATGATGGGGCACTATTCCTCCCACTGACACCAATGATGGGGCACTATTCCTCCCACTGACACCAATGATGGGGCACTATTCCTCCCACTAATACCAATGATGGGGCACTATTCCTCCCACTGATATCAATGATGGGGCACTATTCCTCCCACTGACACCAATGATGGGGCACTATTCCTCCCACTGACACCAATGATGGGGCACTATTCCTCCCACTAATACCAATGATGGGGCACTATTCCTCCCACTGATATCAATGATGGGGCACTATTCCTGCCACTGATATCAATGATGGGGCACTATTCCTTCCACTAATACCAATGATGGGACACTATTCCTCCCACTGATATCAATGATGGGGCACTATTCCTCCCACTAACACCAATGATGGGACACTATTCCTCCCACTGATATCAATGATGGGGCACTATTCCTCCCACTGATATCAATGATGGGGAACTATTCCTTCCACTGACACCAATGATGGGGCACTATTCCTCCCACTAACACCAATGATGGGACACTATTCCTCCCACTGACACCAATGATGGGACACTATTCCTCCCACTGACACCAATGATGGGGGGACACTATTCCTCCCACTGATATCAATGATGGGGCACTATTCCTTCCACTGACACCAATGATGGGGCACTATTCCTCCCAGTAACACCAATGATGGGGCACTATTCCTCCCACTGATACCAATGATGGGGCACTATTCCTCCCACGGACACCAATGATGGGGCACTATTCCTCCCACTGATATCAATGATGGGGCACTATTCCTCCCACTGACACCAATGATGGGGCACTATTCCTCCCACTGACACCAATGATGGGGCACTATTCCTCCCACTGATATCAATGATGGGGCACTATTCCTCCCACTGACACCAATGATGTGGCACTATTCCTCCCACTGACACCAATGATGGGGCACTATTCCTCCCACTGATATCAATGATGGGGCACTATTCCTCCCACTGATATCAATGATGGGGCACTATTCCTCCCACTGACACCAATGATGGGGCACTATTCCTCCCACTGATACCAATGATGGGGCACTATTCCTCCCACTGACACCAATGATGGGGCACTATTCCTCCCACTGATATCAATGATGGGGCACTATTCCTCCCACTGATATCAATGATGGGGCACTATTCCTCCCACTGACACCAATGATGGGGCACTATTCCTCCCACTGATACCAATGATGGGGCACTATTCCTCCCACTGATATCAATGATGGGGCACTATTCCTCCCACTGATACCAATGATGGGGCACTATTCCTCCCACTGATATCAATGATGGGGCACTATTCCTCCCACTGACACCAATGATGGGACGCAGCGGCTCTACGAACGCAGCCACAGGTCCTAACTGGACAGGTGTGTAGGTACGGGTGATTGGCCCCGCATGCACGCCGTCTGTGTTCAGGGCCACACATCTGCACCCACACACCCGTCAAATTATGACATAAGACTGTGTTCATACATCGGCTGCACCCCCCCATAGCATAACATAGGCTGCCTGTACACAGCACAGACACATGGTGGATGAAAGGTGCAGGTGCCTGAGCTTCCATCCCCAGATGAGTGAGCTCACCATCCATCCCCTGTCTGTGACTGAGGTCCCCTCTCTCCCTTCTCTCTCCTGCCTCTGAGCGAGTGATTTAATGGGAAAGAGGGGAAAAAAAAGGAAGGAAGCGCCAGCGAAGTGTAGTATCCCGGTGAAAAGTTTTAATGACAATGAAACTCACAAGAGATACAAGATATGATAAAAGAAAGCTCATCTGGTGCAGAGTCTGGAGATGTTGGTTCCTCCTCCTTCATCCGACCTGCAGGACCGCTTTAGTCACCCCCTCCCTCATTGGATGATATCCCCCCTATTACCTTTCTGGGGACAACCCACCATTTGGGATTTTATTTTACTTTCACTTTCAGTGATAAACAGGACAAATAGAGAGGGGAAATCTCCTTTAACAGGGGTACAGACATCAATAATAACCTGACAGGGGCTCTAATCCCTCTCCACTCTATCCAATACGAAGTTTTCTCTTTAGTTATACTTTAATAGATAAATCTTCAGCTCCATCTAGTGGCCATAGGTGGTATTTTTTTCCTTAAAACTCAAAACGCAATACCACATTTTTGATGCAGCTGACAGTGGCGGTCCATCCATAAGGGGCGCACAAGCCCCCCCCCCCTCCCCCCCCCATCCATGCATCTGGCCCCCTATCCTCCCAGCCAATCAGGAAGCGGGTCTGACACCCATCACCCGATGGGCTGAAAGGACAGGAGATCCTATTGGGCACCCAGGAGGAAGAGGACACAGGAGCCGCTGCCTGGGACATAGCTTTCCTGCCCCATCACCTGCTGCCTGACCCGCAGACCATCGCTAAGATGGGCTAAGTGCTGGGCAGATAGCGGGGACGGGCGGGGGGTGCCGCTGGCCACTGGGCGGGTGGGGGGTTGGTTTATTGCTGCCCTCCCCCAAAAAAAAAACACGAGCCACCACTCCTGATCTCTATAGGAAATAGGAACACCTGGGCGTGTTGAATCGTGGGAAGATTTGGCGTGATTCTGCTCACGATCTCAAAACGCCCAGATGTGGTGGATAAATTTCAGATGCCATGTATAAGTGGCGCGGTTCTGCCGTGGTTGTCCCGGGATAAATTGCGCTGCAATCGCAGCAAACCGCATCCCGCGTAGCTTGTTCGGCAAAAAAAAAGGTCCGGGGCTTCTTTTAGGGGTGGCATGCTTCACGCAGTGCGGTTTTCCATGGATAATCGCGGCAGAACCGCGCCGTGAAACGTGCGTTGTGCGGTTTGTCATTCACGCCTTGGCGTTTTGATATCGCAAGCAGAATGGCGGCAAATCTGCCCACAATTCAAGACGCCCGCCCGGGTGTTATTGCAGCCGGAAAGAGGTCAAAATGTTTTCAAAAATTGGTTGTAGAAAACAGCCAAGGTGTTTTGGGTTTTTTTAGGGCTACAAGATAAATATTTAATATTATCATAAAGGAAGAATTCTGTATCATAATATATGATTGCATAGATATCATAATACATATACACCAATATAAACAACAAGTTAAAAGTGCGTCACTTGATAACAAAATTTAAATATTGGAATCGTGTAGCAAAAACAATTGTTGGGATGAAAGGATCACATAAAGTGGAATAATATACAGTATGTAAAACAATAACATAATAAATATATAATAGTAAATGTAAAAATGAACAGCAGATAAACATGAATATAAATATAAACATTCATCAACAGCACAAGTGTCCATAAAAGCAATTAAAAAAGAGCCGCCAAGTTTATAAAGCAGCCGTTCTCTTTCATCCTGTTGGTCCGTATTACATTCCTATGGGTGGAGGTACTTTTGGGTACCCGAGGAGAGAAGCTTTGCTGTTTGTGAGCCGCCGAGCTGTTTGATGCTTTTCATCCCTTCACTGCACAAAGTTTTTTAGTCTCAGCATCTCTTTAATCTGTCCTTCTGGATTTCAAACATGTCTGCCTTTGTTCATCCCCATTATGGGGGGAGACGAGGGGATTAGTAGTTTATAGAAGGAAGATGAAACGCACGGCGGTTTATTTACTGAAACTGGAGAGTGTAAAATCTGGTGCAGCTCTCCATGGGAGCCAAATCAAACCCTATGTGTGCTTTCGATTCATCTTACAGGAATTGACACGGGCACCGTATTTCTGGCAGGATCAACAAGTAATCCGGCAGTTCAGCATCTACAGCCCTGCAGCCCTCTGGGATGGGTGACATGTATACTAAGAAGCTGGGTGGCGGAGAATGACTGTATCACCCTTGCCTAGATGAAGAACAAAAAAGCAAAATCACAAGGAATACAAAAAATATAGAAAGCACGTATGTAAAGGGGGTGGGGGGGGAGAAAAGAGACTTGTAACGGAACGTCCCACACTCCGTTTGAGTGCTTCCGTCAATATATAGCTTCCTCCAGTCTGAACATAAATATCAGATATTATAGCCGCCTATTGCAACTAAGAACTAGGCATGACTTGTTTGGCTGCAAAGCTGGAACACCTTTATTTGAACAAACTTACACAAAATATATACCCCATAGGAGGACTTCCCCCCTCCTGATCATATTACCCTAACACCACAAACTGCACACAGGAATATAATTAGAACAACAGAAATATACTATAAACATTACGTTAATTAGCCACCTCGATGACTCGGAGGTCTCGTTCCAGGTCAGACTTGCCAACTTCAAGCTCAGAAGGTACAATACACACAGGGGCGGACTGACAACTCATGGGGCCCCCGGGCAATCAGAGATTGTGGGGCCACACAGTATACACACACACAGTATACAATCACACAGTATACACATACATGTACACACAGTATACACAGACATGTTTCTATTGGCTGAGAAGGTACTGGAGAGGTGGGGCAGCTATAATCTTGGGATTTTTAGACCAAAAGGATGTCGGTAAGGGACATTTCAGAGACAGATGTAAAAAAACACAGATTTTTACATACTGTTCCTGGTTTTACTGAGACTGGCAACCCTGATGGGGCCCCCTAGTGGCCCAGGGCCCTCGGGCAGTGCCACCAGGAACACCAGGGATTTCACATAAAAGAAGCAATACAAAGGGAACAGGAGACTTCTTCATACAAGTACATGGTACAGCAGCCACATATCAGGAATATGAAGTGTTGGGGTAACGAACGCTTTAATAGAAATAGAATAACCCCCTCCTGGGGTAGAAAAAAAACCTTAAGATTGCAGTAAATATGATGATGGCGTCACGTAATGAGGGCGGTTTAGCGTTCCCTAACATTATCAAATACTATCAAGCAGCTCAGTTGCGAGCAGTTGCTTCGTGGTTCACTCAAAAATCATACAATAAATGGACGGAAATTGAAAAAATATGGTATGCCCCCATACACCCGAATAATTTTCTATGGAGTGCAGATGCGGACGTAGCTCCCGATCGTTTTCTAGGATCCATGTCCTAATTGAGACGGCTGTGGCGTTCACTGGCGTATGCTCATAGACTGACATCAGAAAAATCACTCTTTTTTTTTTTTTAACATAGAAGTTTATTTAAATTTTCACAACAGAAACAATTCACTTCGTATTAGATTTAAGTACAGATGGCATGCATAAAACCGTTACATGATCTGGTATATGTGAGATTCAATTATCACAGTAATTATCTATTTCAGAAGGAAATATTAGTACACACGTTAAGGATAACAATGCATGGCGTAGGTGCAAGGGGTCCCACCTTCCATCTCAGAATATTCTAGCCTATACATATATAGTTTGGAGAATCCTGGGGGTAGGTCAACTCCATTCCCAAAGGGCTCGAACCCAACATTTCATTCAATAGTTAAGTGTTTTGCTTTCACCCATGCTGCCCAAATTTTCTCGAATTTTTTTGGACAATTTCTTCCCATATATGTCATTTTATATAATGGGAGCGCCTTATTTACCAGAGATTGCCAGAGTTGTTTGGTGGGCGGTTGGGACTGATTCCACTGCAGTAAAATTGCTTTTCTAGCATATAGTGTGGTGTAGAAGATGAATAGTTTCTTCCCCCATGTGACTTCAAGAAAGTCACAGATACCTAGTAGAAGGGGTATTGGGCTATATGGGACTTGCAGTCCCCCTATAGAGTTGATGTCAGCAAGTATATTCTTCCAAAATTCCACCACTCCAGGGCATGACCAGACCACATGGAAGAAATCGGCTTCCCCTGACCCACATCTAGGGCACCTCGCTATTCTATCAGGGTATATCCTTGCCAGGCGTATTGGAGAATAGTAGGCCCTATGTATGAATTTCAGCTGCATAAATCTGTCCCTTGCTGAGATTGTCAAGGGTAAATAATGTTGAATTCCCTCTTCCCAGTCCCCATCCGTCAACTCCGGAACATCCACCCTCCATCGCTCACATAACTGGGAGACTTTAGATGTATCTTGAGTCACAAGTAGGTTATAGACGACGGATAATGTTCTTCCGCCCTCTTGGTTTTTTAATACATTTTCTATCGGTGTCTCCTCCAGAGTCAACGGGCCGGGGAACTGGGACCGGAACGCATGTCTCACCTGGAGGAACCTGAAGAACATATGATTGGGTAGATCCTTTTCACTTTTTAAAGCATCAAAGGTGATTAGTTGTCCTTGGGCAACTATATCTCCCAGGGTTGTGACTCCATATCTGGCCCACACAACCGGGTCAGGAATGGAGTGAAAATGGGGCATGCGGGGGTTACCCCATAGAGGAGTTGCTGGGGACCAGTTACCAGGTCCCAGAAATAGCTTATTGACAGTATCCCATACCTTAAGGGTTGTCTTCATTGGGCAGGTCACATCCGCATTTGATCTAGGGCCTCTATGCACCAAATTTCTCAACTCTGCATAGGAGCCGATCAACGCCGCCTCCAAGGAAGCATTAGCCGGCTCCCCCGAGAGCCACCATTTAACTGTTACCAACACCGCTGCCCAATAGTATTTTAGGAAGCATGGTAAGGCCAGACCTCCCAGGGTCCCTGGAAGTTGCAAAGTTGCCCTGGCTATTCTAGGAGCCTTCCCATTCCAAATAAATGAGGTCATAATGCTGTCTAAGTGTCGAAAGAAGGTTATTGATATAGGGATCGGGGTTTGTTGGAATAGGTATATAAATTTGGGTAGAATTGACATTTTAATTAGGTTGACACGGCCAACCGGAGTTAGTGGTAGGGATCTCCATGTGTTACATCTTTGGGATAGGTGGTGAACCACCGGGTTTAAGTTTAGGCTGATATATTTTTTCAAGTCTTGGTGTATTTCTACCCCTAGGTACCTAAACTGGGAAACCCTACTAAGTTGTCCATCCGTCTGCGAGGGAGTAGACCCCGCCCGCAGAGGAAACAGGATTGATTTACCCCAGTTAATACATATGCCAGAGAATTTCCCAAATCTATTAATCACCGAGAGGGCCTCCTGTAGGGAAGTGCCGTCATCCTTAAGGTAGAGTAAGGTGTCGTCAGCATATAACGACACCTTTTCCTGTAGAGGACCTCTCGTAATTCCCCTCACCCCGGGTGTGGCCCTGAGAAGGACAGCCATAGGCTCCATTGCCAGGGCAAAAAGACCCAGCGATAGCGGGCACCCTTGTCTAGTTCCCCTACCCAAAAGAAAAGTAGGGGAGAGTACTGTACCTGTACGAACTCTGGCTGTGGGGGCCTTGTATACCATCCTGACCCAGGAGATAAAGACCGGTCCAAACCCGAACCTGCGGAGGACCTCCCATAGGTAGCCCCACTCTACAGAGTCGAAGGCCTTTTCCGCGTCTAGAGAGGCCACTATTTCGTCTCGGGCATCTTCCTCCCCAGAGGCCAGGATAGCATACAACCTACGAATGTTTATGTCCGTGCCCTTTCCAGGCATAAAACCTGTTTGATCTTCATGAATTAGATCCAATATTATTTTGTTTAACCGCTGGGCCAGAATTTTGGTTAAAATCTTCGCGTCCGAATTAAGTAAAGATATAGGTCGATATGAAGGGCATAGTTGGGGGTCTTTTCCGGGCTTTGGCAGGACAACTATAATGGCTTGTGACATGGAAAGCGGTATTTCCCCAGTACGTAGGGTCTCTGTAAGCATTGTGTGCATCCTAGGTGCCACCTCGCCCATATACAGTTTATAAAATTCAGGGGGTAGGCCGTCTATTCCCGGTGTCTTCCCCGTTTGTAGGGAGCCTAGAGCCCGTTGGACCTCTTCCAGGGTTATTGGAGCCTCAAGGCTCTCTCGTGCTGCAGCCGTGAGGGTCGGAAGCGTTATTTCGTCTAGGAAGTCCAGGAGTTCCTTCGTTGAGTATTGTGCCCTAGAAGAGTATAGGGACGAGTAATACTCAGCAAAGCATGCGTTAATCTTCGCAGGATCTGATACTAGGGTCCCATCATTTTTTCGGATACGAGCTATTGTGGATATAGGGGATTGCTCTCTGGACAACCAGGCCAGAAGCCTACCTGTTTTTTCCCCTTGCTCAAATATTCTTTGAGTTTGGGCCAGTTGGCGTTTGTTCGCCTTGGCCACCCTCAGTAGCATTACCTCCCGATAGGCAACCTTCATGTCTTGTGCTATAATAGGGTTGGCCGTGAGGGTGTATCGGGTCTCTAAGTCCCGGGCTTTAGTCTCTGCCTCCTCCAACAACATCTGATTATTCCTACGCTCTCTAGCTATGGATGACATATAGCAGCCTCTAATGTAGGCTTTAAACGTGTCCCATACCATCCCCGGGGTAGAGGAGCCCGCATTAGCCAACCAAAATTGTTTTATCTCTTTTACTATCTCAATTTCTATAGTAGGATGTTCAATCCAAAATCTGGAAAGTCGCCAAATTCTGTCCGCCTGTGGAGTGGAAGTTTGCAGTGTGCATAGTAGTGGGGAGTGGTCAGAAATAAGAAAAATCACTCTTGACCTCTTTCATCTGTAACCCTAAGGTGCCGGATAGCCTCACTCACCAAATGCCATACCACTGGACATCCCGGAACCTATTCCATTTTGGGAACTTAGTAGACCCTAAGACACGCAAACTTTTAACATTCTCTGAGCTACAGACCAAACATGAACTCCCCAAGCAGGTATTCTATGGATATCTGCAAATCCGACATTACGCACTCTCCATAGCTCCCGACCTATAATTCTCCCCCCCCCCATCTCCATTTGAAACTGTAATTCTAGCAGGTACAGCGCAGAAGGGCCTTATATCAAGTATATATAAGATTTTGAATGAAGCTTTCATAGGAGAACGAGCCAAACATTCATATATGATTAGATGGGAGAAGATCCTTAATGAGGAAATCCCCATGACACAATGGCAGACGATATGGTCTCAAGCTGCACAGAGCTCAATCTGCACATTATACAAAGAGAATACTTACAAAATTATCTTACTATGGTACATGACCCCGGAGGTCATCCACGCTATCTTCCCCAATAGCTCTGTTGGAGAAATGTTGGAGATGTGGGGGCACAAAGGGCACTTTTCTCCACATATACTGGAGTTGCCCATTATTGGCTCCATACTGGACTGCAGTCCAGCAGCTATCGGCTCACCTTCTGGAGACGCATGTCCAGGCGACCCCAAAATTCTTCCTTTTAGGCCTATCACCGTTAAAACTCACTAAGCCACTTAAGAAGTTAGTGCGCCACGTACTCACAGCAGCACGATGCCTTGTAGCGTTACACTGGAAAAGCACTACCCCACCTTCAATGGAAGACCTATACACTAGAATCAAGGATGTAGAACTGATGGAACAACAGGGTCTGGGAGCTATGGCATCTCCAGGAGGACCCACCATGACCAGGTATTATCCCCACTTGGATGACATTCCTACCCCCCCCCCCCCTTTTTTTTTTCTCTAGTATTTCTCTCTATTCTTCAATACTACACTTTCCTGTGATTCCTATAGTCACAGACTACAAGTTACAACTTATTAAAAATATCAGCAATACCTACATGCCAATAGAACTGGTAAAAGATGGACACTAAAATATTATGGGCATATAGACGTATCAAAATGTATGTAAGCAAATACTGCACGTCAGGTATATCTATGGTATTCAAAACCTCTGTTTTATCTTTTCTTTTTGTTTCTCTGAATTGTACTGCAGACACGAATTATATCAATAAAACATGTTATTTGGAAAAAAAAGATTGCAGTAAATATCTATCAATATATCATGATAGTGCAGACCAAATATTCATCATTAAAGCCAGTGTGCATTGTATAAGTGGATCCTGTATATGATTATATCACACAGCCGAAGATTTAAATATTTATCATATTATAGGATGTGTAAATGTTACATTCATTTCCTCAATCTGCCCATCTAAGCTGCATGAATGAGTTCAACATACCAGACAGTGAGAAAGGACCGGAGGCAGCCCCCAAAAAATTGACTATCTCGGTACTCAAGGACTAGATGAAAAGAAATAAAAAACAAATTAAAGATATACTGTATATATTATTGGTAAAAAATCCATAAATTCATATATCCAGATATAATAAAATCACATTCATCACATATTCACAGAAGATGAATTGGAATATATAAAAACATACAGTATATGCCGTTGATAATGTAACACCCTTCAGGGTAAAGGAACAGAAGATGCGGTGTACATAAATCCTTGCAGTCTACCATTTCATCTCTTTAGGTACAGACTGTGTAGTGTTCAATTCAATTCGGGTGCTCCTTGTACAGGGTCCAAATCAATTTGTATTGATCCATTAGATCATGGGTCTCCAAACTTTGTAAACAAAGGGCCCGGGTCACTGTCCTTCAGACTTTAGAGGGGCCAGACTGTGTCCATTGGGAGTACAAAATGTCCCAACATCAGTGGGAGTAAACTATCTCCCATCATTGGTGACAGTGGGAGGAATTGTGCTCCACCATTCATATCATTGGGAGGAATTGAGCCCCATTGTTGGCGTCATTGGGTGGAATTGTGCCCCACCATTGGTGTCATTGGCCCCATCATTGGTGACAGTGGGAGGATTTGTGCTCCACCATTGATATGGTTGGGAGGAATTGAGCCTCATTGTTGGTGTCATTAAGAGGAATTGTGCCCGATCATTGGTGTCATTGGGCCCCATTGTTGGTGTCATTGGGAGGAACTGTGCCCCATCATTGGTGTCATTGGCCCCATTGTTGGTGTCATTGGAAGGAATTGTGCCCCATCATTGGTGTCATTGGCCCCATTGTTGGTGTCATTGGAAGGAATTGTGCCCCATCATTGGTGTCATTGTGCCCTATTGTTGGGGTCATTGGGAGGAACTGTGCCCCATCGTTGATGCCATTGGTGGGAATCGTGCCCCATCGTTGGTCTCATTGGGAGGAATTGTGCCCTAGACATGTGCGCCGTCAATAAATTTGTTTCGTTTTGTTTCGTTCCATTCCATTTCGTATTAAAATTAATTAATATTTCGTAATTCATGTCTGAAATTTCATACGAAATATGAATTTTCGTTAGGTTTGTTATCTTTTCGTAACAATTACGAATGTTCGTTATGATGAATTTATCACTATGAGGGGCTCCCACTATCTCTGTGCTGTGCTGACTTCCTGGGGTTTTTAACATTTAGGTTTGTTAACTTTTTGTGACAATTACGAATGTTCGTTAGGAATTTGTATCCGAAATTCGTAAACGAAATTTCGTATTTCGTACAAAATTCAGAAGCATAGCAATTCGTAATTCGGATCCTCCCGAATGCACGAATTTACGGAAATTTGTACGAATTTTCGATTCATACGAAACTAATCGCACATGTCTATTGTGCCCTTCATTGGTGTCAGTGAATAAAATAGCACCCCGAGGGCCACAGTTTGGAGACGGCTGCATTAGATCAAAGGCTCACCACTTCCCTGCAAAGTGTATGAATCTCAGAGCTGTACAATCTTTGAAAATCACCACTGATACAATGTATTACCATAACTGATACAAAGAAATAACCGAAGTGATGCAATGTATAAATAATACGATATATTACCATAACTGACACAATGTATTGTTATCCACTTTAGTCCAGAAGATCAATCCCCCCCCCCCCCCCCCTCCTTCATGACCAGGCCATTTTTTTGCTATTCAGCACTACACTACTTTAACTGGTAATTGCGCGGCCATACAACACTGTACTCAAATAACATTTATATAATTTTTTCACACAAATAGAGCTTTCTTTTGATGGTATTCAATCACCTCTGGGGTTTTTTATTTTTTTGTGATATAAATGAAAAATAATGGAAAATTTGGAAAATCTGCCAAAAAGAGATGGATGGGGATTCCCCTTCCATCCAGGAGATCTGATCGGATGGCAGTTTGGTGTAAACAGACGGTTGGTCCGTTTACATCCAGCACTCATAGAGGAGAGTGGCCTGTGTCCGTGTCCCCCTGCTCTTGCTAAGCAAGCAGATCACAGCCGCAGTCCGCCTCAAGTGAAAGGGTCCGAAAGTCTAGTACATACTATGAGAAAATTGGACGAACGATTATCCACGAAGGTGCATATCATGATGTAACCGAGAGAATATTAACTCGTATGAATATTGTCACACGACAAAGGCAAACGTAGCTACAGACTAGCTTTTTTTTTTTTTAACATAACAGACTAGCTTTTTACTTCTGATTATCCACAGTGTTTTCTATTTGATTGTTTCCATATGATTACTGTATACACTGAACGAAATTCGGACGTCAGCTGTCAAAAGCAGTATACTAATGGACAGATAATATACCGATCGTTCCTCGTAAGGAAATTTTTGTTATTTCGTTTTTTCAGATTTTCCTATAGTGTGTACATTAGTCTCAGAGCTGTATAATCCCTGAAAATCACAGCTGATACAATGTATTACCATAACTAATACAAGGTGGGGATACAATGTAATAACATAAATGATACAAAGTAATAACTTAACTGATACATTGGAGCTGATTTATTAAAAGTGGAGAGTGCATAATCTGGTGCAGCTCTGCATGGTAGCCAATCAGCTTCTAACATCAGCTTGTGCAATTCAACTTTAACAATAAAAACTGGAAGCTGATTGGTTTCTATGCACAATTGGCACAGTGTATGCCAGCTGACAGTGGCGACCAGTTCATAGGGGGCGCACAGGCGCCGCCTCCCCTCCCCCCCTCCTGTAGTCACAAAAAAAAAGGCCCTTTAAGAAAAAAAAATAGAAAAAAATGTCCTTTAACTAAGTGCACTGTGTCTGGGCGCGGGACATGGCAGACATGGTGCACTATGGGAAGCGCGACATCAATGCAATCACGAGATTGCAGACGTGGCGTTTTATTTGCAGGATTTTGAACTGCTTTGCGGCGCAATCCAAAGCCCCGATCAGCTTCCGCCCGTACTAATTACTATGGGCAGGAGCTGTGTTGTTCAAAGCTTTGTGATAGAGGTTACTTCCGGATTCCCTGTTCCAGGAGCTGTAAGGTAAGTAAGGAGAGACTCACTCAGGCTCAGCACATGTTTAACTTTTTGTAGAACTTTTGTTCAGACAGTACTTACCATACCAAATATCTCTCAATACAT
Organism: Lithobates septentrionalis; assembly: GCA_037952835.1. Classification (NCBI taxonomy): domain Eukaryota; kingdom Metazoa; phylum Chordata; class Amphibia; order Anura; family Ranidae; genus Lithobates; species Lithobates septentrionalis. The sequence goes on along the minus strand of JBBDGP010004576.1, from coordinate 57,998 downwards.
TGTGAATGCAGCAGCACCACTAATAATAAGCAATAAATTATTACTTTGTCAGACTCAGTGCTTGGGGCTCATTCATTGCACGATACTGGGCTCATCATAACACATGTGAACGCGCATTTTTACTTACAGACAACTTACAGACTTATAGGAGTTTAGTGCTTACAGACAACTCTGTGTGCCAAATACTCTCTACAATAGTCTGCAAATGGTTTTAATGAGCAATACTCTGCAGATTCCGTAAGCATTGATACCAGTCTCCAAGATCCATTTGTGTGCAATACTCTGCACAGTTCTCCAAACAGTGCTACCAGCCCCTTTAGAAAGTTATCTGTTCACTGATACCAGCCCCACATAGCCAGTCCTGTGCAATACACTGCAGAGTTCTCTGATCAGGGATACCAGCCTCTTAAGAAAGCTCTGTGCAATACTCTGCAGAGTTAACTGAGCAATGCTGCCTGCCTCCTACAGGAAAGTTATCTGTGTAATACTCTGCAGAGTTCCTTGATACCAGCCCCCCCCCCCCAATAAGTCCTATGCAATACTCTGTAGGTTCTGCAATCAGTGGAACCAACACCTGAAACCCAGTCTTGTAATACTCTCCAGAGTTCTCTGATCACTATGCAATAGACTGCAGGATCCTCTAATCCATTTGTAATACTCTTCATTGCCTGGTATATAATGTACCTAGTATATGATGTACAGAGCCCTGTGTATAATGTACAGCCTGGTATATAATGTACAGAGCCCTGTGTATAATGTACAGCCTGGTATATAATGTACAGAGCCCCGTGTATAATGTACAGCCTGGTATATGATGTACAGAGCCCTGTGTATAATCTACAGCCTGGTATATGATGTACAGAGTCCTGTGTATAATGTTCAGCCTGGTATATGATGTACAGAGCCCTGTGTATAATGTAGAGCCTGGTATATGATGTGCAGAGCCCTGTGTATAACGTACAGCCTGGTATATGATGTACAGAGCCCTGTGTATAATGTAGAGCCTGTTATATGATGTACAGAGCCCTGTGTATAATGTACAGCCTGGTATATGATGTACAGAGCCCGGTGTATAATGTACAGCCTGGTATATGATGTACAGACCCCTGTGTATAATCTACAGCCTGGTATATGATGTACAGAGCCCGGTGTATAACGTACAGCCTGATATATGATGTACAGAGTCCTGTGTATAATGTAGAGCCTGGTATATGATGTGCAGAGCCCTGTGTATAATGTGCAGCCTGGTATATGATGTACAGAGCCCTGTGTATAATGTACAGCCTGGTAAATGATGTACAGAGCCCAGTGTATAATGTACAGCCTGGTATATGATGTACAGAGCCCTGTATGTAATGTACAGCCTGGTATATGATGTGCAGAGCCCTGTGTATAATGTACAGCCTAGTATATGATGTACAGAGCACTGTGTATAATGTAGAGCCTGGTATATGATGTACAGAGCCCTGTGTATAATGTACAGCCTGCTATAGGATGTGCACAGCCCTGTGTATAATCTACAGCCTGGTATATGATGTACAGAGCCCTGTGTATAATGTACAGCCTGGTATATGATGTACAGAGCCCGGTGTATAATGTACAGCCTGGTATATGATGTACAGAGCACTGTGTATAATGTAGAGCCTGGTATATGATGTGCAGAGCCTGTGTATAATGTACAGCCTGGTATATGATGTGCAGAGCCCTGTGTATAATGTAGAGCCTGGTATATGATGTACAGAGCCCTGTGTATAATGTAGAGCCTGGTTTATGATGTACAGAGCCCAGTGTATAATGTACAGCCTGGTTTATGATGTGCAGAACCCGGTGTATATTGTAGAGCCTGGTATATGATGTACAGAGGCCAGTGTATAATGTACAGCCTGGTATATGATGTACAGAGCCCGGTGTATAATGTACAGCCTGGTATATGATGTACAGAGCCCGGTGTATAATGTACAGCCTGGTATATGATGTACAGAGCCCAGTGTATAATGTACAGCCTGGTATATGATGTACAGAGCCCTGTGTATAATGTACAGCCTGTTATATGATGTACAGAGCCCCGTGTATAATGTACAGCCTGGTATATGATGTACAGAGGCCTGTGTATAATGTACAGCCTGGTATATGATGTGCAGAGCCCAGTGTATAATGTACAGCCTGGTATATGATGTACAGAGCCCTGTGTATAATGTAGAGCCTGGTATATGATGTACAGAGCCCTGTGTATAATGTACAGCCTGGTATATGATGTACAGAGCCCGGAGTATAATGTACAGCCTGGTATATGATGTACAGAGCCCAGTGTATAATGTACAGCCTGGTATATGATGTACAGAGCCCGGAGTATAATGTACAGCCTGGTATATGATGTACAGAGCCCAGTGTATAATGTACAGCCTAGTATATGATGTGCAGAGCCCTGTGTATAATGTAGAGCCTGGTATATGATGTGCAGAGCCCTGTGTATAATGTACAGCCTAGTATATGATGTGCAGAGCCCTGTGTATAATGTACAGCCTGGTATATGATGTGCAGAGCCCTGTGTATAATGTAGAGCCTGGTATATGATGTGCAGAGCCCTGTGTATAATGTACAGCCTGGTATATGATGTTCAGAGCCCTGTGTATAATGTACAGCCTGGTATATGATGTGCAGAGGCCTGTGTATAATGTACAGCCTGGTATATGATGTGCAGAGCCCTGTGTATAATGTACAGCCTGGTATATGATGTTCAGAGCCCTGTGTATAATGTACAGCCTGGTATATGATGTGCAGAGCCCGGTGTATAATGTACAGCCTGCTATATGATGTACTACAGAAGACAGAGTGGGTGGATTCTATCGTGGGTGGGGCTTATGAGAAGTGGGAGGGGTCAATGGGGTGGGCGGGGTCTGGCGCCCCCCATCTTAAAACTTCACCAGCCTCCACTGCCAGCTGGTAGCTCCCACATGCCCAGCTAAAAACTGAAAAATGGAAGAAAATCCCCCACTGAAGCAATCAAAGCCTGACTGAGACTCCGACCCTTCTACATTTTATCCATTACTAAATGAAGGTTGGAATTACACCTTAAAAAGGAATTTTTAATTGAGCTGCTTTACAGTTTTCTACTATTATAGTTTTGGTGTGAGCTTGCACTGTAGTTATGTTACTTGGCCTTCAGGTGGCAGCACGGGGCTGAAATTGTTGGGCGTATTATAACGTGTGTCCATAAATGAACATTTCTTCTGTAGTTTGGTGTAGTGATGAGCCGCACAATTTCTGCTGAATTAATTTTGCCGGGTTCACAGCATGGGGTCCGGTGCGTCCGTGTTCTCTGTTTCAGGTGCGGATCAGCTCCGAATTTTTGCCTGACTTCAGGCCTGAAACGGACCAGAAGACGCACAGGACCCTTTTCCAGTGCACTCCGCGGCCCCTCCAGGGGTGGGTGAACGGCTCCATCTCGAGTCGGGCACACTCTCCTGTCATGCAAATTAGGATGCAGGGAAACTCTTATCCAAGTCACATAATTGTGAACCAACCAAGCCTGAAGTTTTAGAAAAATTTGACTCCAATGCACGAGGGATGGAGAGGTGAGCAAAACTGAGATTTCTTTTTTGGTGGAAAAATTTTTAAGTGAAATTTTTCAGAAATTTTGCAGCCCATTCATGGAAGTAAGTGAGGCAAATTCAGGGGTCAGTAGTGACACAGAGGTCAGAAATAAGTGATGCTGAGTTCAAAGGTCAGTAGTAAGTGGTGCAGAGGTGAGAGGTCAGTAGTAAGTGGTGTAGAGTTCACAGTTCAGTAGTAAGTGTTGCAGAGTTCAGTGATCAGTTTTAAGTGCTGCAAAGTTCAGGGGTCAGTAGTAAGTGATGCAGAGGTCAGTAGTAAGTGGGGCAGAGGTCAGAGGTCAGTAGTAAGTGGTGCAGCGTTCAGAGATCAGTAGTAAGTGTTGCAGAGTTCAGTGATCAGTATTAAGTGCTGCAAAGTTCAGGGGTCAGTAGTAAGTGATGCAGAGGTCAGAGGTCAGTAGTAAGTGGGGCAGAGGTCAGTAGTAAGTGGTGCAGCGTTCAGAGGTCAGTAGTAAGTGGTGCAGAGTTCAGGGGCAGTAGTAAGTGTTGCAGAGTTCAGGGGTCAGTAGTAAGTGATGCAGAGGTCAGAGCTTAGTAGTAAGTGGTGCAGAGGCCAGAGGTCAGTAGTAAGTGGTGTAGAGTTCAGAGGTTAGTAGTAAGTGATGCAGAGTTCAGAGGTCAGTAGTAAGTGGTGCAGAGATCAGAGGTCAGTAGTAAGTGGTGTAGAGTTCAGAGGTTAGTAGTAAGTGATGCAGAGTTTAGGGGTCAGTAGTAAGTGATGCAGAGGTCAGAGCTTAGTAGTAAGTGATGTAGAGGTCAGGGGTCAGTAATAAGTGATGAAGAGTTCAGGGGGCATTAGTAAGTGGTGCAGAGGTGAGAGGTCAGTAGTAAGTGTTGCAGAGTTCAGGGGTCAGTAGTATGTGATGCAGAGTTCAGGGGTCAGTAGTAAGTGATGCAGAGTTCAGGGGTCAGTAGTACGTGATACAGAGTTCAGGTGTCAGTAGTAAGTGCTGCAGAGTTCAGGGGTCAGTAGTAAGTGATGCAGAGTTCACAGGTCAGTAGTAAGTGTTGCAGAGTTCTGAGGTCAGTAGTAAGTGTTGTAGAGTTCAGGGGTCAGTAGTAAGTGATGCAGAGTTCAGGGAGCAGAAGTAAGTGGTGTAGAGTTCAGAGGTCAGTAGTAAGTGGTGCAGAGGTCAGAGGTCAGTAGTAAGTAATGCAGAGTTCAGGGGTCAGTAGTAAGTGATGCAGAGGTCAGAGGTCAGTAGTAAGTGGTGCAGAGGTCAAAGGTCAGTAGTAAGTGATGCAGAGGTTAGAGGTCAGTAGTAAGTGGTGCAGAGGTCAGAGGTCAGTAGTAAGTGATGCAGAGTTCAGGGGTCAGTAGTAAGGGGTGCAGAGTTCAGGGGTCAGTAGTAAGTGGTGCAGAGTTCAGAGGTCAGTAGTAAGTGGTGCAGAGTTCCGAGGTCAGTAGTAAGTGATGCAGAGTTCAGGGGTCAGTATTAAGTGATGCAGAGGTCAGAGGTCAGTAGTAAGTGCTGCAGAGGTCAGAGGTCAGTAGTAAGTGGTGTAGAGGTCAGTAGTAAGTGATGCAGAGGTTAGAGGTCAGTAGTAAGTGGTGCAGAGGTCAGAGGTCAGTAGTAAGTGATGCAGAGGTTAGAGGTCAGTAGTAAGTGGTGCAGAGGTCAGAGGTCAGTAGTAAGTGATGCAGAGTTCAGGGGTCAGTAGTAAGGGGTGCAGAGTTCAGGGGTCAGTAGTAAGTGGTGCAGAGTTCAGAGGTCAGTAGTAAGTGGTGCAGAGTTCCGAGGTCAGTAGTAAGTGATGCAGAGTTCAGGGGTCAGTAGTAAGTGATGCAGAGGTCAGAGGTCAGTAGTAAGTGGTGCAGAGGTCAGAGGTCAGTAGTAAGTGGTGTAGAGGTCAGTAGTAAGTGATGCAGAGGTTAGAGGTCAGTAGTAAGTGGTGCAGAGGTCAGAGGTCAGTAGTAAGTGATGCAGAGTTCAGGGGTCAGTAGTAAGGGGTGCAGAGTTCAGGGGTCAGTAGTAAGTGGTGCAGAGTTCAGAGGTCAGTAGTAAGTGGTGCAGAGTTCCGAGGTCAGTACTAAGTGTTGTAGAGTTCATGGGTCAGTAGTAAGTGGTGCAGAGGTCAGTAGTAAGTGATGCAGAGTTCAGAGGTCTGTAGTGACATAGAGGTCAATAGTAAGTGACGCTGAATTCAGAAGTCTTTAGTATGTGGTCCAGAGTTCAGAGGTCACTATTAAGTGATCCAGAGTCCAGAGGTCAGTAGTAAGTGGCACATTGGGGTTGATTTACTAAAGGCAAATAGACTGTGCACTTTGCAAGAGCAGTTGTTCCAAAGCTTAGTAAATGAGGTAAAGCTTCACCTTACAAAGAGTACCCAATCACATGCAAGGAAAATTTAAAAAAACTGCATTTTTGCTTGCACGATTGGATGATGGAAGTCAGCAGGGCTTCTGCTCATTCACTAAGCTCTGGAGCAAGTGAAATTTTTCAGAAATTTTGCAGCCCATCACTGGAAGTAAGTGAGGCAAATTCAGGGGTCAGTAGTGACACAGAGGTCAGAAATAAGTGATGCAGAGTTCAGGAGTCAGTAGTAAGTGATGCAGAGTTCAGAGGTCAGTCGTTACTCAGAGGTCAGTAGTAAGTGACACAGAGTTCAGAGGTCAGTCGTGACTCAGAGGTCAGTAGTAGATGATGCAAAGTTCAGAGGTCAGTAGTAAGTGAAGCAGAGTTCAGAGGTCAGTCGTGACTCAGAGGTCAGTAGTAGGTGATGCAGAGTTCAGAGGTCAGTAGTAAGTGAAGCAGAGTTCAGAGGTCAGTCGTGACTCAAGTCAGAGGTCAGTAGTAAGTGACGCAGAGTTCAGAGGTCAATAGTAAGTGACACAGAGTTCAGAGGTCAGCCATTATGCAGAGGTCAGTAGTAAGTGATGCAGAGTTCAGAGGTCAGTAGTAAGTGATGCAGAGGTCAGTAGTAAGTGGTGCAGAGTTCAGGGGTCAGTAGTAAGTGATGCGGAGTTCAGAGGTCATTAGTAAGGGATGCAGAGGTCAGAGGTCAGTAGTAAGGGATGCAGAGGTCAGAGGTCAGTAGTAAGTGATGCATAGGTCAGTAGTAAGTGATTGTGAGATCACCTTGGTGTGTGTATTGGTCCAGCAGCACGCCAGCACCTTTGCAGCCATTGTGCTATTTGCTGGGTGTCTGGTGTGCTCCTGTACCTTTAAGAAGGGATGGGCTGCCCTTCAGTCCACCTGCTCTCATTTATCCATCAGAATGCATGTGCCTCCACTGTGGGGACACTCATATTTTAGTGTTAGGACCACAGATTACAGGGTGCCGTGACGAGGCTCTGTGGCTTACGCATGCGTTTGCAAATGCGTGCGGACTAAACCCCTGTTTTTAACGCATACTGTTAGACAGGTTAATTTGGTTGTCTGCGAGCTGGTGGTAAGTAGGCTTGGAATTTTTTCCTGGGCATTCCCCAGGCCTTGTTTATATCAGTAGTAAGTGATGCAGAGGTCAGAGGTCAGTAGTAAGTGGTGCAGAGTTCAGGGGTCAGTAGTAAGTGACGCAGAGTTCAGAGGTCAGCTGCTCCATTTTCTTGATTGCAGGCCAGGGGGCCCAACTTATTTTGCACACAGGCCCACTGCTTTCAGAAAATGCCCCTACATTAACATGTGTGCAAAAAAAAAAGTCTCAGGCGATGAAAGGGTTTTAGTGGTTCTCTCTCTTTCCTAGTTCATTGATTCAGCTGTAAAACCTCTTTTATAACCGAACATAAACAGCGTTCATTTCCCACCGCCCAACCCGGGAACCGCCTTGGTAAAAATAAAGAATTGGCTGAATTCGGGGTCACAATTACTACAACAAGTATTTATAAAGAACAATGGGAAGAGCCACAGATTTATTTCCAGCTAGTTCTGGATGCCGTGAACTTTCCCATGCCGGGCAGCGTTCGCAGGCTCCATGTGACTGCAAAATATGGGAAAGCCGAGTTTATTATGAATTAATATGCAGGAAAGCTGCCAGGCTCCCGCACTCCGATGAATGAGATCTGCAATCATTTAGCAATGTAAATGATCTTCCTGGCAAGAGAACGGCCAGTTCGCGTTCTGCGCTATTTTTGGCGTGGAAAAGTAAAGGCTTCACATCTTTCCACATACAGTTTTTACATGCAAATATTTTCCCATCTAATGAATGTGTAAACTAGTGAAAGTATATTTTAGTATTGAACATTTAGACAATATAATGGGAAGGACACACCCTGCGCCATAAAAGACGAGGGCGTATGAGGTTACGGAGGAACCATCCTGTATCTAGAGCCTCATTATTCCACGTATGATGTCACTGCTGTCCCGATGACGTCACCACTAGAGGTATAAAGGTGTAAATGATGTGACAGGTCCCCTTTAGCCCTCATTCTTAAGCATTAACATTCAGTCGAGTTTGATGTATTTTTCATGTGTTTTCAAGCTTCAGGCGTTTGTGTTTTATCTGTGACAATATGGGTTCTATTTTTGAAAAAAAAAATATGCATAGCCCCTCCTCCATAGAATCTGCATGTGCATTCATTCTGCGCCAAAATGGGGAAAAAAACAAATGTTCTTTAGGGTATTTTCTCTTCTGTACAAATGTTCTTTTATTATGGGTAGTAAAAAAAAAGAAATCACATTATGGCCACAAGATGGAGCTGAGGAGCAGAGGAAATACATACAGTATCTCACAAAAGTGAGTACACCCCTCACATTTTTGTAAATCTTTTCTTCTATCTTTTCATGTGACAACACTGAAGAAATGACACTTTGCTACAATGTAAAGTAGTGAGTGTACAGCTTGTATAACAGTGTAAATTTACTGTCCCCTCAAAATAACTCAACACACAGCCATTAATGTCTAAACCGCTGGCGACAAAAGTGAGTACACCCCTAAGTGAAAATGTCCAAATTGGGCCCAAAGTGTCAATATTTTGTGTGGCCACCATTATTTTCCAGCACTGCCTTAACCCTCTTGGACATGGAGTTCACCAGAGCTTCACAGGTTGTCACTGGAGTCCTCTTCCCCTCCTCCATGATGACATCACAGAGCTGGTGGATGTTAGAGACCTTGTGCTCCTCCACCTTCTGTTTGAGGATGTCCCACAGATGCTCAATAGGGTTTAGGTCTGGAGACATGCTTGGCCAGTCCATCACCTTTATCCTCAGCTTCTTTAGCAAGGCAGTGATCATATTGGAGGTGTGTTTGGGGTGGTTATCATGTTGGAATACTGCCCTGCGGCCCAGTCTCTGAAGGGAGGGGATCATGCTCTGCTTCACTATGTCACAGTACATGTTGGCATTCATGGTCCCCTCAATGATCTGTAGCCCCCCAGTGCCGGCAGCACTCATGCAGCCCCAGACCATGACACTCCCACCACCATGCTTGACTGTAGACAAGACACACTTGTCTTTGTCCTCCTCACCTGGTTGCCCCCACACACGCTTGTCACCATCTGAACCAAATACGTTTATCTTGGTCTCATCAGACCACAGGACATGGTTCCAGTAATCCATCTCCTTAGTCTGCTTGTCTTCAGTAAACTGTTTGCAGGCTTTCTCGTGCATCATCTTTAGAAGAGGCTTCCTTCTGGGATGACAGCGATGCAGACCAATTTGATGCAGTGTGCGGCGTATGGTCTGAGCACTGACAGGCTGACCCCCCACCCCTACAACCTCTGCAGCAATGCTGGCAGCACTCATACGTCTATTTCCCAAAGACAACCTCTGGATATGACGCTGAGCACGTGACCTCAACTTCTTTGGTGGACCATGGCGAGGCCTGTTCTGAGTGGAACCTGTCCTGTTATACCGCTGTATGGTCTTGGCCACCGTGCTGCAGCTCAGTTTCAGGATCTTGGCAATCTTCTTATAGCCTAGGCCATCTTTATGTAGAGCAACATTTCTTTTTTTCAGATCCTCAGAGAGTTCTTTGCCATGAGGTGCCATGTTGTACTTCCAGTGACCAGTATGAGAGAGTGAGAGCGGTAACACCAAATTTAACACACCTGCTCCCCATTCACACCTGAGACCTTGTAACACTAACGAGTCACATGACACCGGGGAGGGAAAATGGCTAATTGGGTCCAATTTGGACATTGTCACTTAGGGGTGTACTGACTTTTGTTGCCAGCGGTTTGGACATTAATGGCTGTGTGTTGAGTTATTTTGAGGGGACAGCAAATTTACACTGTTATACAAGCTGTACACTCACTACTTTACGTTGTAGCAAAGTGCACAGGGATGGTGGCAGGAATCTCTCATAATGGGCACAGCAGTTTGCACCATTTATTATGTTCTTGTTTTGTATAATCATATTCAATTATTTTGTAAATATCTTTTATTTATTTATTATGGTTTTATTGTATATAAATTGTTGTTTGTAAGATTTTTCAATAAACAAAATTAACCCCTCATAATGGGCACAGCAGGTGTACAGACCCGGGAACTCAGCACAGGGATGGTGGGAACCCCTCATAATGGGCACAGCGGGTGTACAGACCCGGGAACTCAGCACAGGGATGGTGGGAACCCCTCATAATGGGCACAGCGGGTGTACAGACCCGGGAACTCAGCACAGGGATGGTGGGAACCCCTCATAATGGGCACAGCAGGTGTACAGACCCGGGAACTCAGCACAGGGATGGTGGGAACCCCTCATAATGGGCACAGCAGGTGTACAGACCCGGGAACTCAGCACAGGGATGGTGGGAACCCCTCATAATGGGCACAGCGGGTGTACAGACCCGGGAACTCAGCACAGGGATGGTGTAAACCCCTCATAATGGGCACAGCAGGTGTACAGACCTGGGAACTCAGCACAGGGATGGTGGGAACCCCTCATAATGGGCACAGCGGGTGTACAGACCTGGGAACTCAGCACAGGGATGGTGGGAACCCCTCATAATGGGCACAGCAGGTGTACAGACCCGGGAACTCAGCACAGGGATGGTGTAAACCCCTCATAATGGGCACAGCAGGTGTACAGACCCGGGAACTCAGCACAGGGATGGTGGGAACCCCTCATAATGGGCACAGCGGGTGTACAGACCCGGGAACTCAGCACAGGGATGGTGGGAACCCCTCATAATGGGCACAGCGGGTGTACAGACCCGGGAACTCAGCACAGGGATGGTGGGAACCCCTCATAATGGGCACAGCAGGTGTACAGACCCGGGAACTCAGCACAGGGATGGTGGGAACCCCTCATAATGGGCACAGCAGGTGTACAGACCCGGGAACTCAGCACAGGGATGGTGGGAACCCCTCATAATGGGCACAGCGGGTGTACAGACCCGGGAACTCAGCACAGGGATGGTGTAAACCCCTCATAATGGGCACAGCAGGTGTACAGACCTGGGAACTCAGCACAGGGATGGTGGGAACCCCTCATAATGGGCACAGCGGGTGTACAGACCTGGGAACTCAGCACAGGGATGGTGGGAACCCCTCATAATGGGCACAGCAGGTGTACAGACCCGGGAACTCAGCACAGGGATGGTGTAAACCCCTCATAATGGGCACAGCGGGTGTACAGACCCGGGAACTCAGCACAGGGATGGTGGGAACCCCTCATAATGGGCACAGCGGGTGTACAGACCCGGGAACTCAGCACAGGGATGGTGTAAACCCCTCATAATGGGCACAGCAGGTGTACAGACCTGGGAACTCAGCACAGGGATGGTGGGAACCCCTCATAATGGGCACAGCGGGTGTACAGACCTGGGAACTCAGCACAGGGATGGTGGGAACCCCTCATAATGGGCACAGCGGGTGTACAGACCTGGGAACTCAGCACAGGGATGGTGGGAACCCCTCATAATGGGCACAGCGGGTGTACAGACCCGGGAACTCAGCACAGGGATGGTGGGATGGTCCTCCTTAGCAGCACAATGAAATCTTCCAGTTCATATCGTTGTGATCTGTTTCCATTCAGTTTCCTCCGTGTGCATACAATGAAATTAGCAAAATGTAATTTCTGAAGAAAATCCTTTAATATCCACTTTTGTCATCAGTAATATAATGTAGAACATATTGTTCAGTATAAATGTATCCAATCAGATGCTGGAACTTCTGCCATCAGGGCTTGTTTACACCAAGGGCAGGGTGTGTGTGAAGACCCCACACACCTCCCCACACTCACGTTTTCCACTACATTTACCTCCTTCCTGGATTGTCTTCTGCTGCCCATTCGGCGGGTGTAGTAGTCTGAGCATCTGAAAAAATCCCAAGGACAGCCTGAAGGCCATGTACAACAAAGCATCATGGTAGGCGTCCAATCAGAATCGATCTGAGCTGTCCCAGCATCCTGGAAGTAATACGGGTGGGGGGCGTGGATTCCAAAATCCCAGAATGCCACATTGGTTGATCTGGGCAGTAAAAGTTAATCAAGGAAGGCGGCAAGTACAGCAGAGATCGGGGGGTGCCGGAAGGTGTTGTGAGTTAGTTCACCTTTTTGTGGTTTTTTTAGAAGGTGAACTAACCCTTTAGCCTGGTGCCACCCACTAAAAGTGGTTGTAAACCTCAGACATGAAATATGAACAAAGCATATCCCTCTATAGTGTGTACTTGTCTCACTTCAGAGCATTAAGTGTCATTTCTGTCTGCTGCCTCCTTCCTCTGCTATCAGCATGAGTCACTTCTGACAAGTTTTCCTGACACCAAGAGAAAAATGGGGACAGGGGAGGGATCTCCAGCACACAGCCTGTGATTGATAGCCTCAGCACCGATCCTGTGTGCTGTGTGAAGGGGTGTGTGTCCGTTCCCTCCAATCAGCTCTCACTGTTTTGATTTGTGACATCCTAGAACAGAGAACTGGTATTCTATTGTAGCACCATCTTGTGGTCACTTTCTATATAGCGCTCTGGTTTGTGTTTTTCTCTGTTTTGCTCTGCAGAATGTGATTTCAGCTCTCTGCCCCCTACTTTCTGAAAGCTCAGACAAGCTGTATAATTTCTGGACTTTTAATGGATCTAGAGAAGAGAAGGCTGCAGATAAACAGGTACAACTTATGTAGGAGAATTAGTTTCATCTCTGTGTATCACCTGAGGCCAGTCACTTAACTGGGTATATGGAAGGGTTTACAACCACTACGTGTCACTGGGTGGCTGATGTTTCTGTGCTTAGAGCAGGGGACTCCAAACTTTCTAAACAAAGAGCCAGTTTACTGTCCTTCAGACTTTAAAGGGGCCGGACTGTGGCCAAGGAAAGTAGAAAACACCCTGACATCAAAGGGAGTAAATAGTGCCCCATTATTGGTATCATTGGGAGGAATGGTGCCCCCTCATTGGTGTCAGTGGAAGGGATAGTGCCCCATCATTGGTATCAATGGGGGCTATAGTGCCCCATCATTTATGTTAGTGGAAGGAGTAGTAGCTCCATCATTGGTGTCAGTGGGAGGAATAGTGGCCCCATCATTGGTGTCAGTGGGAGGAATAGTGTCCCATCATTGGTGTCAGTGGAAGGAATAGTGCCCTATCATTGGTGTCAGTGGGAGGAATAGTGCCCCATCATTGGTGTCAGTGAAAGCAATAGTGGCCCATTATTGGTGTCAGTGAAAGGAATAGTGACCCTATCACTGGTGTCAGTGAAAGGAATAGTGCCCCATAATTGGTGTCAGTGAAAGGAATGTTGCCCCATCATTGGTGTCAGTGAAAGGAATAGTGGCCCCATCATTGGTGTCAGTGAAAGGAATAGTGCCCCATCATTGGTGTCAATGAAAAGAATAGTGCCCCATCATTAGTGTCAGTGGGAGAAATAGTGTCCCATCATTGGTGTCAGTGGGAGGAATAGTGTCCCATCATTGGTGTCAGTGGGAGGAATAGTGTCCCATCATTGGTGTTAGTGAAAGAAACAGTGTCCCATCATTGATGTCAGTGGGAGGAATAGTGTCCCATCATTGGTGTCAGTGGGAGGAATAGTGTCCCATCATTGGTGTCAGTGGGAGGAATAGTGTCCCATCATTGGTGTCAGTGGGAGGAATAGTGGCCCATCATTGGTGTCAGTGAAAGAAACAGTGTCCCATCATTGGTGTCAGTGAAAGGAATAGTGGCCTTCATCATTGGTGTCAGTGGGAAGATTAATGCCCCATCATTGGTGTCAGTGAAAGAAATAGTGGCCCCATCATTGGTGTCAGTGAAAGGAATAGTGGCACCATCATTAGTGTCAGTGAAAGGAATAGGGGCCCCATCATTGGTGTCAGTGAAAGGAATAGTGCCCCATCATTGGTGTCAGTGGAAGGAATAGTGTCCCATCATTGGTGTCAGTGGCAGAAATAGTGCCTCATTGTTGGAATCAGTGGCAGGAATTGAGTCCCAAGGGCCGGATAAAGGCAAGCAAAGGGCCGCAGTTTGGAGACCACTGGCTTAGAGCATGCTCAAAGACAGCTCCCATTCCCAACTAAAGATCGAATGCTCGCGGCACTGACTCCCGATCATGTGACCGTTGGGACAGCTAATCGCAGTGGCCAATCCTTCCTGTTCCCTGGGTATTCAGAACCCCTTTTAAAGGGATGCCAGGGGGGTGGTTAACATTACATAAATGGGGGAAAATATGTATGACGTTTAAACCAGTTTAAGTAGCAATTTTTTAAAGTGTTCAAAAAGATTGTTTGTGGCTCCCATATCCATCCCTGGACGAGGGAAACCCCCAAATAGAGGATGGGACTTTAAAGTGTGTCAAAAAAAGGGGAAAATACAAGCAACCAGTGTAAATCTTGACATCAAATTTCGATTTAGTTTTAGTCATAGTATTTTGACTAAAATCAGTGGCCAGCTAGTGGTTGGCCGACGGGGCGCGGCACGCATCACCCCCCCACCCCTTCTGGGGGGTCTCGCGGTTGGTCGGTTAGTCATCCAGTCCCGCACTTACCCCATCTAGGTTGTGGGCGGCCAGCGCTGCTACGGGCAACGGGCGGCATCCCCTCCTCCTCTGCATTACGGCGGCTTTTACCATGCATCTCCTCCCTCCTATGCGTCCAATAGGATCGCCTGTCCTTTCAACCAATCTGGTGACGGGTCGCAGGACCTGCTTTCTGATTAGCCGGGAGGAGCATCAGTGTGAAAATAGCGAATATTCATTCGCTATTGTCACACAACTGGGTGGGATCGGGGATCAGTGTTCTGCCTCCCGAGACCACCCTTTTTTGAAGCCTATTAGAGCCTCTGGCTCTAATTACATGCTTCACACACCCCCCCCCCCCCAACCCCCCATTGGAATACATGCATCCGGCGCCCTGCATGTAGATGAGAGGGCTGGACGCATGGGTGGGTGGGGGCCTTCTTCAGGATCCACTTACCAGTATTGATAAGTCTTTTTTTTCCTCTCTATCTCTGTCAAACATGCTCATTAGATATATGATATTGTCTTTACCACGTATATATAAAATGATTGATCTTACATACGTTACGTTTTTGTATGAAATTATGTATTTATGTACTTTATGAAATTAATATATTGCTTGTATTGTCTATTAGTTTCTAGACTTATCAATACTTGAAAGTGGATCCTGAAGAAGCCCCTCATCTGGGTGAAATGTGTTGATCCATATACACCATACCATGCATTGTTGAACAATTGGTATTAGAATATATGCTTACAGTGTTGAAATAATATGTTTTTATGGAATTCTATTTTTAATTTCATATAAAAAAAATCTTGGATTTTTTTATATGGTACTACGTCTTCACTATTCCCCTTTTTCCCCGTAATCTCTCCTGATGGGGAGACATAGGGACTCACTTTCTATAATTACTTATAATATATTATTTTTCAGGAAAGATTGGGTTTCATTTAGTGGTATATGGTAATGGTTATCTCCTGATTATTTTTATTTTTTATTAAAAGTTTTTAAGGCATATAAGAAGAAAAAAGAACACAAACTCAGCCCTGGAATTGTTTTAATTTAATTTACATTTTTTAATTTATAAATTATAACCTTGTATAAATAAAATCTTCTATTTTTTTATATAATCTTTATATAATATTAAAAAAATGTAATTTAAATATTTTTTTAATTTATAAATAAGTGCCTCAAAATAGTGAACACGTTTTCCAATTTAAAAAATCCAAGATTTTATTTATACAAGGTTATAATTTATAAATTAAAAAATGTAAATTTCATTAAAACATAGTTCCAGGGCTGAGTTCGCGTTCTTTCTTTCTTTTTTTTTTCTTATATGCCTTAAAAACTTTGAATAAAAAAAAACAAAAAAAAAACAGGAGATAACCATTACCACTTACTACTAAATAAAACCCAATCTTTCCTGAAAATAACATTTCCTGACAGCTCCATGTCACCCACCACTGGGGTAAGGCCCCGCCCATGTTGGATGTCGTGAGGGCGGAGCCAGACGACTTGCTACAGGATTTAAACTGGTGAAGTTTCAGTATAATGCCGCCTCACCAGAGACAGTGTGCCTGCTGTGGAGCTTGTGGACTGTGTGAACCATAGATGACCTGTCTTCCTGTGCTTCCTTAACAGTCTGCATCTCCTATTGCTGCAAATGAGACAATACCAACCCCAAAAGACCAGAATATGCCGAGAAGGTAGGAGGTCGTCTTATCAAGACATCATTCATCTCCCCGGTTCATCTCCTCAGAGAGAAGCTGGTCAGAACAAGGGTATCGCTCCAGGTCCAGGGGAAGCCAGCGTAGAGAAAGGTCAAGAGACCGACGTGATCGGTCGAGGTCCAGATGCCGTAGCTCCCCTGTGAGGACCCGAAGCCCATCCCACCATCCTCAACCTGGGCCCCAGATGTGCTGGGCTTGTCCAAAGGAGTCGCTTCCTGGCAAAACAGTTTGCAAAACCTCCCTTAAGGAGGTAACCAAGAATAAGGAAGCGGGGGAGATGGCGTCCCTTATGAAAGAAGCGTTTAAAGTCTTTTGCTGAACAGCTACAGCTGTCACATCAGCAAGACCCTTCTGTGTCCCAAGTGACTACACCTCAGCTAAGAACCAGGGCTGAAGAGGCCCAGGCGCTACCCAGATCAGCGTTAGAAGACTCGTCTGGAGAGGAAGAGGACGCAGGTTATGAAGGGTTCGATTTCAACCTGGTACAGCCCTTCCTTAAGGGTCTCAAGGAGGCCTTACAATGGGAAGATGTAATCGAGGAGCCGCTGAAGAGACATCAACGCTATTTCCATAACAGGAAGAGAGAGGGGTTCACCTTCCCCTTCATGGATGAAATTAAAGGCATAATAGAAGATGAGCAGCCAGAGAAAAACACACTTTTTTCGGAGCCGCCTTGCCAAGTCGTACCCCTTTAAAAAGGAGGATGTTAAACATCTGGAGGACTCACCTGTAATTGACGCAGCCCTGAATCAAGCATGTTACGTTGCCGCTAGACAATGCTGTCTCTTTCAAGGACATCCTCGAAAGGAGGGTAAACTTGTACCTGAAAAAAGTCTACACAGTCGCAGGAGGGGCAGGCAAGCCATCAATAGCATTGGCAACAATCTCCAGAGCAATGAAGGTCTGGATAGACAAATCAGAATCGGCCATTGCCAGTAATCGGGAGAAAACCAAGATAATGTCCTCGCTCAACAACCTGAGGCTGACAGCAGGGTTTATGGCGGAAGCTGCCATTGACATAATCGAATCCCTGGCACGCGTGATGCTTGGAGCAGTCACAGCAAGACGCGCCTTGTGGCTCAGACCTTGGGTGGCAGACCCACCCTCCAAACAAGACTGGTGCAGGACCCCCTTCGAGGGAGGGTCCCTATTTGGGGACAAGCTCAATACAGCAATCGCCAGGGGGAAAGTCCGGCTTCATCCCCCAGGATAGGAGGTTACTCCGCCAGAAGAATCCGGCCTTTGGCCGGCCCGCCAGAACAAGAGGGAGAGAAGCAATATCCTATAGGCCAGGGAGGGAGTTCCGCAGGCCTTGTAATACTCCCCTCGGGGTCGAAACAGAAGAAGGCAGTCACCCCTGCGGGCTGGGAGCTCCAGAAATTGTTTTGACGGTGTCCTCATCCATGCTTACCCGCTGGGAGCCAGGCTGCACAGTTTCTGGCAAGTATGGACAGAGAACGTCCGGGACCGCTGGGTTCTCTCCACCATAAAAACGGAGCATTTCTGGGAGTTTCTCGAGAAACCGAAGACAAACTTCGTACCGACCTCTCTCCCCTCATGCTCCCCGAAAAAGGAGATTCTGCTTCAGTACGTGACCACTAGGGATGAGCCGAACACCCCCCGGTTCGGTTCGCACCAGAACCTGCGAACGGACCGAAAGTTCGCACGAACGTTAGAACCCCATTGACGTCTATGGGACTCGAACGTTCGAAATCAAAAGTGCTCATTTTAAAGGCTAATTTGCATGGTATTGTCCTAAAAAGGGTTTGGGGACCCGGGTCCTACCCCAGGGGACATGTATCAATGCAAAAAAAACTTTTAAAAACGGCCGTTTTTTCGGGAGCAGTGATTTTAATGATGCTTAAAGTAAAAAAAAAAAGTGAAATATTCCTTTAAATATCGTACCTGGGGGGTGTCTATAGTATGCCTGTAAAGTGACGCGTGTTTCCCGTGTTTAGAACAGTCCCTGCACCAAATGTCATTTTTAAAGGAAAAAATCTCATTTAAAACTGCTTGCGGGTTTAATGTCATGTCGGGGCATGGCAATATGGATGAAAATCAGTGAGACAAACGGCATGGGTACCCCCCAGTCCATTACCGGGTACATTTTTAACGTGTTTAGCTCCAGCCAAAAAATCTTTTTTAAGCTTTATGGAAAACATAGGGAAGGGTTATCACCCCTGTGACATTTGTTTTGCTGTCTTTCCTCCTCTTCAGAAGATTTCACCTCACTTTTTGTCCCAATAAAAAATGTTTTTTGAAAATTTGGGTTTTTTTGTGGAACAAGGATTGGAAAGCATCAGTGGAAAGGAGAAATTGTTTTCCCATATTAACTCTTACAGGAGAGAATTTCCCTTCCTAGGGGTAGATTTCATCTCACTTCCTGTTGTCTCCTTCCGTTTGCAAGTAGGAGTCGTTTGTAAGTTAGATGTTTGAAAGTAGGGTCCTGCCCTATATACTCAGCAGAAATTTGGGCCTTAGGTGTTGCTGTGGCCACAACACTGTAAGCCCTCACAGGGCCCTGCTGTGAAATATTAGATCAAGAATTGTAATTACATGCCCCTGTTGAACAGGAGCTGAAAAATTAGGCCTTAGGCACTGGTGCTGGTGCCACAACACTGCAACCCCTCACAGACACTCTAGTTGGAACGCAGGAATGAGCCCTGCTGCAAAGTATTGCATCAAAAATTGTAATTACACACCCCTGTTAGACAGGGGCAGAAAAATTGGGCCTTAGGCACTGGTGCTGGTGCCACAACACTGCAACCCCTCACAGACACTCTAGTTGGAATGCAGGAACGAACCCTGCTGCAAAGTATTGCATCAAAAATTGTAATTACACGCCCCTGTTGGACAGGGGCAGAAAAATTGGGCCTTAGGCACTGGTGCTGGTGCCACAACACTGCAACCCCTCACAGACACTCTAGTTGGAATGCAGGAACGAGCCCTGCTGCAAAGTATTGCATCAAAAATTGTAATTACACGCCCCTGTTAGACAGGGGCAGAAAAATTGGGCCTTAGGCACTGGTGCTGGTGCCACAACACTGCAACCCCTCACAGACACTCTAGTTGGAATGCAGGAACGAGCCCTGCTGCAAAGTATTACATCAAAAATTGTAATTACACGCCCCTGTTAAACAGGGGCTGAAAAATTGTGCCTTAGGCACTGGTGGTGGCGCCCAGAACCAAAAATGTTCTTACAAGCTATCAGCGTGATGATTGAGGAGGAAGAGGATAATTACTCAGGGATAGTCACTCAGCATCAGCATAGGCAGTCTTTGAAGGGATCTGAGATTTCAAAAAAAATTATTCGGTTACATCAGCATCAGGTGCTTGGTAGCTGGTGGTGATCCAAGACTGATTCATTTTTATGAAGGTCAGCCGATCGACCGAGTCGGTGGACAGACGCACCCTGTGATCGGTTACCACGCTTCCAGCAGCACTGAATGTGCGTTCCGAAAGAACGCTGGATGCAGGACAGGCCAGTAGCTCAATTGCATACTGTGCAAGCTCTGGCCAGTGATCCATCCTCAAGACCCAGTAACCCAGAGGATTTTCGGTGGGAAAGGTGTCCAAGTCTGATCTTGCCCCTAGGTATTCCTGCACCATGTAAAACAGACGCTGGCGATGGTTGCTGGAACCGATCATACCTTGGGGCTGCGGACCAAAAAATTGTCTGAACGCATCGGTCAGACGGCCACCTTCTCCACCGCTCCTTCTTTGACTGACCGAAGCCTCAGCAACCCGTTGTCCAGAAACAGGAGTTTGTAACCTCCCAGTCTCTGGGAACGCATTGCACAGACCTTTCTGCAAGGCCTCCCGAAGATGTTTCATCCTCTGCTCCCTCTGCGATGGCAAGATAAGGTCCGCAACCTTACCCTTGTAACGTGGATCAAGGAGGGTTGCCAGCCAGTATTAGACCTTCTCCTTGATACCACGAATACGAGGATCCTTACGCAGACTTTGCAGGATCAGGGAGGCCATGCAGCGTAGGTTTGCTGAGGCATTCGGTCTGGAGTCCTCTGGGTCACTAAGGACGACAACGTCCGCAGCCACCTCCTCCCAGCCACGTACAAGTCCATGTGTTTCTTGGGACTGATCCCTTAAAGACTGCTGTTGATGCTGAGTGCCAGGCTCCACCTCCATACTGACACAATCTTCCTCCTCCTCCTCCTCTTCCTGTGTGATCGGCGGGCACGCAGGAACACTGTCTGGATAAAGGGGGCCTTGAGAGCTAAGGAAGTCCTCCTCTTCCTGCCTCTGTTCTGCCTCAAGTGCCCTGTCCATTATTCCACGCAGCATGTGCTCCAACAGGTGGACAAGGGGGACAGTGTCACTGATGCATGCACTGTCACTGCTCACCATCCTCGTGGCCTCCTCGAATGGTGACAGGACAGTGCATGCATCCCTGATCATGGCCCACTGGCGTGAGGAAAAAAAACCAAGCTCCCCTGACCCTGTCCTGGTGCCATAGTCGCACAGGTACTCATTGATGGCCCTCTGCTGCGTGTGCAGCCACTGCAGCATGGCCAACGTTGAGTTCCACCTGGTGGGCATGTCACAGATTAGGCGGTTCTTGGGCAGGTTAAACTCCTTTTGGAGGTCCGTCAGCCGAGCACTGGCATTATATGACTGGCGGAAATGCACACAGACTTTCCTGGCCTGCCTCAGGACATCCTGTAAGCCCGGGTACCTGCCCAAGAACCGCTGCACCACCAAGTTAAGGACGTGAGCCAAACAGGGCACATGGGTCATTTGTCCCTGTCGGAGGGCAGAGAGGAGGTTGGTGCCATTGTCGCAAACCACCATTCCTGCCTTAAGTTGGCGTGGCGTCAACCACCTCTGAACCTGCCCCTGCAGAGCTGACAGAACCTCTGCCCCAGTGTGGCTCCTGTCCCCCAAGCACACCAGCTCAAGCACCGCATGGCATCTTTTGGCCTGCGTACTTGCGTAGCCCCTTGAACGACTACGGAGCACCGCTGGTTCCGAGGAAGAGGCCATGGAGGAAGAAGAAGAGGAGGGGGTGGAGGAGAGAGGTGTGTCACAATCAGCATTTTGGAGGCGTGGTGGCGGAACAACCTCCAACACTACTGCACCTTGTCCTGCATCCTTCCCAGCTGCCAGCAGAGTCACCCAATGCGCCGTGAAACTTAGGTAACGTCCCTGTCCATGCCTGCTGGACCATGAGTCAGCGGTAATATGCACCTTACCGCTGACCGCCCTGTCCAGCGAGGCATGGACATTGCCTTCCACATGCCGGTAGAGAGCCGGAATCGCCTTCCGTGAGAAAAAGTGGCGTTTGGGTACCTGCCACTGAGGAACCGCACATTCCACAAACTCACGGAAGGGGGCAGAGTCTACCAACTGAAAAGGCAGCAGTTGAAGTGCTAGCAATTTTGCCAAGCTAGCATTCAACCGCTGGGCATGTGGATGGCTGGGAGCAAACTTCTTTCGGCGGTGCAGCAGCTGGGGCAGGGAAATTTGCCTGGTACAATCTGACGTCGGTGTACCAAAAGCAGATTGCCCACAAGTACTTGGCTGTGACACACCTAATTCTACACCTTCATTCCTCTCACTGCAGGTCTCAGAGAGGACTGGAGGTCTAGTGGGGTTGGAAATCTCAGCTGATGAGGAGCAAGGAGAGATCCTCTTTGTTCTTTGGTGTGGGTCTTTTAGATACGCTTGCCAACGAACTGCATGGGAGGTCAACATATGTCTGGTCAAGCATGTGGTACCCAAGCGGGAGATGTTTTGGCCACGTGAGATACGCTTGAGACATATGTTGCAAATAGCAGCGGTGCGATCTGATGCACTCGTCTCAAAAAAGGCCCACACCAAAGAACTTTTTGAATAACGCGCAGAGACTGCAGCGCCCTGCACATGTGGAGCTTTGGGGTGTGATGCAGTCAATGTGCTGCCCTTAGGCTGGCCCCTGGAGGGCATCCTGCCTCGTTGGTGATGTGCCGCCTCCTCCTCCTCCTCCTCCTCCTCCTCCTCTCTCCTATCAGGCACCCACGTTGAGTCAGTGACCTCATCATCCCCTCCCTCCTCATCACTGGAGCAAACCTGGCAGTATGCTGCAGCAGGGGGAGCATGACTGCCAGATTGCTGTCCTTCTTGCGCACCCCCTCTGTCCGTGCTCATGTTACTGCCTTCATCGAGCTCAGTATCATCATCAGAGCCTTCCAAACGCTGGGCATCCTCCTGGAGCATGTACCCAACACTGTGGTCAAACAGTTCGAGGGAATCCTCAGGAGGACATGGTGGAGCTAGGGAAGGAGTCACTGATGACATTGAGCTGAGGGAAGAGGCCGCTGCTTTGCCAGACAAAGCACCCTGGGCATGGGTGAGAGAGGATGAGGAGGATGAGGACGGCTTGGTCATCCACTCGACCAAGTCTTCCGCATGTTGCGGCTCAACACGGCCAGCTGCCGAAAAAAAGGCCAAGCGTGTCCCATGGCCACGTGCTGATGAGGATGCACCGTCTCCACGACCAGCACTAGACACAGAGCCTGCTTGCCCTCTCTTATTGGCTTGTGACTGTCTGCCTCTCCTTCTTGGCCTTCCAGACATACTAATGGCCTGTAGCTGCACTAAGCTGGGATAGAACACCTGTAATTTTCTTCAGGTAGCTTTATATACTGTAACCAGACAAGCCTGCCTGTCAGTAGGAAGATAACAGGAACGGATCTAGCTGAACACTGTGAGCAGGACGCACTGTACTAAATGTAAATAGTCTAGCTGCCTGACCGTGGTACTAATAGGATCAAACAGAACACCAGTAATTTTCTTCAGGTAGCTTTATATACTGTAACCAGACAAGCCTGCCTGTCAGTAGGAAGATAACAGGAACGGATCTAGCTGAACACTGTGAGCAGGACGCACTGCACTAAATGTAAATAGTCTAGAAGATAACAGGAATGGATCTAGCTGAACACTGTGAGCAGGACGCACTGCACTAAATGTAAATGAAGCGCCGAACAGTATGTTGTCTACCGGGCGCTCGGGTTCGGCACATCACGGATCTTGTGGACAGATTACTGGGAGGGGCTGGGGAAGACCCGGCTGTCATGGTGCACGTTGGCACCAATGACAAAGTCAGAGGCAGATGGAGTGTCCTAAAGAACGATTTTAGGGACTTAGGAGCTAAATTGAGGAAAAGGACCTCCAAGGTAGTGTTCTCAGGAATACTACCGGTACATCGAGCCACACCAGAGAGGCAGAGGGAGATTAGGGAAGTAAACAAGTGGCTGAAGAGCTGGTGTAGTAAGGAGGGGTTTGGGTTCCTGGAGGACTGGGCCGACTTCTCAGTCGGTAACCGGTACTATAGAAGGGACGGACTGCACCTAAATGAGGAGGGTGCAGATCTGCTGGGAATGAAGATGGCCAAAAAGTTAGAGGGGTTTTTAAACTAGGCGATGGGGGGGAGGGTCCAGAGACAGTGATAGCCAGCGCGGAAGATATTCCAGAGGGTAGTATTGGGGGCATTAGTGGTAGGTTAACCAAAGCACAAAAACACAAGGTGAGTATAGTAGCAAGTCCAAGTTGCAATCTTGAAACACCCAATACGAGGACAATATGCGACCGGTCTTTTGGTGGCATGTTCACCAATGCCAGGAGCCTGGCGGACAAGATGGGTGAACTAGAGATACTGTTGTACAAGGAGGATTTGGATTTTGTGGGAATTTCAGAGACCTGGTTCAACAGCTCTCATGATTGGCTGGCAAACATTCAAGGGTATACCCTATACCGCAAGGATAGAGAGGGTAAAAAAGGGGGAGGGGTATGCCTATATATCAAGAATAATGTACAAGTGAATGTGAGAGATGACATCACTGAGGGGGCTAGGGAGGAGGTGGAATCTTTATGGGTAGAGCTCCAAAGGGATGAAGCTAAGGGGAAAATAATACTGGGAGTATGATATAGGCCCCCTAACCTGAGGGAGGAAGTGGAGACGGATCTCCTATCACAAATTGGATTAGCAGCAAGGATGGGAAGTGTTATCATAATGGGGGATTTTAATTATCCAGACATAGACTGGGCGGAGGGAACCGCGCATTCATTTAAGGCTCGCCAGTTCCTTAATGTCTTGCAGGACAATTTTATGGGTCAGATGGTAGACGCACCAACTAGAAATAAAACATTACTAGATCTACTGATTACCAACAATACAGACCTGATAACAGATGTGGAAATACGGGGCAATTTAGGTAACAGCGATCACAGGTCAATTAGTTTCAGTATAAATCACACAAATAGGAGACATGAAGGGAACACAAAGACACTGAATTTCAAAAGAGCCAACTTCCCTAAACTACAAACCTTGCTAAAAGGCATAAATTGGGATAAAATATTAGGAACAAAGAATACAGAGGAGAGATGGGTTTGCTTTAAGAGCATATTAAATAAGGGCATTAGCCAATGTATCCCATTGGGTAATAAATTTAAAAGAGCGAACAAACATCCTGGATGGCTTAACTCCAATGTAAAAATGCATATAAAAGCAAAGGAGAAGGCCTTCAAAAAATACAAGGTTGAGGGATCATCCACAGCATTCAGAATTTATAAAGAATGCAATAAGAAATGTAAGGGTGCAATTAGGATGGCTAAGATAGAACATGAAAGACACATAGCGGAGGAGAGCAAAAAAAATCCCAAGAAATTCTTTAAGTATGTAAACAGTAAAAAAGGGAGGACAGACCATATTGGCCCCATAAAGAATGAGGAAGGACATCTGGTTACAAAGGATGGGGAGATGGCAGAGGTATTGAATTTATTCTTCTCCTCAGTATTCACGAGTGAATCGGGGGGCTTCAGTAACCAAAACTGCAGTGTTTATCCTCATGACACAACACAGGAAGCACCTACATGGTTAACAGAGGACGGAATTAAAATTAGACTTGAGAAACTTAACATTAATAAATCACCGGGACCAGATGGCTTGCATCCGAGGGTACTTAGGGAACTCAGTCAGGTGATTGCCAGACCGTTGTTCCTAATTTTTACAGACAGTCTACTGACTGGAATGGTACCAGCTGATTGGAGAAAAGCCAATGTAGCACCAATATTTAAAAAGGGCCCAAAAAACATCCCTGGGAATTACAGACCAGTTAGCCTAACATCAATAGTATGTAAACTCTTGGAGGGGATGATAAGGGACTATATACAAGATTTTAGTAATAAGAATGATATCATTAGCAGTAATCAGCATGGATTCATGAAGAATCGTTCTTGCCAAACCAATCTATTAACCTTCTATGAGGAGGTGAGTTGCCATCTAGATAAAGGAAGGCCCGTAGACGTGGTGTATCTGGATTTTGCAAAAGCATTTGACACAGTTCCCCATAAACGTTTACTGTACAAAATAAGGTGCGTTGGCATGGACCATAGGGTGAGTACATGGATTGAAAACTGGCTACAAGGGCGTGTTCAGAGGGTGGTGATAAATGGGGAGTACTCAGAATGGTCAGGGGTGGGTAGTGGGGTCCCCCAGGGTTCTGTGCTGGGACCAATCCTATTTAATTTGTTCATAAATGACCTGGAGGATGGGATAAACAGTTCCATCTCTGTATTTGCAGACGATACTAAGCTAAGCAGGGCAATAACTTCTCCGCAGGATGTGGAAATCTTGCAAAAAGACCTGAACAAATTAATGGGGTGGGCGACTACATGGCAAATGAGGTTCAATGTAGAAAAATGTAAAATAATGCATTTGGGTGTCAAAAATATGAATGCAATCTATACACTGGGGGGAGAACCTCTGGGGGAATCTAGGATGGAAAAGGACTTGGGGGTCCTAGTGGATGATAGGCTCAGCAACGGCATGCAATGCCAAGCTGCTGCTAATAAAGCAAACAGAATATTGGCATTAAAAGGGGGATCAACTGCAGAGATAAAACGATAATTCTCCCACTCTACAAGACTCTGGTCCGCCCGCACCTGGAGTATGCTGTCCAGTTCTGGGCACCAGTCCTCAGGAGGGACGTACTGGAAATGGAGCGAGTACAAAGAAGGGCAACAAAGCTAATAAAGGGTCTGGAGGATCTTAGTTATGAGGAAAGGTTGCGAGCGCTGAACTTATTCTCTCTGGAGAAGAGACGCTTGAGAGGGGATATGATTTCAATTTACAAATACTGTACTGGTGACCCTACAATAGGGATAAAACTTTTTCGCAGAAGAGAGTTTAATAAGACTTGTGGCCACTCATTGCAATTAGAGGAAAAGAGGTTTAACCTTAAACTACGTAGAGGGTTCTTTACTGTAAGAGCGGCAAGGATGTGGAATTCCCTTCCACAGGCGGTGGTCTCAGCGGGGAGCATTGATAGCTTCAAGAAACTATTAGATAATCACCTGAATGACCGCAACATACAGGGATATGTAATGTAATACTGACACATAATCACACACATAGGTTGGACTTGATGGACTTGTGTCTTTTTTCAACCTCACCTACTATGTAAATAGTCTAGAAGATAACAGGAACGGATCTAGCTGAACACTGTGAGCAGGACGCACTGCACTAAATGTAAATAGTCTAGAAGATAACAGGAACGGATCTAGCTGAACACTGTGAGCAGGACGCACTGCACTAAATGTAAATAGTCTAGAAGATAACAGGAACGGATCTAGCTAAACTGAATACAGTGTATATATATATATATATATGCAACACCTGGGATGCATATATATACACAATACACTGTAAGCGCAGCTAACTGACTGACTGTTCTGCCTAATCTATCTAACTCAAATCAAATGACACTGTCTGTCTCTCTCTCTCTCTCAATGAACACCGGAACACACACTACACAGGGCCGCCGTGCAGGCGGCCTTATATAGTGTGGGGCGTGTACTAAATCCCCTGAGCCATAATTGGCCAAAGCCTCCTTGGCTTTGGCCAATTACGGCTCTCTGTTCAGGCGGCGCTGTGATTGGCCAAGCATGCGGGTCATAGTGCATGCTTGGCCAATCATCAGCAAGCAATGCACTGCGATGCCGCAGTGAATTATGGGCCGTGACGCGCCACACGAATTTGGCGCGAACGGCCCATATCGTTCGCAATTCGGCGAACGGGCGAACAGCCGATGTTCGAGTCGAACATGGGTTCGACTCAAACACGAAGCTCATCCCTAGTGACCACACTCCTACAACAGCGGGCAATAGAACCAGTGCTCAGGAGGAATCACTTCTCAGGAGTTTATTCACCGCTATTTTTGGTACAGAAAAAGTCAGGAGACTGGAGGCCGGTGATTGATCTCAGGTGGCTGAACAACCATGTGAAGAAGGAACACTTCAAAATGGAATCATTACAGACCATCCTGAAGGTGATACAACCCGGAGACTAGCTCCTCTTGGTGGACTTGAAGGATGCATATTGCAAGGTTTCTGAGATTTACAATCTGCCCTCTTCACTACCAATTTGTCTGCCTGTACTTCGAGTTGATGACCTCACCCAGGGTCTTTTCCAAGGTCCTGCTGGTAGTAGTGGCGCAGCTGAGGAGATGCGGGATTCGCATTCATCATCACTTGGACGACATTCTGCTGCTGGGCCAAGACAGGGACAAGTTGTTGTCTCACCGCGACAGAGTCATCACAACCCTTCAACAGCTCGAGTGGCTCATAAACTGGGAGAAGAGCCAGTTAGATCCATCCTAGCTGCTGGTCTTCCTGGGCGCAGAACTGGACACCTATCTTAGAGCGTGGAAAATTCTGCAAGGTCGCCCAACTGTCTCCCCGCCAGGACCTGCCTCCAGCTGTTGGACACGATGATGTCAGTAATGCCCATGGTGAAATGGGCCCAGTGACACGCTCGTCCATTCCAGTATGGGTTCCTCCGGCAGTGGGACTCCCAGAATCTGTACCAGAACATCCCTAAGGCTCCATTCACACTAGCGCGTTTTTTGATGCATTTTGCAGAAATGCACGGGAATTTTTTAACATGGGTTCCTATGGAACATGTTCACATCAATGCCTTTTTGTTTCTCTGCATTTTTGGAAAGGGTCAGGGACTTTTTTTCATGCAAAATGCAGCGTTTTGCATGTAATAGAATTCAATGGACAAGCATCAAAAACGCAAGTGCAGCGTTTTTGCAGCATTTTTGATGCGTTTTTGGTGCGTTTTTGATGCGCTTTTGCCGTATTTTTTTTTGTTTTTTTACAGTTTTTTTTTTTACAGTCTTAAAAAAAATTTAAAAAAAAAAAACGGCAAAAATGCATCAAAAACGCACCCAAAAACGCATCAAAAACGCTGCAAAAACGGTGCACTTGCGTTTTTGATGCTTGTCCATTGAATTCTATTACATGCAAAACGCTGCATTTTTCATGAAAAAAAGTCCCTGACCCTTTCCAAAAATGCAGAGAAACAAAAAGGCATTGATGTGAACATGTTCCATAGGAACCCATGTTAAAAAATTCCCGTGCATTTCTGCAAAATGCATCAAAAAACGCGCTAGTGTGAATGGAGCCTAACACAGTCCATGAGACAGAGTCTGGCCTGGTGGGAAGAAAAGCAGAATCTGCTGTAGTGTCACTCCCTCCTCCCAACATCCTGGATAGTGATCACCTCAGACGCCAGCAAGTCAGGATAGGGAGCCCATTGCGGAGACTGAGGGCGGCATATAAATCTTTTCTGGCCTTTGCCCAGGTAATCTGTGAGGGCTCGGTCCTCCTAAAGATGGACAACGTAACAGGCGTAGCCTATATCAAGAAGCAGGAACACATGCAGAGTCTATCCCTCCTGGAAGAGGTGGAACTTATAATGAGTTGGGCCAAAGAGAACCTGCTTAGCCTGTCAGCAGTATATATACCCGGACATGCCAATCTCCAGGCGAACTATCTGTCCAGGACTACAGTGGACAACAACGAATGATCCCTTCGGACAAGTATTCAGGGAACTGGTAGCCTGGTCTTTTCTCCCAGAAATGGACCTCTTTGCATCTCTGGTCAATGCGAAGCTGCACAAATTCTGCACAAACTCAATTCATCCACGGGCAGCCCTGGTGGTTGCTCTAACTGCGAAGTGGGACTTTCAGACAGCTTACGCTTTTCCCGCCATTAATACTGCTCTTTCTGAACAGACTGAGAAAGGAAGACATCACGGTACTGGCAGTGATCCCAGATTGGCCAAAACGCCCATGGTATCCTCTACTCTTACGCATGAGTGTCAGGGAACCTCGGATGTTACCGATAAGGCCAGGGCCCAGTTATACACCCAGAGCCGGAGAAACACAGGTTAATGGCCTGGATATTGAAAGGCAGAGGTCCATAAACCTAGGGTGCTCCGCGGAAGTGGTACAGACCCTCATGAAGGTCCGCAAAAACAGCACAAACAGTGTCTACAATAGAAACAGGTAAAAGTTCCAAGAGTATGCAGCATCACCGGGACTCAGGATGGAAGAACTCAGAGCCCATCACATCCTTGCGTTCCTGCAGAAGTGCCTAGAAATGGGACTAAGTGCAAGTACTCTCAAAGGCCAAGTGTCAGCCATTTTCGCAGTCACAGGAATTCAGTGGGCCTCTAAAGATCTAATCATCCATTTTTTTAAGGCTATAGTGAAACTAAGGCCTTCCAGAGCACCTGCACTTTCCCAGAGGGACCTGCCACTAGTTCTGAATTTCCTGGCCTCACCCAGGTTCGGCCAGGGAGTGTCGCTGCGGGACTTAACGATGAAAGCATCCTTCCTGGTCGCAATAACCTCGGCCAGGAGGGTTTCAGAAATAGCGTCTCTGGGAGCTAAAGAGCCCCACACGTCCTTCGGGCAGGTAGGGTCATTCTAAGGCCAATGCCAGACTTCATTCCTAAGGTAGCCACCAAGTTTCACCTAAGTAAGGAGACCAGAAATCAGCCCACTGGATGTGGGCAGAACATTGAAAGTGTACCTTGAAGCAACCTCTAGCGTAATTCCCAATGGAATACGCAAGGAATATAAGGCTTCCAGCAGAATCACCGCCGCCTGGCTCGTAAAGACAATCGCCATGGCATACAAGGATAAGGGGTTGGCACCTCCAGAGAGAATAAGAGATCACTCCACGAGGAGCGTTTCAACATCATGGGCAGCCGCATGTGGTATATCTCCAGAAGTCATATGCAAGGCAGCAACCTGGTCGTCCATGCACACGTTTGTCTCTCACTACCGCATTGACCCGGCAATGTTAACCACAGCCGAATTTGTCAAAACTATTATTTTTGTGGCTGGTGGCCATAATTAAACTAATTTAGTTGGTTCCCACCCTTGCATCTAGTTATTTCCCAGTGGTGGCTGACATGGAGCTGTCAGGAAAACGGAGAATTGAATATCAAATACTTACCGCAATTTTCCTTTTCTGGCAAGCTCCATGTCAGCACAGACTCCCACCCTATGGACAAAGTTCTAGTTATTTACCCCGAATTGCTGATGCCCCAACTTGTTCATGCCCCGACTTAGTTGGGGTAGGCGGAACACTTTGGTGGGGGCGGGTCAGCCACACCTCTTGACCTTAGACCTCTGGGGGACACGCCTGCTGACCTTTGACCTTTGGGGGTGGTCCCTATTCCAATCCCTGAGTCCTAACCTTGTTCTTCCAGGGGAAAACCTAACCCTAACCCTAACGTAATGGTTATCTCCTGATTATTATTATTGTTATTATTTTATTCAATCAGGAGATAACCATTACCATTTACCACTAAATAAAACCCAATCTTTCCTGAGAATAATATATTATAATTAATTATAGAAAGTGAGTTCCTATGGCTCCCCATCAGGAGTAATTATGGGGGGAAAGGGGGATTTTAAAGTTCCTTAAAATAGTGAACATGTAGTACATTATAAAAAAAATCCAAGATTTTAATTATACAAGGTTATAATTTATAAAGGAAAAAAAATAATTAATTTAAAACAGTTCCAGGACTGAGTTTGTATTCTTTTTTTTTATTTATTTATTTTATTATTATATGCCTTGAAAACTTTGAAAAAAAAAATAAAAATAAAATATCAGGAGATAACCATTACCACTTAATTATAATATATTATTTTCAGAAAAGACTGGGTTTCATTTAGTGGTAAATGGTAATGGTTATCTCCTGATTTTATTTCTTTTTCAAAGTTTTCAAGGCACATAATAAAAAAAGAAAAAAAAAAAGAAAGAACACAAACTCAGCCCTGGAACTATGTTTTAATTTAATTGACACTTTTGAATTTATAAATTATAACCTTGGATTTTTTATATTGTTCCCAGAACCCCACCACCACCTAATTTCCCAATATATTATAAGTAGTTGTGATGATATGTACAGATTTACTAACACGTGTCAAAAAGTTGCAAAACTGTGTTCAGGAATTTAACATTTGTTTTACCTTTGTCTTGAAAAGGTTAAAATGTTACACTCTCACAACCGTTATTAAATATCAGCTTTATTCCTCTAGTAAAACAGGCAGCTATACAAAAATAGAGTTTTATTGATTAAAAACAGGAATTGGGTTATTATATCTTATAAAACAGTACAAAATATTTTCCGTTGAACAAACACATTGGAATCCGGATCCATCATCCTCTCCTTGTATTTCCCTGTCCCGGATCAGAACTGGAAAACACGGGACTGACCCCATGTAACATGTTTCTAATGATAGACTTTAAATATTAATGACTTCACAATATATATATATATATATATAGATGAGGTTAAGAGATATGTTAATAAATAGGTCTGTAAAAGAATAAACAAGCCGTACAAAAATTAAACACAAATAAATAAATAAGTTAGATGTAATAAATAGATCGGTGATGAAAAACAGGCCACAGGACACGGCATTGATCGGAGAAATCGGTAGGTGTGATGTCTGTGATATCAAAAATAGTTATTAATTAATTAATAATTATTTAATAAAAGAGGGGGGGCAGGTATGCGGATTTGTCTTTGCAATGCAATTGCTATCCTAATTTATTTTTTGCTACCTTTTAATTTTAATTTTTTTTTGCTCACAATAACATTTGTTATTAGCAATACAAGGGGTTAATATGCGGCGCTAATCTAAATGAATGGATTCCTAGGATACCAAAAACATAACAAGCTAATAGAAAATAACCATTAAAACTCAAAAAATTGACATTGCTTCTAAACTACATGGATCCGTGAGTAACCAATAGTAAAAATTAAAACCAAATGAAGGACAATAACAATCGCCAAGCTGAAAAAAAAGGGGAAGAATAGCAAGGAAAATAAGTAATAATTCAAAATTCCTTCTAATTGGGTGAATAATTGGTGATTAGAAGGAATTTTGAATTATTACTTATTTTCCTCTGGCTATTTTTTCCCGCGGTGTCCATTTTTTCAGGTTGTGGCATCCCAGGAATTAGATTCTCTGCTTTTATGCCGCATTTTTACCCCCCGCTTATGGTTCTGGATTTGTGATTATTTTTACTTGTGATTGCTATTCTTCCCCTTTTTTTTCAGCTTGGCGATTGTTATTGTCCTTCATTTGGTTTTAATTTTTACTATTGGTTACTCACGGATCCATGTAGTTTAGAAGCAATGTCAATTTTTTGAGTTTTAATGGTTATTTTCTATTAGCTTGTTATGTTTTTGGTATCCTAGGAATCCATTCATTTAGATTAGCGCCGCATATTAACCCCTTGTATTGCTATTGTTTTTAGGTGTGTGAACACTAATTGTGGCTGCTAGTCGTTCTTTATTAGTTGAGTTTTTATTTATTTGTATTCATCTGTGTGTATTCATTTATTTTTATTTTTTGCTGGCTAACCATTTTTGGTGTGCGCACAAGTACTTATTATTTTAACATTTGTTATTAGGGACCCCACCTGTTCAACAAATATGGAAGTGACGCCCGTGGGTGAAGGAAGATCTGCATTTGATTGGCTGACCTTAGAAATGCCCCTCCCATGTGCCTTAGTACCCCCCCTAGTGGTCAGCCGCAGTCCTATGCAAAAGCTAAACAATGTGTTCTGTTCGTTTTCTTAGTGAAAATAAACGAATATAAACTGTAGGAAACACACTTAGGGGTCTATTTATGAAACATTTTCATAGCCGCGTACATTTGTTCTGTGCACATTGAGACAAAACAAATGTTCTTTAGGCTATTTTCTCGGGATGCACCGATATATCGACTGCCGAAAAATATTGGCTGAGAATAGGGTTATCAGCTTTTTGCCAAAAGGATAAAAAAAAAAAAAGTTGCCCATAATGGCATACTGCGACCTGTTGACTTCAATGCAAATTCGTGTCCCATTGACTAAAATTAAAAATCACATGCAATTGACTTCAATGCAAAAACGCCCCCCATTGACATCAATGCAAAAACGTCCATCTTGACTTCAATGCAAAATCGCATCCCATTGACTTCAATGCAAAATCATGTCCCATTGACTTCAATGCAAAAGCGCCCCCTGTTGATTTCAATACAAAATTGCATGCCATTGACTTCGATGCAAAATCGCATCCCATTGACTTCAATGCAAAATCGCATCCCATTGACTTCAATTCAAAAACACCAGCCACATTAATTAAATCAAAAACAAAAAAAACGGTCCATTTTGGTTTCGGTTTTCGGCCAAGTGCATCCTGAATTTTAGGTTTCGGTCCATAATTTTCATTTCAGTGCACCACTACTATTTCCTCCTCTGAATGAAGGCTAGAGGAAGTTAGCAAATAAGTGTAACAAAAGAGGGGTCACATTTCTTTGGTAATTCCCTCTAGCATTCAGTGTGAAATGGGCAAAAACTAATGTTCTTTACGCTACTTCCTCCGAACGAACGAATGCTAGAGAGAATTAGAAAACAAATGTAGCAAACAAATGCTTACATAATATTGGTAATTCCATCTAGCATTCTCTAGAATTGTTACATTGTATCTCTTGGTAAAAAGGTGTGCATTTCATATGCTCATCAGCTCCACCTACTGGCCATAATGCAGTATTTTACCACTGCCCATAATAAAAGAACATTCGTTCAGATAAGAAAATAACCTTAATGACATTTTTTTTCCCAGCTTGCACGGAATAAATGCAGATTCACTGAATGAGGGGTCACCCGAATGCCTTCATAAACAGACCCCTTTAATATCACACACGTCTTCAACTTTAAATGCACAAATGGTGTTTAATTGATGCATTTAAGGGATAATGTGGCAAGTGGAAAAGTCTGGTCCCCCTGTTACCAGTTCTTAGTAACAACCCCTCTGGTCACATGATGTCTCTTGTATCGAGTTTACAGCCCTTTTAGGAATGGCCTCCGACCTCTCCGAACATTTTTAGCTCAGAAATATCCATAACTGTGCAGAAATATGTTGTGTTATGGGATATGTCGTGTTATGGGATTCGTCGTGTTATGGAATTTTTTAATATAGAAGTAAAACACATTTTTAGAGGCTTGGTGTTTACAGAGCTCAATAGCTCAAGGTTTAACTTGCAAAAAAACTAATGGTCCCTTTATGGCTGACTTGGCAGGGGGGCCTGTTTGCATAGAATGTTGCCCTGACCTTCTGCGCTCCTGACCTCCTGTATCTCACCCTGTGATGGGGACAGACAGGACTGCCAGCAAGTGTAGAAGCTCCTGAACACAGCCTGTCATCCTCATCCTTTCTTTTCCCTCCAGGTGAGTTACTGACACCAAACAAATCTGGGTCTGCTGAGGCCACCACTCCTGATACACAGGCTTCACCCAGAGACTCCAGAAGAGGTGACACAAGGATAGAGCAGTGGCAACCCGTCCATCAGGGGCGCCGCCCCCCTAAATCCATGCGCCCGGCCCCTAATCTACATGCAGGGCACCGGTCGCATGGACTTCTATGGGGTTTTTTTTTTTTTTGAAGCACGTGATTATAGCCCGAGGCCCTAATTGGCTTCAAAAAAGGGTGGTCTTGGGGAGCAGAGCACTGTGCCCTGAGCCCACCCATTTGTGTGACAATAGCAAATGAATATTCGCCATTTTACATGGGGCGTGGCTTGGACGTGCAAGCGTGAGGTCACATCTCCGGAGAGCTCCCGTTTCTACCTGGGCTTTTGGTGCTTCGCCACCGCACACCCGCTACAGCATTCCCAGCCGTCAGAGAGCCTCCTCACAGCCGGCCCAAGCTAGCATATTCCGCTCAGGAGCCCTGGACTCTTACTTTACTGGGCCACACGAGGAGGGTGCCAAGATGGCGCCAGATCGCCACCCATTGTCCACAGCCTCTTCTTCCTGCTCTGACCCACAGCCCTCTCCACCGCATCGCCAGGACCAGGTACAGCCCAGCTCCTTCTCATGCCTCGGCCCCATTTTCACCTGCAGACTCCCCGCTCCATTGACCATCTCCAATGGGGTGGGGGGGTGCTCGCGGCAAATGACTTCTTCCCGTCCATGGGGTGGCGTTGGTTTGACGCCACCCCCCCCCCACCCCCCCCCCACCCCCGGAAATATTTAGCACCAGCTGCCACTGGGATAGACTTGATCTTGTATCTGTCAAAACAGAAGATGTTGGTTGGGCTTGATGACTACACCAAGGCAGCTCTTCCACAATGCGGGGGGCTCACTCAAGGGGCGGCTGCCTCCCACACTAAGAAATGCTAATT
Organism: Lithobates septentrionalis; assembly: GCA_037952835.1. Classification (NCBI taxonomy): domain Eukaryota; kingdom Metazoa; phylum Chordata; class Amphibia; order Anura; family Ranidae; genus Lithobates; species Lithobates septentrionalis. The sequence goes on along the minus strand of JBBDGP010004576.1, from coordinate 22,295 downwards.
AATTATTTTTTTCAGTCCCCCTTCATCTAGGCTAAAACAGAATACATTGATAATCAAAATAATAATAGGAAATGGAAATCCTGGTCATAATCATACTTACACTTTATATAGTGAGAATTTTACACTATTTATATGATATTTTAATTACCTTTTTGTATTTTGTTTCAGCCCTGATGAAGGGAGAAGGTCAACCCCAGAACGTGTTGGCCAACTTTTATCTTTGGTCATCTTTATTGTCCAAATTAATTTTTTGCAATTAAAATGTGACAACTAGAAGATAACAAGAAGCCAACACGTTTCGGAGCCCGACCATTCCTCTTCATCATGGCTAAAACCAGTGGCGGCCACTCATTAGGGGAGCTGGGACGCCGTCCCCTCCTAATCTATGCGCCCAGTCCTCTAATCTACATGCAGGGCGCCAGACACATGGATTTCTATGGATTTTTAAGTTTTTTGAAGCACATGATTAGAGCCCGAGGCTCTAATTGGCTTCAAAAAAGGGTGGGCTCTGCTTGGAGAACACTGAGTCCACCCTGTTGTGTGACATTAGCGAATGAATATCTGCTAATGTCTTCCTGTTTCTCCTCCTGGCCAATCAGGAAGCGGGTCCTGAGACCCCATTTGCCCTGGAGTCCAAAGACCCGATTGGCCGGGAGGAGAAGCGATTGCCGGGACACGGAGGAGACAGAGGGGGGAAGCTGCCACCGCAGCCGTGACCTGCACAGAGTAAGTGCGGGGCTGACGGCGGCCTGGCGGGTGAGAGGGCGAGCTGGCGACCAGGAGGGGGTGTTGAGCTACGGGGGGTGTCTGCAGTCAGGTCTGTCTTCTCCCCCCCCCCAACCCATGGAGCACCGGCCACCACTAGCTGAAGCAAAGCAATATCAAAATATGATATTAATGTTGGAAATCTGTCATAGTCCGGGTTTCCACCATACAGTATATATCAGTATGATTATGACAAGGAATGAGTTTACTATTATTACTTTGATTATCAATGTTTTTTATTTCTCTTTGGCTGCTCTGTATGGTCCCTTGTGCGACACGCTTTACATGTTCTCTTTGAACCAATTTTTTAATGGTTTTTAAATTCCGCCAACAAAGCCGGCGAAGTCACTTTTTGTTTTCCGGGCGTGTCTCAGTCATAGTTTGCCTCTCCCTTCATTCCTAGCAATACGGAAATACCGCAAGGTATATTCAGAGCCGCTGAGTGATACGTCCTATAAAATGTTCCCGGGTGTGTCCAACAAAATGTAATGAATAAATGAATAAATGAACAAAAGTCTCCCGATAACTTTCTGATGTCTCAGCGAGTGACGGGTGAAGCTGGAGGGATTACACAAGACGATGACAATGAGGTGATGAAGTCATCTGCTCCTCGCTTTGTTTTATGAGGCATCTGAATTGATAATTGGAGGGATAACATAAAACTGTCACTGGTTTGTCTGAAGTCTCCTCCATTCTGTCTGATTAAGTTACTGGCTGTATAAAATGTTGGAGACTCACTACAGAGCTAAAGTCTTGTGATTCAGACACTCCTGTCAGACAGCAGAGCCAGAGCACTTTTCACTGCTAAGGTTGAATGGAGCGGTGAGGAGTTAGAACCCCTGTTGGGCTATGGGTCTGCCGGGAGGAAGGCACCAAAAATCAGTTCAATAAAGTCTCTGTTTCACAGGACCGAGCCCTGATGAAGCCACTTAAGCCCCTGAAATGAGTTGGATTTTTATGATATAAGAATCTAAATTAAATCAAATCTGGACTTTAGACATTCTGCTTTTGGTGCATTACTCACTCCCTATACAAGGCAAGAGCCGACCTTCACCACTCAGTCCCTATTCGAGCCAAGAGCTGACCTTCGACCACCACTCAGTCCCTATGCAAGCCAAAAGCAGACCTTTAAGTACCACTCAGTCCCTATGTGAGCCAAGAGCCAACCTTTAACCACCACTCAGTCCCTATGTGAGCCAAGAGCCAGCCTTCAACCACCACTCAGTCCCTATGTGAACCAAGAGCCAGCCTTGAACCACCACTCAGTCCCTATGTGAGCCAAGAGCCAACCTTCAACCACCACTCAGTCCCTATGTGAGCCAAGAGCCAGCCTTCGACCACCACTCAGTCCCTATGTGAGCCAAGAGCCAGCCTTTAACCAACACTCAGTCCCTATGTGAGCCAAGAGCCAACCTTCAACCACCACTCAGTCCCTATGCAAGCCAAAAGCCGACCTTTAAGTAAAACTCAGTCCCTATGTGAGCCAAGAGTCAACCTTCAACCACCACTCAGTCCCTATGTGAGCCAAGAGCCAACCTTCAACCACCACTCAGTCCCTATGTGAGCCAAGAGCCAACCTTCAACCACCACTCAGTCCCTATGTGAGCCAAGAGCCAGCCTTCAACCACCACTCAGTCCCTATGTGAGCCAAGAGCCAGCCTTCGACCACCACTCAGTCCCTATGTGAGCCAAGAGCCAGCCTTTGACCACCACTCAGTCCCTATGTGAGCCAGGAGCCAACCTTCAACCACCACTCAGTCCCTATGTAAGCCAAGAGCCAACCTTCGACCACCACTCAGTCCCTATGTGAGCCAAAATATGACCTTTGACTACCACTCAGTGTCTATTCAAACCAAGAGCCAACCTTCAACCACCACTCAGTCCCTATGTGAGTGAAAAACTGACAATTACTCAGTCCCTATTCGAACCAAGAGCTGATCTTTGACCACCATTCAGTCCCTATGTGAGCCAAGACCTGACCTTAAATCACCACTCAGTCCCTATGCGAGCCAACAGCCAAACTTTAACCACCACTCGATCCCTATCGAAGAGCCAACCTTCACTCACCACTCAGTCCCTATGTGATCCGAGAGCCGACCTTCAATCACCATTCAGTCTCTATTCAAGCGAAGAGCCAACCCTTAACTACTACTCAGCCCCTATGTGAGCCAAGAGCCTACCCTTGACCATCACTCAGTCCCTATATATGAGCCAATAACTAACCTTCAGCCACCACCCAGTCCCTGACCCTCAAACACCACTCAGCAGTGTAATAAGCAGTAGTAATTGCTGCCCCTCCATCTCCCATGAATGGGACCATACAGGAAGCTGTAATAAAGACAGATTTGTGTATTTATGCCAGCTCCATGTACAAATACATTCATATACGTTTAATTAAGTACATTAGCTTTCACTTTTATAGCGGAACTTTGTGCCTTCCAGACAGGAAACGTGAACTCCATTCTGTCTTCCTGAAGATTTCTGATAGTTTGGCGTACACGGCTGACAAAAAAATGTTTTATAGTTTCACCAGAGTCTATAGGCCAACCTTGGCACACATTTGGAGCAGTGTACAATCTGGGAGATTAATCACTACTACATGATCTTTGAATAGTTGACGTTATTGGGTTTGCTTTGTTTCCATCTGTTTAGAGAATATTTGCTACTTTGAGGGATGTTTTCTTTTTTTTAATTGCCATTGGACCATTGGTTACATCTATTCACTAATTCCCTTTAACGTTCACTAGAATTGATACATTGTATCTCTTCTTACAAAGATTTCTTATGCTCTTCAGCGCCATCTAGTGGCCATAATGCAGTATTTTACTACTCCCCATACTAAAAGAACATTCGTTTAGAAAAGAAATAGCCTAAAGGACATTTGACGTTGCCCAATTCACACAGAATGAATGTACTGTACGCGCAGATTCACTGCACGAAAAACCGCGGGAGGTTGCTGGGCTGTAATTCCAGCATTGTGCGGTTATGGGAGATCAAGATACTGGAAATGTAACTGCTCAGATTAAAGCTGAACTCCGGGCACAAAACACACAGACGAATGCAACTCTGTAATCATGAATACATCATTAAAGGCATTTTTTCATGTAAGTACCTGAATGTGACCTGGTATCAGCCCATGTACAGCAGAGCTAGAACTGGGAGAGGCAGCAAAAGGAGCAAAAGGAGCCAATCAGTTGTGCCCATGGGCTAACAAGGAAGAGAGCAGAGGGATGACCTCATCAATCAGCTGCTTCTCCTATCACTGCCTAGTCACAGGCTGGGGGCGGGGGGGGGGATCCAGCCCTGCAGATAAAAATCTGGTTTCCTGGCCTGCCAGAAAGGGCTGTCTTATGTGGCAGAGCTAGCTGTGTAAATCTCAGGACTGGATGGACAGAAATAGAAATCCTTTGACGGCTCCCACATGTGTACTTTCTCTGCGTATTTAGCCCGGAGTTCCAGGAGGGGCGGCTGCCCTGGGCGCAATGGTTTACTGTAGGGATAGAGGTGCCTTCCTTGTGTTGCAAGGCTGATAGAAGTAGTGATAGTGGTAGTGATTTTGAAAAGCGAGTGCTGGGTCCCCTAAGCTTGGACATCATGATCGGGATGGGGGCGCTGTTGGCATTTTTGCCCTGGGTGCTGGGTGGCCTTGTCCCATCATTGAGGTTTACTATCATGTGTCCATTCTCTGCCCCCTTGCTCTGCTGTGCCCAGGGCAGCTTCCCCTCCTGCCCACCCCTTATCCCGGCCCTGTGTGACTGTCTTGGAGAGCAAGGCAAAGTCTCAGGACTTTCCTCAGCCACTATCACCATCCTGTGTCGCTTGTAATAAGAAAACCGTCATGTTGGGGCCATGTTGGCCGTTTTACAGTAGTCAGGGTGACAGTTTTTTGTGTATTTGCCCTCATATTGTAACAATGTAGTCCATTCTTAAATTTCGATATGTATTTGAAACACTCGCTGGAGTCCTGTTTTTGGTCTTTCTCGGGAGGTAATCCCCCCCGCTCGGCAATATGAGCCGTTCAGTCAACGCTCAATGGTAACTCTGGCCTTCATCTTGAAGGAACATCTCATCTTGCATTCATGCCATGATGGTTTAAAAAAGAAAAGAAATAAAAGTCTTTTGACATAGCAGCAGCGGCGGCGCTACACAATGTTCCACCTCCGGAAAAGACTTGCCAATGGCCTGAGACATTAAGGCCAGCCCTGGCTCCCAACCAAGATTGCAAATTGGAGACCAGTGAGGTGGAGGCCGGGGAGACCACTGACCATCTCTGCTTTGTTTAATTTTTTTTTTTGTTTTTCCTTCCTTTTGGTGAAATGCCACATACAACTGGCCACGTCTCCCCTCGGGTTACCAGGCTGCGCGACCTCTTGTGCCTTTTTTTTACGCTTCTTGGTCCGTGCCAGGAGCTCTGAGGAATTCCTATCGCTTCTCTCTCCAGCCCCCCCTGAGAGCCGACCTCAGCGTACACAGCTGCAACTGGCCGCCGACAACTGCGGCACAACCTGCCAGTTGTTTTTGATGTCCAGGAATACCACATTCTCGTAGCTGGTGGGGCGGCAGCAGGGGTGGTTGCTGACCCGTCCGTGGGCGCCATGGTTGATCATCTTGTGTTTGAGCAAAGAGGTCAGCGTGATGTCGTATGTGTTGCGCTGTAGCTGGCACGAGCCGCTGCAGTAGAAGAACTTAATCACATCTTCGGATTCGAAGCCCAGGCCTAAGTCCCGCACACGCACCTGAAGGCTCTGCCTGCTGCAACCTTTTTCCCCATCGTTGTTCTTGTCTTTTCCACGGTTGCCGGGTTTCTTGTTCTTTTTCGGTTTCACCGAGGCTTCTGGGGAACGCTCTGAGCGAAGCAAGACGTCTGCAAACTCGTCATCACTGTGCGCTTCCAGGGTTGCATTTTCTGAAAGAAAAATATAAAGAAGTTTAATCATTATCATACGTCATTTTTATAGTGAAACATCTTGTATTCTGGTGTCTGTACAGGTGAAATATATGTAATAAAAGTGTCAGGACCTGGATCACCTGCTGGGGGCACTGTGCTTCCCAGAGTGGAAGATTGTAGTTCCTGTGTCCACCGGCGGGTGTCTCCCAGCAGCCAGCAGATCCCAGTAATCAGTTTTCATCTGATGCTGGCTGCTGGGAGGGTATTTAGGTCCTCCCCTATAAGTGCCTCACTTAAATCTCCCTTAAATCACATAGTCTGGTCCCAGTTCCCTAAGTGTAGCAACGCAGATCTGGACATCCCTGCTGCTGATTCCTGACAGATAGTATTCATTATATCACTCCATTTATTTCCCATGCTTTTGTCACACTTACCTCTCCAGGGATCCAGCACCATTTCTCTTCTCCAGCACGAGGTCTTCAGCACTTTCAAGCTTTACCCAGAACAGCGGCACCTCAACCAACCAGGAGACAGACCTTGTGATTGAAGATACCGCCAATCAGGAGAAAGCTTTCTTCATTGGTGCCACTTCAATTTTCACCGTGACGCATGGCTTGGCATTCAAACAATGTGTTGCCATGCTTCAGCAGAGCCCCCCTGCTGCAGACCTTACCTTTTTTGCCTCCTTGGCCCTCTGTCCCAGAACTGAGACCCGATGTCTTCTAGTGTGCCGTGTAAGCCCCTTTACAGCAGTGCACCCCAATAACTCCAAGTGCCCTCCAAAGCATCCTGTGCTATCCAGGGTCTTCGTGCCTCCTTGGCCCTCTGTTCCCGTGTCGTCTAGTGTGCCTTGTGATTCCAGTGCACCCCTGAGCATCCTGTGTCATTTAGTGACTCCAGTGCAACCCAGTACCTCCAAGTGCCCTCCAAAGCATCCTGTGTCATCTAGGGTCTTCGTGCCTCTTTGGCCCTCTGTTCCAGATTCGGGACCCAGTGTCGTCTAGTGTGCCTTGTGATTCCAGTGCACCCCTGAGCATCCTGTGTCATTTAGTGACTCCAGTGCAACCCAGTACCTCCAAGTGCCCTCCAAAGCATCCTGTGTCATCTAGGGTCTTCATGCCTCCCTAGTCCTCTGGGTCTTCTAGTGTGCCCTGTGCTCCCAGCCACTCCAGTGAACCCCTGAGCATTTAGTGTCATCTAGAGACCACAGTGCGCTCCTGTGTTCCCCTGTGTCTCCAAGTGTGCCTCTATGTACCATGTGTATTGGAGTGACTCCTACTGTGCCCTTTGCACCTCCGTCATGCCTGTGTCTCTACGCACTCTCCAATGAGCTTTTGTGTCATCTGGATGCTCAGTAGATATGGTCCATGAAACCTTTATTTATATTTTTCTTCACATTTAATTGCAGACAGCCAACCCCATATACTAACCTTGGCTTTGCTCCATCACAGCTCCTTCTGGGTATGGGGGAACATGTAACCTGCTCCCCTGTGATGGGGCAGCACACTGTCACAGGAGCAAGGAAGTGACATCAACGGCTGCAGTGGAGGAAGGAGTGGTGAGGGAGTGAGAAGCAAGGAGAGTATAGTGTTGGGAGGGGGGCGGAGGGGGGTCTTAGGAAGGGACACTGTCATGGCCAATGTACAGTGCCTATTTAAGCTGAGCCTCTCAAAATAGAATAGATTTAAAAAACATCTCTCTCACTCACCATAAGTAGATGTCCAGGTTGACCCAATGGACACATCTATGTTCTCCTCCACCACAAATTCAGTGTTCCTGGGGTCAGGCACTGCTTGGCTGTCGCTTTCTGCATTGAGCCGACCTTCCATGATTGGAGTTGAGGACACGGTAGCAGCCATGAATGACAGTAGCAGCAGTGACACTAGTAGAGTCCAGAGTGTTACCTGGTGGACAAAGGGAGACAGCAGTCAGCACTCTACACTGCACAGATGTAAAGTAAAAAACAGACACCCCCCAAAATTAAGTCCTCCCAGACACTGGAATTTGAATGATTGTCTGGAAATACAGAAGTGCATCTGCATAAACTCTTTTAGAAAGCAATGAACGTAATACGGGTTATAAAACATTTATTGGTTTTATAAAGAGAATTTGTGCGCATGTACTTCTGTATACACTGTATTTCCAGACAAAGGAGGGTTTTTTTCAATGGTTTTTATATTTCCTTTGTATTGGGGTAGTTTATATATATTTCCTTTATATGGTGTAGTTGTATTCCAACCAATATTTTTCCTTTAACGTTGTATAATTACAGTATGCTGCATTATAATATTGTATAGTTTTTATGTTGAACACTGTAACAAGATTGTTGCAAATAATCCTTACTAATGTTCTTTGCAGATTCAACTGTTAAAATGTTAGATTGTTCAAGTATCTGTGAAAGTCCACATATGCCGTCACTGGGAACACTAGGTTTGACAAAGAGGGAATAGCCCATGAAACCCGTTGCATTGTTAATCTCGTTATACAGGAGTAGGCAGGGGTATACAGGCAGCATGTCTCGGTCTGCCCCTAGACCAAAGCTCCAGTGTGGATTGTGCTGAAAGACGTGGGTGCCTGTGTCAGCCGCTAGAGTGCGGAAGATCTGATTGTGGATTTCAGAATCACTGACCATGTTTTCTGCTCTGCCTACGTAGTGAGACCACATAAAAAGTGGTTCTAAAGCCTCAAGGTTTTTTTTACCTTAATCCATTCTATACATTAAGGTACAAAAAAAACTTTCTTACAGGATCCCCCCAGCCAATGTAAGGAGCATTCCTCCCACTGACCTCCAATGTAAGGAGCATTCCTCCCACTGATCACCAATGTAAGGGACATTCTTCCCACTGACCAGCAATGTAAAGGACATTCTTCCCACTGACCACCAATGTAAGGAGCATTCTTCTCACTGATCACCAATGTAAGGAACATTCTTCTCACTGATCACCAATGTAAGGAGCATTCTTCCCACTGACCACCAATGTAAGGATCATTCTTCCCACTGACCACCAATGTAAGGAACTTTCTTCCCACTGACCACCAATGTAAGGAACATTCTTCCCACTGACCACAAATGTAAGGAACATTCTTCTCACTGATCACCAATGTAAGGAACATTCTTCTCACTGATCACCAATGTAAGGAACATTCTTCTCACTGATCACCAATGTAAGGAACATTCTTCCCACTGACCACCAATGTAAGGAACTTTCTTCCCACTGACCACCAATGTAAGGAACATTCTTCCCACTGACCACCAATGTAAAGATCATTCTTCCCACTGACCACCAATGTAAGGAACTTTCTTCCCACTGACCACCAATGTAAGGAACATTCTTCCCACTGACCACCAATGTAAGGAACATTCTTCTCACTGATCACCAATGTAAGGAACATTCTTCTCACTGATCACCAATGTAAGGGACATTCTTCTCACTGATCACCAATGTAAGGAGCATTCTTCCCACTGACCACCAATGTAAGGATCATTCTTCCCACTGACCACCAATGTAAGGAACTTTCTTCCCACTGACCACCAATGTAAGGAACATTCTTCCCACTGACCACAAATGTAAGGAACATTCTTCTCACTGATCACCAATGTAAGGAACATTCTTCTCACTGATCACCAATGTAAGGAACATTCTTCTCACTGATCACCAATGTAAGGAACATTCTTCCCACTGACCACCAATGTAAGGAACTTTCTTCCCACTGACCACCAATGTAAGGAACATTCTTCCCACTGACCACCAATGTAAAGATCATTCTTCCCACTGACCACCAATGTAAGGAACTTTCTTCCCACTGACCACCAATGTAAGGAACATTCTTCCCACTGACCACCAATGTAAGGAACATTCTTCTCACTGATCACCAATGTAAGGAACATTCTTCTCACTGATCACCAATGTAAGGGACATTCTTCTCACTGATCACCAATGTAAGGAACATTCTTCTCACTGACCACCAATGTAAGGAACATTCTTCTCACTGACCACCAATGTAAGGAACATTCTTCTCACTGATCACCAATGTAAGGAACATTCTTCTCACTGATCACCAATGTAAGGAACATTCTTCTCACTGATCACCAATGTAAGGAACATTCTTCCCACTGACCACCAATGTAAGGAACATTCTTCCCACTGACCACCAATGTAAAGATCATTCTTCCCACTGACCACCAATGTAAAGATCATTCTTCCCACTGACCACCAATGTAAGGAACTTTCTTCCCACTGACCACCAATGTAAGGAACATTCTTCTCACTGATCACCAATGTAAGGAACTTTCTTCCCAATTTTTCTTTATTAAAAGTCTTGCAATCAATAAGCATAAAATCACTATAATATACATAAATATATACATATTTACATAAATGAAAATAAATATAGCAAATCTGCTCTCAAACAAAAAATGACTTTACAGCAAAAACAGAACTCATCATGAACATGTCATTATTGGGGATAATCTCACTATAACTCACACCAATACATCAGACATCTAAACTATGAGGTCAAGAAACAAACCCGCACCCATTATGCATGCAGCCCTTCTTCAAAAAGAAGCTACTAACCAACAAAAGCTAAGGGAGTGAAAGAAACAGAAAAAGAAAAGAGCTCCTCACCCAGAGATGGGCAGTTCACCAAAGGCAGGTCTGATATTCCTCCACACCCTTTTCCAGACCGCCCGAGGCTCCCTGCCTTTCTCAAGACCCCGAATTTTCCCAACCTCACCCAGAATATCGTGCACCACCACCTCAACAGAGAGGACTTTTTTCCGCAGGGTAATCTGGCACCGTGCATTCCATGTGAAGTAACGGACAACAATACTAACTAAAAACAGTGTATCCAAATCAAAATCCCAGCGAGTCGGGAATGCCCCGTACACCCACTCCGCATAACTCATGCGATAGAAAAAGGGGATGCCTAGAGCCCTCCCCACCCTTTTATACACCTCTATGTTAAAGGGACACTGCAGCAAAAAGTGGTCCATAGACTCCACTTTACCAACACACTCCGCTCTAGGACAATCCCGATCATCCACAGGGCGATGCTTCAAGTTCCCTCTGACATAGAGCCTTCCATGGAAAGCGAGCCAGGCTTGATCCCTAAACTTCAAGGGGATTCTTTCTAAATTGATTAAACGCAACCCCTCCCTCATTACAGAGCCTGGGCAATCCCTTAAGGCCAGTGACACACTGAAAGCAGAGCTCAAAATCCTCTTCTCCAGAAGCTTCCTGGGGAGGGACTTGATATCCTCCACTGTCACCTGCCACTGCCGAAGTATTTTCAGACACGGGGCAACATAAGCCGGGAGCTTGCCATGTCGGACTCTCAGACTTTTCACTGGCCCGCCATCTTCCCAGCATCGCAGAAAAGGCCTAAAACAAGATTGAAAAATGCCCACCCATCCCGGCGGGTTCTCTGCTAGCATGTTACCAAGATTGTACTTTAAAAAGAGCAGAGAAAAGAAAACTATTGGGTTGACCATTCCTAGGCCACCCTCCCGCCTAGACAGGTAAGTTACATTGCGTTTGATCAGGTTCAGCCTACTTCCCCATAACAGTTGGAAAAAACAGCTGTACACCCTTGCATAGAGAGATGCTGGCAAGATACAGACGAAGCTGACATATAAAAAGATTGGGACCAGGTACGTTTTGATCAAGTCAACCCTCTCCCTCAAGGAAAGCTTCCATTTCTTCCAGCTTGCTACTTTGGCATTGGCACACACCAACCTGCTTTCCCAATTTCGATGACCATAGTCACCAGGACCAAATTGGATGCCCAACACTTTAATTTCCTGCTGGGGCTCTGGGAAGGCATCCGGAAGTTCGAAGCTTTCACCCTCCTCACCCATCCAGAAAACTTCACTCTTTTCATGGTTGACTTTAGAACCAGAAGCCTCCGTGTACTGCTCTATCATAGAGACCACCTCCTGCGCCTCCTCTGTCCCAGAGACAATAACAGACACATCATCGGCATAGGCCACGACCTTCAGAGGCGGCACACCAGCAATGCCCAAAGGCACCCCGCACAAAGATCCACTCTCTAGCCTTCTTATGAAGGGGTCGATTGCGAATACATATAACAGGGGGCTCAGAGGACATCCCTGGCGCACACCAGAGCCAACCTCAAAAGGCCGTCCAACCCAACCATTAACCAGTGGGAAGCTCTCAGCCCCTCTATATAATGTCTTCAGCCAATCTATAAACCTCCCCTGCAGGCCGTATCTACCAAGTAGCAAATACAGGTACTCGTGATTGACTCTATCAAAAGCCTTCGCCTGATCCAATGCCAGCAAGTACTTTCTCCATCCAGCAGCCCTGCATCGTTCCAAAGCCTCCCGGACAGCTAAAACCGCTGAAAAGGTACTTCTACCTTGGACCGAGCAGTGCTGATGACTGGACAACAAATCGCCTGCTACTGACGACAAGCGCCAAAAAAGAATCTTCGCCAGGATCTTTCTATCAACATTGAGAAGACTGATGGGGCGCCAGTTCTCAATCATTGAGGGGTCCTTACCTTTTGACAGAAGAATCACAGCGGATTGCCTCATGGAGGGAGGGAGCGAACCCTCTTCTAGACAGCTGTTATAAACCTCTGCTAAAAAGGGAGCCAGAATGGACTTAAAACACTTGTAGAATTCAGCTGTCAACCCATCTGGCCCAGGCGATTTTTTGGTAGCCAGCTTCTCTATAGCATGAACTACCTCATCCACTGAAATTGGTTCTGTCAAATCCATCAAAGGCAATGTACCATTTCCCAATCCTGGAGTAGAATCCAGAAAGCTTTCCATCCTGTCCCGACAAAGGTCCTTTCTTCCCAGAAGGTCTGCATAATATGACCTGAAGATCTCCAGGATCCCTGATCTGGACTTCACCAGGGAACCCGTACTATCCCTCAGGCCTATGACCGTCTTAACTGCTATGCCTTGCTTACAGTTCTGGTAAGGATCAGGCGAGTGATATTTTCCATAATCCCTCTCCAGAACCAAGGAGGCATGCCGGTCGTATTGACACTTCCTAAGAAGAAACTTCACCTCAGAGATCTCCCCTGGATCTCCTCTATACGAGACAAGACGATCAAGCTTCCTCCGCAAATGCTGGTAGGCAATGTACATACCAAGCTGCTTCTTCTTACTTACGGCCTTGAAAAGTCCAATTGCCCTTTGTTTCACAAGCTCCCACCACTCTGACTTACTGCTGCAAAAGTCCAGAATAGAAACCTGTGCCTGAAAAAAATCCTCAAAGGATTGTCTTACCTCTACATCTTCCAGGAGAGTCGAATTCAGTTTCCAGGTACCCCTTCCCCTGGGTGGAGTGTCCGAGGCATTCAGTCACAGACAGCATACAGTGGTCAGAGAACTCCACCGCCCTCAACTCAGGAGCCGAGAAAGCAGAGTTCTCCTTTAAAAAAAACCTATCTATCCTACTCTGACTATTCCCTCTCTGAAATGTGAATCCCGTGCTGCCAGGGCAGTGCTTAATATGCACATCTACCAGGCCTGCTTGTCTCACCATATCTCTAAGAAAAACGCTATCATAACCCAGCCTGTCTATGGAGCCTCTCCTGTCTTCAGGCCTAATTATGGTGTTAAAATCACCTCCAAAGACAACCTGCTGGGACGTAAAAAGGAAGGGCTTGATCTCTGTGAGGAGGCATTTCCTGCCCCATTTTGACTGCGGTCCATAGATATTGATCAGGCGCAGGTCCTGCCCCCCAACAGAGACGTCTAAGACCATGCATCTCCCCATTTCTACCTCAATTACCCGCCGGCACGTTACCATATCGGTTTTAAAAAGGACCGCAACTCCGCTGCAGGGCTCAGCCGCAAGAGACCAAAAGGAGGGACCGCATCTCCACTCCCGTTTTGCTAGATGGACATCGGCCAAAATATTGAGCCAGGTCTCTTGCAAAAATAAAATCTCGGCATCAAACTTTCTTCCCACTGACCACCAATGTAAGGAACATTCTTCCCACTGACCACCAATGTAAAGATCATTCTTCCCACTGACCACCAATGTAAGGAACTTTCTTCCCACTGACCACCAATGTAAGGAACATTCTTCTCACTGATCACCAATGTAAGGAACATTCTTCTCACTGATCACCAATGTAAGGAACATTCTTCTCACTGACCACCAATGTAAGGAACTTTCTTCCCACTGACCACCAATGTAAGGAACATTCTTCTCACTGATCACCAATGTAAGGAACATTCTTCTCACTGATCACCAATGTAAGGAACATTCTTCCCACTGATCACCAATGTAAGGAACATTCTTCTTACTGATCACCAATGTAAGGAACATTCTTCTCACTGATCTCCAAATAATTAATTTTAAGAGGAGTTCCTGTGAGCTGACAATTATGTAAAGGGCCCCACCAGTATAAGAAGGTTGAGAAAGGCGACTCTAAAGCGTCCTTAGATAATTTATGAACTCCCACGTAATTTACGTAGATCAGTCTTATCTGATCTAATTAAAAATACATGATCCTGTATGAGTCACTGGATGCGACTCCCGTGTCTGTATCTTCTGATGTCGTTCTATAAGTTTGGGATAGTATCAGATATAGACTCACCTTACAGCTCCAGGGCGGGGATGTCACACAGAGGGATCCTCTTCCCATGAACGGCTTGGTCCTGTCTGGAGAAGAAAATGAAAGATGATCAGAATCACTGCCTACTGGGAACGACAAAGGTGGTCAGACTCAAAGCTCCATCCAACAACAACGTTCCTCTATCACAGACAAGTCTTTTTTATAATGGTCATAAAAAGGACCTGCAATGTCATAGGAAACCATGCAAGTTCTCCAGATAATTCAGATTATCTCATGGAGGTCTCCTTGTTCTTCTCTGTCCTGCTGAGTATGTCTGTCTGACTACGAGACCCAATCACCAAAATCTCATTTAAGCTTTAATATGTTCTACTTTTCTTGAAGATAGATTTCCTCGGCTATGTCGTTTATTATTATTTTTATATCCATTGTGCTTTTCTTTTTATTTAATTTTTTAAATTATTTTTTCCATCTACACTATATTGCCAAAAGTATTGGGACGCCTGCCTTTACACGCACATGAACTTTAATGGCATCCCAGTCTTAGTCCGTAGGGTTCAATATTGAGTTGGCCCACCCTTTGCAGCTATAACAGCTTCAACTCTTCTGGGAAGGCTGTCCACAAGGTTTAGGAGGGTGTCTATGGGAACGTTTGACCATTCTTCCAGAAGCGCATTAGTGAGGTCAGGCACTGATGTTGGACGAGAAGGCCTGGCTCGCAGTCTCCGCTCTAATTCATCCCAAAGGTGTTCTGTCGGGTTGAGGTCAGGACTCTGTGCAGGCCAGTCAAGCTCTTCCACCCCAAACTCACTCATTCATGTCTAATATAGTGTATATCCACTTGGCCAGTCTAGGCCAATTCTGACATTCCTCTCCTACATGTAAAAAACGACTTAACCCCCAAAGATTATATACAGTATATATATATATATATATATATATATATATATATATATATATATATATATAGTTAAGCAGAGGCCCTAGGGAATAAAATGGTGGGTGTTACATACAAGGAAAAAAATACACTTTTAATGAGTATTAATGCACAAAAACACAATATAGTACTCCATTTTTTGGTAAAATGTAAAATGTTATGTTATGCCGAGTAAATAGATATCAAACATACCATGCTCAAAAATTGCATCTGCCCGTGGAACGGCACGAAATTATGGTACCTAAAAATCTCCATAGGTGACGCTTTAAATCCTTTGCGAGTTACCAGTTTAGAGTTACACAGGAGATCTGGCGCTACAATTATTGCTCTCGCTGTGACGTTTGCGGCGGTACCTCACATGTGCGGTGCGATTGCTGTTTACATAAGCACGCGGGACCTACCTGCGCGTTCGCATTTGCGAGTGAGCATGGGGGAACAGGGGCGCTTTTTTAATTTTTTAATTTTTTTATTATTATCCTCTTTTTTTTATTTTATTTTTTAACACTGTACCTTTTAATTTTTTTTTTCTTTGATTAACATTATTGCTATTACAAGGGATGAAAAACATCTGTTGTAATAGCAAGGTCCGTGACAGGTCCTCTTTATGGAGAGATCTGGGGTCTATGAAACGTATGGCGGACAGGAAGTGGATAAACAGTATATACTGTATACTATATTAGGGTTTGTACTTTGGGTGTAGTTTTTATACATCATAATTTATCTGTTCGTTTTTACCAACATTTCAATCTCAGTCCCTGGAACACAGTTAGAGTAACTCCCCTTTTGTGGGGGGAAAAACTTCTCCCCTCTGAGTGATCTCTGTACATTGCAGGGATTGTGACAAACTGTGTTGCAGATTCCTACCTTTTGTTATTTTTAAGAAATAGCAGTTTGTTTGTCTGTGTCCATGTGATAAGTGAATAAGTATGGGAGTGACTTTATAATTATCAACCAGCTGCTGCATTTGCAGGGCTCTGGGGAAAGTGGCAGGGTCTGCATCCCTTTAGATGTGATTTCCTTTTGGGAGTATCTCATCAAAAATGACATGTATGTTGCAGGGGATGCCCAAAGTCTCTTAGTGCAGACTTCTGGGAAAATCGGTGAGCCAATCACACAAGCAGGAAGTGACATTTCTGAGGGGGGCGCTCTGTATACCATTTGTGTACGGAGCGCCTCCAGGTGACCGTATTGTGTTTTACAGAAAATTACAGCAGTTGCAGACTGAAATGTCATTTTTAATAAGATTAATTTACAATATTACTTTTTAATGCTTTAACTCCATCCATAATCTGCCTGTCCTGCCAACTGACTGGGCGGCCCTGATCAGCCCCTGCCCACATACTAGATTACTCCTCACCTCTAATTTTGTGGGGACCACTCAGCCCCTGATCACTGAATGAAAGATTTGCTGAGTTGGTGCACACGCACAGTATCTCAAATAAGGGTGAAGCTGTAAGCTCAGGACGTGGCCCGGGACATAGTATCACAGGGATTGAGGATCAAGATGCTGTACTGTCCCGGAAAATGCGGGACTGTTCCAGAAAATCCGGGACAGTTGGCATCTATGTATGTCCATATGGGGATACCTGCAAATTGTTACATTGTTGCATTTCTTCTCCAAGCATATGTTCCTGATGGTGGTCCATGCTTGTGCAATATGTATCAGCATAGCCTTTGTTTATTTGTCTAATTATGCCGGGACCGCCCACTCACAGCCCCTAAGCCACCTAATGAATTCCTTATTGAGTTAGGCTCGGTTCACACAGGGGCAACACGACTCTGGCCGCGACTATGCGAGGCGACCTGGACACGACCTGAGTGCGACACCACATCGCGACCTGGGGCAACTTACAAGGCGACTCCAAGTCGCCCCCAGGCCAGGCGACTTTCCAGTGGCCAATCAAACAACAATCAGCTCTGTGGGAGGGAGGGGTTTGCCTGAGAAAACAATCTTCTCTTCCTGTATTGTTGCTTCAGTTAAGACACGATCCGACTTCGGAGGCGACGTCCATTGAAATCAATGGGTACAAGTCGCCTAGAAGTCGGATTGAAGTAGTACAGGAACCTTTTCTGAAGTCGGAGCGACTTCAGTAGCGTACATTAAGACGGCTCTCATTAACTTGAATGCAATTTCTGATGTCAAGCGACTTGGGGCGACTTGAGGTCTGACAAGTCGGATCCCAAGTCGCGGTAGTGTGAACCGAGCCTAACTGCACATGTAGAGTGATTCAAATAAGGGGGATGCTGTGATTCCAAGACACGACCTGGGACACAGTATCATTAGGACTGAGATTTAAGATACAGAGCTATCCCGGCAAATTCAGGACTGTCCTGGCAAAGCTGGTACAGCTGGCATCTACGTATGTTCATATGGGGGACATCTGCAAATTTTTGTTGCATTTCTTCTTCAGTTAGGTGTTTCTGATGGTGACAATCGTGCACCATGTCTGTGCAAAGTGTGTCAACGAAGCTTTTTCTCCACTGAGGGGCGCATGTGACAGGGAGACAACGCAGGACCACAATTGGGAGACAGTAGTCACCTCATAACAGGAAGTTCCAGAATAAGGATCTCTATGGCAGGATCACCTGGGATTATTGTAATGAAAGCAGTCGATTTTAAAATACCGAAAAAAATATATTTTTGAAGGGATATTAACATGTTAAGACCCCTTTCACACTGAGGCAGTTTTCAGGTGTTTTAGGGCTAAAAATAGTTCCTGTAAAGCACCTAAAAAACGCCCCCCCCATGCAGCCCCCGTGTGAGAGCTCGAGTGCTTTCATACCCGGAGCGGAGCGCTTGTGGGACGTTAGAAAAAGTCCTGCAAGCAGCATCTTTGGGGTGGTGGAGGAGCGGTGTATACACCGCTCCTCCACCCCCCTGACCATTGAAATGAATGGGCAGCGCTGGCGAAGCGCCTGCTAAGTGTTTTGGCAGCGCCGCAACACGGGCGCTATTAACCCTTTTCTTCGGTTGCTAGCGGGGGTTAAAAGCGCCCCTCTAGCGACCGAAAAGCGCAGCTGAAATGACGGTAAATCGCTGCTAAAACTAGAGGCGCTTTACCGCTAACGAGGAGCGACCCCAGTGGGGAAGGGGTCAAAATCATCTACGAGATCGTAGTGACTCGGTTCATATCTTCTCAAACCACTTAACGCCAAATCAAGTATCTGTACATCATTTGGCTATAAGTAGCTGTACCAGGATGATGCCTGCAGCTGATAGGGGACCTGATGGGCAGTGATAGGTGGCACTGGTAGGCGGCACTAATGGGCAGCACTGATCGGTGACACTGATGATGAGGCACTGATTGGCAGCACTGTTTGCCAGTGATAGGTGGCACTGGAGGGCACCGATTAGCAGTACTGATGGACACTGATAGGTGCCACTGGTGGGCACTGATAGGTGGCACTGGTGGGCACTGATTAGCAGCACAGGTGGGCACTAAGGGGACCGCGGTCCCTCTAACAGAAGCCGGTTAATAGCCAATAACTGGCTTCTGTCTACTTCCGTGATCTGCTGTCATTGGTTGACAGCTGATCACGTGGTAAAGGGAAAGGGCCCGCCGTGATTGGCCCTTTACTCCGATCTGTGATCAGCCGAGTCCCAAGGACTTGGAGATCACAGAGCAGCAGGAGAACGGGAGGTCCATGGATGCCCTCCTGGAATTTTAAGTCCGCGCTGTAGGCATCTTTCGGCTATAACGCAGGTGCCAATTGGTTAAAGCCAAGTTTGTAAAAGCCATCCTAGCGGCTAACTAGCCGCTGGCTTGCTTTTATAGGCCATGGGCAGGGGGGGGGGGGGGGTGTTGATTCTGCCAGCCTACCATAGAGATCATGGAGGGCCAGAAGGTCCCCTATGACATCTGTGGTACAGGAAACCGGAAGTGTGGTCACTTCTGGTTTCCTAGATGCAAACAGCACCATTTTTAAAGCGGTTGTAAACCCTTACAGACCACTTTTACCTACAGGTAAGCCTAGATTAAGGCCTACATGGTGTAGGAGATATTTCCAAAAGACAGGCACCGATGTCTACGGCGCATGCGCCATAGACAACGGCACGCAGGCGCACTGAGCGTGCCATCTCTAACGGCGATCATGCCGTTAGTGGCGGCACCAGCGCGCATGCGCGGGAGTGATGTCATCACGGCTCCGGCCAATCACAGCGCTGGAGCCGCGATACCCGGAAAGAAGATGGACGCTTTGTAGGAGAAGGGACAGTGGTGACATCGCAGGCTCCTGTGTCAGGTAAGTGACACATAATGGGCTACTATGCTTTACCTTTGCAGGGAAACAAAGAGGAAGTAAAACCCATCAGGATTTACTTCCTCTTTAAATGGGCAAAGTTTCTGAACACGGCGCTCTTGGTGTGATCAGATGCTTTTAGGGCAGAGGAGAGGTCTGGGGTTTAATAGACTCCGGATCTCTCCATAAAGAGTACCTGTCACAAGCCTATTGCTGTTACAAGAGATGTTTACATCCCATTTTATTCACTAGGGCCTCTGCCAGGGGCAGCTCACGTGCTGCTAGCAGATAGGAAATATGAGCCGATGTACAAAGGGGCGGCGGCGCTCATATTTCGGTCTGGACAAATTTGCGGCGCAGAGGGAGACGTGTTGTGACACGCGGCTCACAAAGGAGAAAAGCCTTTCAAAGCTTTCACTGGATTCAGGGGAAATGTTTGTATTCAGATCTTTTTCTGTCTTTGTATAGAGAGACCTGTCAGAACAAGAAGGAGCCGTCCACGTGGCCTCAGCGAGAAGAGTCTGATTGAAGAGCCGTGTTTATAGTGGCTTTGGGAGGCCTCCAGCTTGGGGGTTTGGAAGAGCGCTCAGTACACATTACATAGACGGAACACAAGGCCACCAGCTCAGACCTTGGCCCACCTCTCTCAGGTTCCTGTGGAACGTTCTCTCGGCTTTTATATAAAGGACGGGTGATACAGAGTTCATAGACTCAGCTTCTCCCGATATCAGAGGATCACCTTCCTCCAGTTTGGTGAGATGCATTGGAGTCAATGGGGAAGCAAATGCTGGGTTAAGGTTGATTTGGTGAGTTTAAAGGACAACTCTACCTCTGTACAATTGTCCTTTAATCAGTCAAAGGGCCAACAAAAATCTTTACAAATATTTGTGGGTGGAACAAAAAACAGTTTTATAAATTGATGAGTCTCCTTTTACAACAGGGTCCCCATCAGAGTCCCCCCCCCCCCTCTTACATCAGAGTCCCCCCCTTACATCAGAGACCCCCCTCTTACATCAGAGTCCCCCCTTCTTTTGTCAGGTCAGCATCCTCATCAAAATCCTCCCTTAGGCCGGGCTCACACATTGTGCGGCCGCGGCTCACAGCAGGGGGTCCGGTGCGTCCCTGTTCACCGATTCAGGTCCATATTTTTGCCTGAATTTGCACCTGAATTGGAACCAAAGACACACAGGACTGTTTCCAAATGTGGACCGCAGTCGACCCGCAGCTGTGTGAACCGGCTCCGTTGAGAGCCGGTCACCCTCTCCTGTTATGTGCATTGGATGCGGGGAAACCCACATACAATTTGCATATGTGTGAACCAAGCCTTACATTAGAGTCCCCATTATAGTCCCTTTTACATCAGGATCCCCTTCAAAATCCCTCCTACATCAGGGTCCCCATCACAGTTCCTCTCCTTACATCAGGGTCCCCATCACAGCCCTTCTCCTTACATCAGGGTCCCCATCACAGTCCTTCTCCTTACATCAGGGTCCCCATCAGAGTAACCTTTACAGCACGGTCCCCATCAGAGTCCCCCTCAACATTGTTTATAAACATTGCTCAGAAGGGAGACAGAAAGATACAAAGTAACATTGTTTATAAACATTGATCAGACAGGAGATAGAGAGATACAAAGTAACATTGTTTATAAACATTGATCAGACGGGAGATAAAGAGATACAAAGTAACATTGTTTATAAATATTGATCAGACGGGAGATAGAGAGATACAAAGTAACATTGTTTATAAACATTGATCAGACAGGAGATAAAGAGATACAAAGTAACTTTGTTTATAAACATTGTTTAGACAGGAGAGATACAAACATTGCCCATAGTAAAACAAGCCTTTAGGTTATTTGTAAATAACTTTGCCATGCTTTGTACCAGAATCAGAAATGTAGTGTCATTTTAAACAGGACAAATGATAAAATAAAATGTATACTTTTTATCTACACTAACACTCACTTTTTTAAACTAGCACTGATCAAAGTGGAAATAAAATATGTGTGTTTTTTTAATGATGCCTTTTTTAGTCTATGGATTGCATAAAAAATATCTTACGGTAGAAGGAAAGGTAGCACAACCACCCGGCTGTGAAATGTTGCCTGCCCACCGCTCATATATGTCCTGCATACAGATCGAAATAAATCTTTATGCAAATAACTTTTTAAAAACATTTCCCCAGTGCTCCGCATTGTGACCACACAGCTCTGGTAAGTGTGTCTCTTTGTGTCGCTAGTGGATGCGACTTCCTTAGAACTCTGGACACCGGTGGGATGATGTCATAGTGGTAAGGATTCAGCAGCAATAATGGTCCTCTACAGAGAGAGAAACTGCTTTGAATGCACATGACCACTTAGGGAAGGTTACTGTATGGACTTCCCAACCACAGTAAAGCTACAGTGCAGGCGGCTGTGCAGAATTATATATATATATATATATATATATATATATATATATATATATATATATATATATATATATATATATATATATATATATATATATATATACTGTATATATATATATATATATATATATATACACGTGATTCTGCATTACCAGGTAGGGGGTGCATGTGCGCACGCCCACCCGACTGTGCTGTGATTCATCACAGCCAGGGCCGGGACAAGGGGTGGGCAGGAGGGGCAGTTGCCCTGAGAGCAGTGAAGCAAAGGGGAAAAGAATGGACGCAGGATGGTACACCCATTCTACGGCATGTATTAATAGTGGGGAAGGGGCGCAATTCTGTATCCTTGCCCTGGGCGCTGGGTGACCCCTGTCCCAGTACTGATCACAGCACATGCCGATCACTGGGTCACGGCCAATGAAAGACCACCGGCACCTGGTGATCGGCTCTGATCTTCCCCTGAACACAGCTCTGTGCTGAATAGCAAAAAAT
>JBBDGP010004575.1:0-71021 GCA_037952835.1 Lithobates septentrionalis | reverse complement strand
CATATCCCCCCCTCATACGTCTCCTGTACTGATCATATCCCCCCCCCCCCCTCATATGTCTCCTGTACCGATTATATCCCACCTCTCATATGTCTCCTGTACTGATCATATCCCCCCCCCTCATATGTCTCCTGTACCGATTATATCCCACCCCTCATATCTCCTGTACTGATCATATCCCCCCCTCCCCCCATATGTCTCCTGTACCGATCATATCCTCCCCCCCCATATGTCTCCTGTACCGATCATATCCTCCCCCCCCTCATATGTCTCCTGTACTGATCATATCCCCCCCCCTCATATGTCTCCTGTACTGATCATATCCCCCCCCTCATATGTCTCCTGTACTGATCATATCCCCCCCCCCTCATATGTCTCCTGTACTGATCATATCCCCCCCCCTCATGTCTCTGATCATATCCCCCTCATATGTCTCCAGGGATGTCTTGTCTTGGTATTACATGACCTGTAGACGACATGCTCCATTTCTCCAACAAATTCCTTACTTCTCCTTTAAATGCATAAAGAGGACCTGTCATCTGTACAAATACTATACCCTTCGTATGTGTCCAGGGTTGTCCTTTCTTTGTATCACACGACCCGTACACCGCATTCTCCAACTAATAACTAATTTCCCCTTTAAATGGTTAGAGATGGGCTCGGTCACATATTAGTAATATCCCCCTCATCTATGTGTCTAGGGATGCTTATCCGGGTATCACATGATCTTCACACTGTAAGCTCCGATTCTCCAACAAATTCCTCGCTTCCTTTTGTCGCACATGTTAAACGGCTTTTTTTTTGTTTAGTAGAAATTAATTTAAATCCTCAAGCCATTAAACTTCAAACAAATCTCTTAAAAAGCAGAGACTCTGGAGAATTAAAAATAGTGGAAGTTGCAATTTGTTTTGTGGCACAATAGAGGTGCAGCTATGTCTGAAACCCTTTTTTTTTTTTTTTTTTAGGAAAAAAATACACTAAAATGAATGTTAGTGTACACAAACACAATTTTATATAAATCTTTTTGGTGAATCGTACAAGATGGGGTTGTGCCGCGTAAGTAGATACCCAACATGTCAAGCCTTAAAACTGCACAGGGCTTCGATATGCCCCCCAAAAAAAATCTATGGTACCCCGAATTCTCCATAGGTGACCTTTTTTTAAAAAAAAAAAAGCCTTTACAGATTATCAGTTTGAAGATATCTGAATTATAGATCTCACTCCGACTTCTGCTGCCATACATCGAATGTGTTAATGCGTACATTCACATGTGTGCCCTATGTTGTGTGTTTGTGTTGGGGTTTGTACGGGGGTGCTTTACTACTTTTTTTTTTTCTTTTTATCTTTTATTTTTCTTTTCTCTTTTTTTTCTTTTTTGCTATCACAAGGGGGCTACCAGCCTCCCCTATGTTATAACCTGGGCAGGTGACAGGTCCTCCTTTATGGAGACATCAGGGATCTATTAGACACCAGTGTCTCCCCTGCACTCCACTATAGTTATTCTGGTAGTGATGTAATACTTGTCACTCCTGGGTTCATTAGTCACCCGGTGGGGTAGATGTTCTCTGATCTCCTCCTGCTCTGTTAGTTTTTTTTGTGGCTCAGGAAGCCAGAGGATCAGGAGAGCCCAGGAGCCACCATGGGCAGGAGGCCACAACTTCCGAGCTGCCAGGAATACTTTTTACCTAAAAGGCCATCAAAGGCTCTAAACATCCATACCAAGCTCCTATAAACCCACCACAACTCCTGTTCATTCACTTGCTATTTTAGTAAATCTTATTTTGTCTCTTCAGTGGCTATAAATATGAGATTATCATCATTGACGATGGAAGCCCAGATGGGACATTGGAGGTAGCCAAGCAGTTGCAGAAGATCTATGGGGGCGATAAAATAGTAAGTGATCTCATAATATTCCTGAGCTTGTTATAAACCCATCTGATTGCCATTTGATCTGGTTGTGCTATAGTGTGCTGAGTGGGTATGTATGTATGTATGTGTGTTAAGTATATCGAAAGCCAAATGTTTCTGGGATGAAACGGGGATCTCAACTTTCTAAACAAAGAGCCAGTTTACTTTCCTTCAGGGAGCTGCACTGTTGCCAATGGGGTTAATAAAATGCCCTGGCATCAGTGGGAGTAGACATGTCTCCAACTTGGTGGTCATTACGAGTAAAAACAAAATTGCATAGCACCCATGGTTAGTAGGAGGAGGTATAGTGCCCCCTCATTGGTGTCAGCGGGAAGGAATAGTGGCCCCTCATTGGTGTCAGCGGGAAGGAATAGTGGCCCCTCATTGGTGTCAGCGGGAAGGAATAGTGGCCCCTCATTGGTGTCAGCGGGAAGGAATAGTGGCCCCTCATTGGTGTCAGCAGGAAAGAATAGTGGCCCCTCATTGGTTTCAGCGGGAAGGAATAGTGGCCCCTCATTGGTTTCAGCGGGAAGGAATAGTGGCCCCTCGTTGGGGGTCAGCGGGAAGGAATAGTGGCCCCTGGTTGGGGGTCAACGGGAAGGGATAGTGGCCCCTGGTTGGGGGTCAGCGGGAAGGGATAGTGGCCCCTGGTTGGGGGTCAGCGGGAAGGGATAGTGGCCCCTTGTTGGAGGTCAACGGGAAGGGATAGTGGCCCCCTGGTTGGGGGTCAACGGGAAGGGATAGTGGCCCCCTGGTTGGGGGTCAACGGGAAGGGATAGTGGCCCCCTGGTTGGGGGTCAACGGGAAGGGATAGTGGCCCCCTGGTTGGGGGTCAACGGGAAGGGATAGTGGCCCCCTGGTTGGGGGTCAACGGGAAGGGATAGTGGCCCCCTGGTTGGGGGTCAACGGGAAGGGATAGTGGCCCCCTGGTTGGGGGTCAACGGGAAGGGATAGTGGCCCCCTGGTTGGGGGTCAACGGGAAGGGATAGTGGCCCCCTGGTTGGAGGTCAACGCGAAGGGATAGTGGCCCCCTGGTTGGAGGTCAACGCGAAGGGATAGTGGCCCCCTGGTTGGAGGTCAACGGGAAGGGATAGTGGCCCCCTGGTTGGGGGTCAACGGGAAGGGATAGTGGCCCCCTGGTTGGGGGTCAACGGGAAGGGATAGTGGCCCCCTGGTTGGGGGTCAACGGGAAGGGATAGTGGCCCCCTGGTTGGGGGTCAACGGGAAGGGATAGTGGCCCCCTGGTTGGGGGTCAACGGGAAGGGATAGTGGCCCCCTGGTTGGGGGTCAACGGGAAGGGATAGTGGCCCCCTGGTTGGGGGTCAACGGGAAGGGATAGTGGCCCCTGGTTGGGGGTCAACGGGAAGGGATAGTGGCCCCCTGGTTGGGGGTCAACGGGAAGGGATAGTGGCCCCCTGGTTGGGGGTCAACGGGAAGGGATAGTGGCCCCCTGGTTGGGGGTCAACGGGAAGGGATAGTGGCCCCCTGGTTGGGGGTCAACGGGAAGGGATAGTGGCCCCCTGGTTGGGGGTCAACGGGAAGGGATAGTGGCCCCCTGGTTGGGGGTCAACGGGAAGGGATAGTGGCCCTCTGGTTGGGGGTCAACGGGAGGAATAGTGGCCCCCTGGTTGGGGGTCAACGGGAGGAATAGTGGCCCCCTGGTTGGGGGTCAGCGGGAGGAATAGTGGCCCCCTGGTTGGGGGTCAGCGGGAGGAATAGTGGCCCCCTGGTTGGGGGTCAGCGGGAGGAATAGTGGCCCCCTGGTTGGGGGTCAGCGGGAGGAATAGTGGCCCCCTGGTTGGGGGTCAGCGGGAGGAATAGTGGCCCCCTGGTTGGGGGTCAGCGGGAGGAATAGTGGCCCCCTGGTTGGGGGTCAGCGGGAGGAATAGTGGCCCCCTGGTTGGGGGTCAGCGGGAGGAATAGTGGCCCCCTGGTTGGGGGTCAGCGGGAGGTATAGTGGCCCCCTGGTTGGGGGTCAGCGGGAGGTATAGTGGCCCCCTGGTTGGGGGTCAGCGGGAGGTATAGTGGCCCCCTGGTTGGGGGCTCAGCGGCAGGTATAGTGGCCCCCTGGTTGGGGGTCAGCGGGAGGTATAGTGCCCTAAGGGTCGTAGAGAAGTAAGCAAAGGGGTTTGGAGTTTGGAGACCACCGGATTAAAGTGGCTTATGTAAATGGATGATACAGCTGTGCAACTATAGTCAGTGTTTTGTCTGTGTCCCAGTTGAATGCATGACAGGGAGACGCATCTTCATCTATTAGGAAATTGTGTCATCAGTCTTTTATTTATTTATTTATTTTTTTCTCAGTTACTCCGACCCAGGGAAAAGAAACTGGGACTAGGTAAGTTCGTAAGTCTGTATTTAGAGGTCATGCCGAAACCCAGTGAGCTCTTAACACCTGATCACAGTTGGCTATGATTTGTGTTGGGTCTGTAGATGTGGGATTTGCCGCCTTCCTCTGGTTGTGTTGAATAATTTGTTTTAAACCTTTTTGTGCTTGCAGGAACAGCCTATGTACACGGCATGCAGCACGCATCGGGAAACTTTATCATCATTATGGATGCAGATCTCTCTCACCATGTATGTGTCTGCAGTATTGTCTCCAAATATTTGGTTTGCCATATCACAAAAAAAATGTTAATGCAGGGTGACCTAAAGCCTAAGAAAAAAATGTATTGTATTGCAGACTACCAATCCTTAGATGTGGTGGCTGCCTTTTTTTTTTTTTTCCCCTTTTTGCACCTAGTGATCCTCACAGTAGCACACTTCCTGTACAAGGGTGACAACACTCACTCAGCATTGTCACCTGAGGATAGGACGTGTCTTAACAGAACATCTTTGTTTCTTAGCGGGGCTGTTAATAGCGCTTAATTAGAATAACACCAGAGTACTTAAAAACAGCATTGGATTTCTGGCAGGACCAAAAGATAATCTGATGCACTGGCTCCCATAATGCCAGTGGGTGCTGTGTAAATCCAATGTTATGTGGCTCGAGGGTGGTGGGAACCCCTCAGAATGGGCACAACAGTTGTACAGACCCAGGAACTCAGCACAGGGATGGTGGGAACACCTCATAATGGTGTCCAGGAACTTAATCCAGAGATCTCACTAAGCGGGCCTGAATAAAAACCTTGAGGTGGCTTAACGTTCCAGCATCCCTCAAGCACTGAATTATCAGGTTTGGGTGGACTGACCCTTCAAAGGGCAGTACACTAACAGAGGGTGGTTTTAGGCCTTTTGGCTAAGATCAATTGTAGTATCTGTTCTTATCAGTTGCCAGAGGAGGCGCTGTGCTACTCCCATAGGGGGGGAGCTATGCAAATCCAATGGTGTAATTGTACCTGGAAGGACGTTTTCAGCAGGGACTACATTGAACCGCCCGACAGTAACTGGGGGCCAATCAGTGGTTGAATCTGAGCCGTCTGGAAGGATGCGCCTGGTGAGGATGGGTGCTGCACGGGTCTGGCCAGAGGGTCGGGTCCCTGGCCTTCTGGCCTAGATTGGTGTAGTCCTAGATCCTGTCAGTTTTTCGGGAGAGAACACTGGCCCCCCTTCCCACCATGGGGGTGGTTAGTATTTCCTGAATGTAATTGGGTAGGATTGACGGGAGCGATGGTTGAGCCTTGGGGTCAGGGGCTCTCCCTAAGCTCTCAGAACTCCAGGCCTTCCTGGTTGGGGTGGGTGCTGCGCTGACTGGGCTGTTGGTCAGGGTTGGGAGAAAAGCCTGTGGTGAATGTGCCCCTGGAGTAGCAGTCCGGAGGGCCTGGTTATTGTTTTACACAATGGCCACTTTTCACTCTCCTCACCTCCCCCACTTTGTTTTTATTTAAGCTCTTTGTCACTTTTTGTATTTTTATGTTTGTACACGTTTTTACACATGTGACTGGTAGGGTATAGGTCCTCGGGCCTGCCCTGAAAGTCTTGGGAGGGGGTGGACATGGCCTTCTGGCTTACTCTTTCACTCTTTATGTGTGCATTTTTTTTTTTTTTTGGCACCAGGTGAAGTTTTTGAGTGTTTCACACACCATGAGCTTTAAAAAAACAAAAAAAAGAGGGTGGTTTTAAAACTTGGAACATCGGTGCTTTATATGGGGTAGTGGAGTCATGCACCTGTGGAGGATTTGGGCTATATATGAGGTAGTGGTGATGTGTGCCTATAGAAGATTTGGGTTCTATAAAGGGTATTGGTGTCATGTACCTATGGGTAGTGGCGTTGTGTACAGGCAATAGATGGCTTTCACCAGCCCTGAAATTAGCACATGCTCCTTTCATTTTTTTTTTCATTCCTTTAATTTTTCTGTATTTGTATGCTGTTAACGATTTTCCAAAGTGTTTTTTTTTTTTTTTTTTTCTTTCTGGGTTTTAAAAAATTTATAAATCCATAACCTATGTTCTTGTCTTATTGCAAAAAAAATATTTTCTTCTCAGGCTGTGAAGTCTGAATAAAAATAGTTTTGCATATAAAAGTATGATGATTTGCAGATCATTCATGATGGTGTTCAGATGTTACTCTTGGATCAAAAGATTGGGTGGTGGAGGGAGGTGAATATAGTTTCTGGCATTAGTGAGCTATCAGGATGAACTGTCATTAATACTCTTAATGGACCTAAGTAACGGCTTCTTTAGATTGTTTAATGGATGCATTACTAGACTTTAACTTTTTTGTTTTCTTCTTTTGTAGCCCAAATTCATCCCAGAGTTTATAAAGTAAGTATTCTAATCTACCATGCTGTATGAAATTACTTTTTTTTTTTTTCCAAGGACTAGTAATAAGTGTTCCCTTGAATGAAAGTATGTATGAGATTAAGCTGTGTCTGCAGAATGGTAGATCTCTCCTCAATAGAGTTCCAATGACAGATGTCTAAGGGGGGATATTGCCTTGTTTTGGAGAGATTTGGGTCTCCGGCACAGGAAGTGAAGGGTAGTCTCGCCATTGGAACACAGAGGAAAAGTCCTGACAGGTCTTAACACTTTGCTAGCCATATTTTTTTGGCTTTAGAAGAAGAGACACAAACAATATAGTTGTTATAGCCGAAAATTACAAGCTCTACTGTCTGGTGCCCAACCTGCAGCCCTCGGTCTGTTTTAGTGCTCACTTAACTAGTTCCAGATTCTGGGCGTGCTACACATGCCCAAAAAAAGTAATTGTACAGCGGATGTGTGTAGCACGTCTAGTCTCTCTGCCCTCCTTCTGGGACCCCCCCCCCCCTAGTATGCAATAACTGCCAGCTTTGATTAATCAAAGCTGGGATCACTGCATAGTCAGAGAAGGTTTCTACCACTTCAGCTGTCAGTCTGACTCAGTGTTTACAAATGACGTTTGCTCATGCAAATCTGGAAAGGTACAATGTAACATATTGTTACTTTTGTATCTTTCTGTTCATACATCTGCAGATCAGAGGGCTGAACTTAGATCTGCAAATGATGTCAGCTAAAGCAACCTGATAAGTAAAATCCTTTTTAATCATCCCTAAACTCCTTATTCACCTCCTCTCCAACTATTTTTATTTTCCTGTTGAAATTTTTATTGTTTCTATTTTGTTAAATATTCATATTTAAACTTGTGTTTATTTTACATATTTTAACTTTTTTAAGCGCTAAATTAAAAAAAAGTAAACACATTTCCGTTTGTAAATAACTTTGCAATGCTTTGTACCAGAATCATAATTTTAGTGTCAATTTAAACAGGACAAATTAGAATAAAATGCTAACTTTTTATGTGTATTAACACTATTCATTTTTTAACTAGCCCTGTTTAAAAAATTGCAATACATATTCATTAAAAGTGAATCTCTGTATTTACAGTGTTCTCTTTGGTAATGACAAAGTTATTGCTGAATAAACAGGTCCATAGCATAAGTTTAAAAATAGCTTTGGTCAATAGGGGGTGAACAGGTGGGAGAGGCCAAGTGGTTAAGCCAGTAAAGGAAAAATATTGTTTAGAGTGGCTTTTAGTAATTAATGTTTCAATTTTAAAGGAGCTTGTTTGGCTGTACTTCTCCTATGGAACACAGGAGTGCAGTTCGTTCTGCACTCCTGTGACCAGTTTTCAGCAGACGTGCTGAAGCCTGCTGTCGGCTGACATTAGAGCCGGTCCAGGCGAGATCGCGGCAATGAAGTCGGGATCCGCCCACATGCCTGGACCGGCAACCTGGCTCAGCCTCTCGGCAAGCCGCTGAGAGCCTGAGACGGCTGCTCCCACCCCCTTCACAGCCCATCGCTCCAGAGAGTGTAGGGGGGGGGTCTGAGCAGAGAGCCGGTGACTGACGGTCACCAGCTCTCGGTTCTCAGTGTTGGAGCCGGTGGGGGACAGATGCTGCATCCACCTAGTAAGTATGATTCTTGGCGGTAAGGGGAGCCATATTATATATTTTTATGCTTTTGTTTACCCTATATCTTTGCCCTGGGTGTGGTTTTGTTTTGTTTGTTTGTTTTGTTTGTTTGGTTTTTTTTTTTTTTGGGAGGGTGGGGGGGTTAACAAAGAAAAATAAATCAAGCATGGATTGATTTATAAAGGGGCTGTTGATTTCTTGCGGTCTCATGTAACCTGCAGCTTAAGATGGTCTCCTGAAGCATGTACCCAGTCTCCAACCATTCCTATAGCATATCCCCACTCTCTGACCATCAATTGTTGCATGTATCTGACAGTTTTCTGTAGCAATATATTAATTAAAAATTATGTGCATCGCAATATATCATAGTTACATAGTAGGTGAGGTTGAAAAAAGACTCAAGTCCAACCTATGTGTGTGATTAAATATCAAATAGGTTGAACATCACTGCTCTACATTTCTTTGTACTCGTAATTTATGCCATAAAAATTTCTTCCCCTCTTTTGCGTTATTTGGATTGATGGCAGCACAATACCTGTAATTTTGGTTTCTTTCTTTTCTTTTTCTTTCTTTTCTTTTTCTTTTTCTTTTCTTTCTTTTCTTTCTTTCTTTCCCTTTCACAGTAAACAGAAAGAAGGGGACTTTGATGTGGTGTCTGGCACTCGCTACATTGGAAATGGTGGTGTTTACGGCTGGGATTTAAAAAGGAAATTAATCAGGTTTGTAATAAAACCACTTTTTTTTTTTTTTTTTTTTTTTTTTTTTGAGGGGGGTGTGGGGTTTTTTTTATGTTTGTTTTTTTGGGGGTTTTTTTTAGTCTTCTTTCCATACAAAGATTGAATCTGCAGTGCCGGTGATTAAATTCTGACAGCTGAAAGCCTCAGCTGTCAGAATACCTGAACAGTTACTGCATCTGATTTGGATATAGATTCCAATAGGACCCCCCACAGTTTGAATTTTAAAACCACTTCACTGGGAACAGGACAACTTTTTCTGTGTATGGGCCAACTTTACAGCCACTGTATTCTCCTGCTCGGATTCTGGTCATTGGTTCTTACTGATTGACAGCATCAATGTCTGTATTCCTGTTGGAGAAATTCCCTTCACATCCTATTGTGTCATTGAGACAGGCAACCAGAGACTCTAGCAGAGGACACAGTAAAAAAAATGTATTTGAATTAGGGGTGTGGGGAAGGGCTTGACCCACTGCAATGTATTTTACTTGCGGTCGTGTCACCAAGACAGGAAATGCATGGAAGTGTCTACAGTCTGGCAGCTTTCTGTATTATTATATTCACCAAAAATGATGTGCAGCCCTTTGGTGATGTTAGAAGTTGCCCTTGAAGCCCTGTATGTCAAAATAGTTGACCACTGATCTAGCCCTTCAAATGTGTGGTCAAAACTGAGGCAACCCTGTTGTCAGGCACTGTTGGCATCATAAATCAGA
Organism: Lithobates septentrionalis; assembly: GCA_037952835.1. Taxonomy (NCBI): domain Eukaryota; kingdom Metazoa; phylum Chordata; class Amphibia; order Anura; family Ranidae; genus Lithobates; species Lithobates septentrionalis. Next base: position 61,337 of record JBBDGP010004575.1, on the reverse strand, counting down.
CTGAGTCCGCAGCTGTTGGATAAACAGAAGCACTGCTTCCTGTGAAGTCTGTATGGTGTTGGGACATAACATGGCCTCACCTTTTATGCCTCAAACTGTGAAAGAAGCAAAGGCTGCTGGATGTTGGGTTTCATAACAAGTGATGATTGTGTGATTTACTGGTGACACTAATCTGCCTTTGTGTTTTTCAACTTTCTTAAATTTTGACAGCCGAGGAGCAAACTATCTGAGCCAGGTATTGCTTCGTCCCGGGGCTTCGGACTTAACAGGAAGTTTCAGGTGAGTCAAACCTCCCCAATCCTCTTCCTGTGATTTAGGTGGAACAGCTCAGAGATAAGTGCAGGTTATACTTCTGCTATACCTCGACTCCTGGATTGCCGAGCGGGGATGTTATTTTACAGATGTGCTTGTTTTTATTTATTTATATATTTTATGTGTGTGGGGGAGGGGGTGTCTGCATCCACTATAATTGCCTAATCCTTTGTGGTTGGTTAAGAAAGCTGCAGACCCTCCCCCTTGTTTAGACTCCTTTTACTGTTGCGGGTATTTTTTTGTTTTTCTCTCTTCTCCTTCCTGTACTACCACGTTCCTATCACATTCCTACCTAAACATACCTTTTTGGAGCTGCATCCTATGCTTTTGCACCACTCTTGGGGGTCTGGGTTTGTAGTATGTGCATAGGTGTGCGCAGCCTATTGCATTTAGGTGTGCATCCCAAAGCTCAAACGCATACTACCGATCGCTCACGGTGAAAGGGAAGGGGCCTGTAAGTTTCATATTTACCGGCCCCTTCCCCCACTCATCCTAAAACATCCCCGCAGCAACAGTCAGAGGGAGAGGAGGGAAGCTGGCAGCGCTGAGGGGTGGGGGGGGGGGGGGAGGGGGAGGAGTCAGGGCAGTAGGGGGAATCTGTGCTGCATAGGGTGTGCCTGGGCACACCCTGTGCGCACGCCTATGAGTATGTAAAAGGGTTTGGCTCACTGATACACTCTTTTACAACCCCTTGCCACCCAGTCAAGGCCCCTATACCCTTGTACTTTTGTAATAACAACCCTTGTTTGGTTCTCCTGACCCAAAGGTTGGCAAGAGGGGGGTAGTTGCCCTGGGCACTGTAGTATTATGTGAGGGAGCCACGAGGATATTGTGGAAGAGAGGAATTGCATTGGGTGGGGGAATTTAGCAGCAGGGGTAAGAATTGTTCTAGGAGGGGACATTTGGGGTTGTGTGCTGGGAAAGTGATTTGGGAGATTTGTGTTGGGAGGGGATGGGGGGAAGAGGTTATATGGCAGAGTGAGGGGGGGGGATTTGTGCTAGTAGAGATAATTGGAGAGTATTTGTACAGAGATTTTTTTTCTTAGGAGGGGGATTTGTGATGGGAGGAGGGGGGATTCATGCTTGGGATTGGATCCTGCTTTTCTGGAGGGGGTGGGTTCGCCTTCCTTTGGATTAACTGTGGGTATATGGGATTGTATGATATAATTTTTTTTTTTTTTTTTATAGTTGAACTAGATAGACTTGTGTGTCTTTTTTTTTTTTCCATTTAACCTGACTATGTGACTATATTATTTATGTGTGTGTTTATATGTGTAACTATATATTAGCGCCACATTCATACTACTGGAAAATGGTAAACTGAACTTGTAGTTGAAGGCAGTGTTGTGTATTTTTTTTGTGGTTACACAGGTTATACAAGAGATCTGTCCTGCAGAAACTAGTGGAGAACTGCGTATCCAAAGGCTATGTTTTCCAGATGGAGATGATTGTCAGAGCCCGACAGTTTAATTATACTATCGGAGAGGTAAAACTATTTCTGAAATCCTAAGAGATCTCCACCATGGCGCTTATTTTTCTTTTTCATATCATCGGTGGCCTCCTCCAGTCTTTACTCCTCCGCCCTTGACCTAAAATCTTTTCCAGCCCTGGCTTGTCTGTGTAGTGAGTTCCCATAGAGTTAAATGGGGCTATTCAGCCCCCCCCCCACTTCATGACCAGGCCTTTTTTTGCGTTACGGCACTGCGTTGCTTTAACTGACGCTTGCACGGTCGTGCAATACTGTAAACTTTGTGTTTTGTTTTTTGTTTTTACCCCCCCCCCCCCCCAAATAAACTATAGATGGACTTGTGTCCTTTTTTTTTTCAACCTGAATAACTATGTAAATCTTTCTTTTGGTGGTATTTGATCACCGTTTTTTTTTTTGCGCTATAAACAAAAAGTGACCAACAATTTTAAGGAAAAAAAGTTTACTTTCTGCTTTTAAAACGTATTCATTAAAAAAAATATATATAATCACATTTCTTCATAAATTTAGGCCAATGTGTATTTTGCTACATATTTAAAAAAAAAAAAAAAACCCAATAAGCGTATATTGATTGGTTTGCGCAAAAGTTATATTGTCTACAAACTATGGGGTATTTATATTTTATTTTTTACTAGTAATGGCAGCAATCAGCGACTTTTATAGCGGCACTGAGTTATTGCGGTGGACAAAAATCGGACACGAACTGACACTAATACAGTGATCAGTAAGAATATACACTGTCCCTGCACTGATAACACCTGCTGGGAAGGGGTTCACATCAGGGGAGATCAAAGGGTTAACTGTGTGCCTAGCTGATGTTTTCTTGCTGTGGGGGAGGGGCTTGTACTAGAAGGCATGGGTCTGTTCACCTGTTTGCAGAGACACAGGATCTATGTCTTCTGTACTGACAGAACGCCGTTCTCCCTCTGTACCAAAGGATCAGCGGGTGCCAGCGGACATCGAGTCCATGGCACCCACCGATCAGCTCCCACTGTGTATAATCACAGCGGGAGCAGGCTGTCGGCGGCACGCATGCACGCTCCAGACTCGGAAGTGTCGGCTCACGTACTAGTTATGTGATCTGGCACAGCCGTGCCACTTTGCCACCATATATCTAAGTTATACGGTTGGCAAGTGGTTAAAGTATAACTAAAGGCAAAACTTATCAATTTTTTTAAAATTTTGGATAGAGTGGGAAGGGATTAGAACCCCATGTCAGTTTTTACTGCTGTCTGCACCCATTAAGTAGATTCATCCTCTTGATTTTGTTCTGTTTACCGTTCTTATTGAAAGTGTAAAAAAAAAAAAAAAAATCCCCAAATTTTTGGTTGTCCCCAAATATGTGATAGAGGGGAGAACTTCCAATGGGGACACCTAGTTTTAGTGACATAGGGGTCCCCAAGGAATACCCATTTGCAGGTATTTTCTCTCACTTCCTGTTTGGCTGTGGGATAGGAAGTGAAGGAAAATCTCTGCAACGGGACACAGATGGCGAAAAGAGCTGACGGGTTATAACCTTCCTTTATTCTATCCAAAGTGAAAAAGAAAAGTGTTTTTGTTTTTTTTTGTTTTTTTTGTTTTTTTCCCCCCTATAGTTCTACTTTAAATCTACGGGGGCTTACAGTACACAGGAGGAGGCTGCCACTGTTGGGCAGAAGTAGGCAGGGGAGTGGGGGGCGTTTGTTGAATTAGCTTAGGGGGAGTGTGGACTGGTAGGGTTTTGAGGAAATCCTAACTTGCCCTTTAGGCCAGGGGGTCTCCAAACATTCTATACAAAAAGGTCAGTTTAATGCCCTTTAGACTTTAGGGGGGCTGGACTGTGGCCAATGGGAGTAAGAAAAGGTCCCAACGTTGGTAGGGAAAAAATAATGCCCCATCATTGGTGTCATTGGGAAGGAATAGTGCCCCATCATTGGTGTCATTGGGAAGGAATAGTGCCCCATCTTTGGTGTCAGTGGGAGGAATAGTGCCCCATCTTTGGTGTCAGTGGGAGGAATAGTGCCCCATCTTTGGTGTCAGTGGGAGGAATAGTGCCCCATCTTTGGTGTCAGTGGGAGGAATAGTGCCCCATCTTTGGTGTCAGTGGGAGGAATAGTGCCCCATCTTTGGTGTCAGTGGGAGGAATAGTGCCCCATCTTTGGTGTCAGTGGGAGGAATAGTGCCCCATCTTTGGTGTCAGTTGGAGGAATAGTGCCCCATCTTTGGTGTCAGTTGGAGGAATAGTGCCCCATCTTTGGTGTCATTGGGAAGGAATAGTGCCCCATCTTTGGTGTCATTGGGAAGGAATAGTGCCCCATCTTTGGTTTCATTGGGAAGGAATAGTGCCGCCCCATCATTGGTGTCGGCGGGAGGAATTGTGCCCCATCATTGCTGTCATTAAGAGGAATTGTGTCAGTAGGGGGAATTATGCCCCATTGTTACTGGATGAAGCGGTGCCCCAAGGGCCAGATAAAAGCAATGGGCCGCATATGGCCCCCAGGCTGCAGTTTGGAGACAACTGCTTTTAGTTTTGATCAAATTAAGCCGTTAAAGATTATCTGCTTCTAAAACCGTTTTTGATGGAGCTGGGAGGGGTCAGAACCTCTGTCAGGTTTTCATTGTTGTCTATGCCCCTAGTGGAATGATTAGCTGCATTATCTGTACAGGAAGTGAAAGGGATCAATACGGAAGATGGAGCCTTTTCTAGAAGGTGATCCCACCCGCAATGTTGCAGTATTGGTCTAGGCCTGCTCTAGTGCATTGCTGTGTACAGCCTGCAGGTGGCAGCATTCAGAACATAAATCAAATTTGCAGACACAACGGCCATGTTTTTATAGTCATACACGGAAAGATTTGTCAGATAAATATTTTCTTCCCTCCTCCTCCAAAATAGCTACTGCAGGTATGGATAGTACAGTTTTAGATTGAGTCAGTGGGACAAATTGTTCATTGAGATTTTTATACTTCTGAGGCTTCCTGTATGCACTGCGCCCACCACTCAATTCTGGGAATTCCCCTCTTGGTAGGAGGTGATTTGAATTGAATATGTGAAATGGTCCTACCAGATAATCACAGCAACAGGGCTGCTTTGTGTCAACAGCTGTATGCTTACCAAGAGACTGCAGTTACCATGTTACATTTCGGCGTGTTGATAAGCTTTGTATTCTGGGCAAAGTGATAGGTTTACCTAATAGTCAGCTCATAGGGGTGCGAGGACTGAGCGGCCAATCAGTGAACCTAAGTGCTGAGACATGGGGGTCAGGGAAGGAAACTCTTTTACTGCCAAACTCTAGCCAAAACTTTACTTTTAAACTTTACTTTACTATTTGGATAGAGCTGGAAAAGGTTAGAGGGAACTGTGTCTGCAAAATAAATCAGTAGCTACAAATACTCAGCTGCTGATTTTTACCAAACTGGTACTTGGCAGCCCAAGCAGTCAAAAGCAGGCTTTGTAAAATCCAATATCTACAGCATGTCCCGTGCCCCCATCTTGGATTCATGGATCCAGCTATACCTTACTGATCATTCATAGCAAAGCTCACAAGATGCGTGGATTGCAGGATACTGTTGGAAGCACCCCAAACTCGCTCATCCATGTCTTTATGGACCTTGCTTTGTGCACTGGTGTGCAGTCATGTTGGAACAGGAAGGGGCCATCCCCAAACTGTTCCCACAAAGTTGGGTGCATGAAATTGTCCAAAATTTCTTGGTTTGCTGACACCTTAAGAGTTCCCTTCACTGGAAATAAGGGGCCAAGCCCAACCCCTGAAAAAACAACCCCCACACCAAAATCCCCCCTACACCAAATGATTTGGACCAGTGCACAAAGCAAGATCCATAAAGACCTGGATGAGCAAGTTTGGGGTGAAGTTACTTGACTGGCCTGCAGAGTGCTGACCCTAACCTTATAGAACACCTTTGGGATATATTAGAACGGAGACTGTGAGCCAGGCCTCCTCATCCCAACATCAGTGCCTGACCTCACAAATGCGCTTCTGGAAGAATGGTCAAACATTCCCATAGACACACTCCTAAACCTTGTGGACGGCCTTCCCAGAAGAGTTGAAGCTGTTATAGCTGCAAAGGGCGGAGCCAACTCAATATTGAACCCTACGGACTAAGACGCCATTAAAGTTCATGTGTGTAAAGGCAGGCGTCCCAATACTTTTGGCAATATAGTGTATCAGTAAATGTGACTTTTTTACTAAACAGTCAATGCTGGTGAACCAATCACATGCTAAGATTGGAAGATTCACCTGCATTAAAAGTCCAGTTTTGTGCTGCACAGCCTAACATTCCTGATCTGCTTAATTCCCAAACAGGTTCCAATATCGTTTGTAGACCGTGTGTATGGAGAGTCCAAGCTGGGAGGAAATGAGATTGTCTCCTTCTTGAAAGGCCTGTTAACGCTCTTCGCAACCACATGACCCCTGGAACGTGGCATCCACCCAATCATTGATCGCTTCCTCCCTCCCCGGAATGATATCTGACCAAAATAGAGGTTCAAACAATTGTTATGGTTTGGTAGAAAAGGACTACAGAAATAATAAACTTTTTTTTTGTATATAAGTGAATTCTGTTCTTACACTTTTCATTAAACTGATAATACAAGAAGTGTGTTACATGCTAACAAGAAATCTTCAGAAATGCTGGAAATTCCACATTGTGGGGGTGGGGCTAGGTATTTTCCTGCTCACTTCCTGTCATTTTTTTCCACAGAACAATATTGGTATCCTGGTAAGTCTTTTAAATTGGTTAAGGGAAAATTTTAAAGGGGTAACTCCACTTTCGTGGGGGGAAAAAAAAATTGGTAAATAAAAAATAATCTAGCATGTAAAATTGCGATACAAGTCATATTGCAATTGAATGTTGTTAAAAATTTACCTTTACTTTTCAATCTGCAGCCGCTATAATTTTCTATGAATGCAAAGCAATATGGCTACATGGAGGTGTTCTGTACACAGCATGTGTACTGACCACTCCCCAGAAACATCACCTCCTGCAATTTTTTTCCCCCAGAAGTCTGCCTAAGATACAAGTCAAATTTCAGGCATCCCCTGCAACAAAAATGTCATTTTTGGTGAGATATTTCCAATAGGAACACATCTAAAAGGGATGCAGGCCCAGCAGATTCCCTCATTAGTGCTCTGCAGCCGCCACAGCTGACTGATAATTATGAAACCACTCCCATTAGACCCACTTGGCACAGAGGCACAAACAAACACACAGGGATTTCTTCAGAATAACAAAAGGTAGGAATCTGCAACAAAGGTTTATAATCCTTGCATTGTACATGGATCACCCAGAGGGGAATGTGTTTTTTTTTTTTTTTTTTCCCCCTCAACAAAGGTTTTTACTATTTATTATCCTTGTACAGATTATTGTAAGTCTAGCAATTTAACCACTTGCCTACAGGGCATTTTCACCCCCTTCCTGCCCAAGCCAATTTTCAGCTTTTAGCGCTGTCGCAATTTGAATAACAATTGCGCGGTCATATAACACTGTACACATATGAAATTTTTATCATTTTTTTTCCCCACTAATGGAGCCTTCTTTTGGTGGTATTTGGCCCAGGATAACAGCTGCACCATCCCGCTGTCATATGACAGTGGGTGGGTGGGCAGCAAGTGGTTAAAGAGGAGTTCCACCCAGGGGGGCCATTAAAAAAAAAAAAAATTAAGTCAGCAGCTACAAATACTGCAGCTGCTGACTTTTAATTGGACACTCACCTGTCCTTGGGTCCAGCGGTGCGGGGGATCGAAGCCCCGCTCGTCCCCCCCCCCCCCCCCCTCCGCTCGTCGGCGCCGGCATTTCAACTGTGGGCGCCGGGCTGTGGCTTCACAGCCTGGCACCCACTGCGCATGCGCGAGCGGCGCCGAGCGCCGTGATTGGCCGCTCAATCACCTGGGACCTGCAATGGGTCCCAGATGATTGACAGGAGGGAGGGAGAAGAGCCGAGCCCTTCCTGTGCCAGGGGGAAGTGATGTCACCAGCCCAGGCAGACGAAGGGGCAGATTACGAGGGACCACCTAGCAACAGGCATTTAGAGGTAAGTAAAAAAAAAAAAAAATATCCAAATGTTTTTTTGTTTTTTGTTTTTAGAATTTTTTAGGTATGTTTTTTTTTTTTGGGTGGAACCCCACTTTAAAGTATAACTAAGGGCAAAACTTTTGTTTTAGTTTTGCATAGAGTGGAGATGGATTAGAACCCCTGTCAGTTTAAACCAAGTTGGAAAGATTCACCCCTCTCTATTTGTCCTGTTTTACCATTCTCATTGAAAATAAAAGAAAATCCCAAAATTTTGGGTTGTTCCCAGAAAAGTAATAGAGGGGAAAATAAGAAAAATGGGAGCGGGATCTCATAAGGAGAGCCCTCAATAGAGGACAAAAACAGTCTGGTTCCTCATCCTGAAAAATTAATTACACAACGACCCTAACGACTAAAACTGTACCAATTGGGTAAAAAAGTATCAAATATTTTTTTATACAGAATAAAATTATTGAAAAAAACATGGAATTGTACATATGTACCATAAACGTAACCTCAAAACATAAACACAAGAATGTTCTTCTTCTTAGTGTTAATGAACACCAACCACCACATCGGTGGGGAATGTAGGACTTGCTGTTGCTCCGACACAAGTTGCGTTTTGCGGGGCCTAGCCGGCTTCTTCAGGAAATTCAAAAAGCAGTCATACACTAGAATGAAGAATATAGATGTCAGTCAAGGTCATATCTTTATAACTCTGAATCGTGGCCTAATAATCTGTTGCCACATACCTTGAAGTTTTATTCAAAAAAGGATAAATAATTGGAGTAAAAAATGTGTCTTGTGGTCTTCACACAGTCAGCGGCCACCACCTCCTGATCGGATGGAACAGTCCACACATAGTTTGTTAAAAGAACCGGGCTCCTATATGATAATTTCATGTAGAGGAGTATCAGAAAGGATACACCATAAGGGCAATCAAGTTGTCCACATATTGGGGGTTATTTACGAAAGGCCAATCCACTTTGCACTTGGAAGTGCAGTCGCTGTAGATCTGAGGGGTAGACCTGAAATTAGGGGAAGCTCTGCTGGAGGAGGTGGTGTCCGCTGACTGTGTGAAGACCACATCACACTTTTTTTTTATTTTTTACTACAATTATTTATCCTTTTTTGAATAAAACTTCAAGGTATGTGGCAACAGATTACTAGGCCACGATTCAGAGTGATAAGATATGACCTTGACTGACATCTATCTTCTTCATTCTAGTGTATGACTGCTTTTTAAATTTCCTGAAGAAGCCGGCTAGGCCCCGCAAAACGCAACTTGTGTCGGAGCAACAGCAAGTCCTACATTCCTTCTCCTAAACCCCCCCAATGTGGGGGTTGGTGTTGATTAATACTAAGAACATGCAAACATGCATAATAAAAAAATTAAAAAAACACCACGCGTAACTATTTGGATAAAAATAGGCCACGGCCTGGTTTATTGGTTTACATCAAAACTATATATAACGTCCTAAACTTTATTACTTCAATAACTTTTTCAACCAAAATTCATCCGGAATTCACCAAAGCTCAACCCAGCCACTAAGACTCGGTCTGACCATCATCTTCTTTTTTTTTTTTTTTTTTTTTTTTTTTTTTTTAAACCTATTCTCACATATCCCTTTTGACTACTTGACTAAAGGGACCCACCACATAAACCAGCCGCGACGGGGGAGGTTTGGGAGGGAAGCTCTTCTTGACGACTCCTCTCTGACGACTGACAGAAATTCGAGTCAGGGGGTTTCTTAAATCGCCCCCTAAGCACCTTCCAAAAGGTTCTAAGGTCACCTGACCCTAGCTAGCCAATCCCCATTTAACCTTCTGGAAGTTTCTCTGTCATGTGACCCTATTTCCCCAATAGAATAAGCCCCATTATAAATCCTTTTACTACTAGTAAAAATAGCCAACGCCACGGCCTCATGAGGCAAGGGGGGCCTAAATAGGCTGCCCCCCCCCCCCTTTTACCCCACATTCTTGTGTTTTGATATTATGTTTGTGGTACATATGTACAATTTTCATGTTTTTTCAATAATTTTACTCTGTATAATTATTTTTGATACTTTTTTTTTACCCAATTGGTACTGTTATAGTCCTTCCAGATTAGTAGTTAGGGTCTTTGGAAGATTTCCCCTTTTATTACACAATCGGGACACTAGTATTGGTAAAGTGGAGGTCCCCAAGGAATTGACCTAATTTGCAGGAATTTCCTCTTACGTCCTGCTTAGTTATGGGACAGGAAATGAAGGGAAGTCTCCCCAATGGGGCACAGGTGGCGAAAAATAATCTGACAGGAGTAATAACGCTCCATTACTCTATCCAAAATTGGGGGGGGGGGAGTTTTGCCTATAGGTTTACTTTAACAGTGCTAGTATACAGGCTATTGGGAGTCGTGTTCTAACCAAGTTTGGTTGTCTTTAAAAAGTTAGGCTGACTTTGCAAAAATGCTGATTGGCTCCAAACATGGCTTCCTGTACAGTATTAAAGATGATATAAATGCGATCCCTAAAATCTCAATCTTTAACGCATTTAAAAAGGGAACTTCAGTCCCCATAACGCTGGCCCCACCCCCCTCACCAGACCGTCTATCCCTGAAAATCTGTCATGTACCAAGTTTTTTTCCTCGCATCCAAGACCTCTATAACTGGATCTTTGCACATGTATGGGGGAAAACCCGGTGTGTGCGCAGATGCGCCAACGGTCTCTGCTGGGCCCTGAAGGGTGGGCAGAGCCCTTTGACACATCTGTGCATGCATGGTATCTGCTATGAAGCAAAAAAAGTCCAACAAAAATCTTTAACTGCGGGCAAGAGAGGGGGCTGGAGCCAGGTGCAAATAACTTTTTTTTTTTTTTCTTTTTTTTTTTTTAAATGGGTGAAGGTCCATTTTAACCACTTCCCGCCCAAAGTACACCATATGACGTCCTTGACTTGGTGCGGGTATATCTGAATGATGCCTGCAGTTACAGGCATCATTCAAATATCGTCTTTTTCAGCCGTCGATTCCCTACACCATAAGGCCAATCATAGCAGCTGTTCCGCTGCTTGATCGTTCTTACGGGCGGCGAGAGGGGACGTCCCCCTCCCGCCGCCCTCCTGTGCTTCTACCGACTCACTGCTTCCACCGGTGAGTCGGAGACAGAATCCGCGGGCCCCGGATGGTGACCATAGAGGTTTCCAGCGGACCAGACGGTCGCCGGAGTCTGTATGATCATTCAGGGGCCAGGCGCGATGTTATGATGTTACCCCTGGCCTCTGCATTCAAATAAATGGCGCCACCTCGGCTGGGAAGCAGAGATCGTTTTTAATTTTTTTTTTTATTATTATTTGATTTCAGGCTTCCCAGCCTAGAGGTGAGATGTGGGGTCTTAGCTTTTGAAGAGCTTTCCATTCATTTCAATGGAGAGGGGTGTTTTTTTACCGCCCTGCCAGCGCACTGCCCCAGTGTGAAAGCATTCATTGATTTTAATGGAAATAGGTTTTCGTGAGCTTTTCAGGTGCTTTTTTTAGCGTGAAAGCGCCTCAGTGTGAAAGGGGTTTAAAGAGGACCGATCATACCATATTCCTATTACAAGGGATGTTTACATTCCTTGTAATAGGAATAAAAGTGATCAATTATTCAAAAAAAAAAAAGTGTCAAACTAAAAAGAAAGGTAAAATTAACAATAAAAAGAAAAATTTAAATCGCCCCTGTCCCCGTGTGCTCGCACGCAGAAGCGAACGCATACGTAAGTCCCGCCCACATATGAAAACAGTATTCAAACCACACATATGAGGTATCGCCGCGAACGTTAGAGCGAGAGCAATAATTCTGTCCCTAGACCTCCTCTGTAACTCAAAACATGTAACCAGTACAAAAAATGTAATGCGTCGCCTATGGAGATATTTAAGTACCGAAGTTTGGAGCCATTCCACGAGCGTGTGCAATTTTGAAGCGTGACATGTTGGGTATCTATTTACTTGGCGTAACTTCATCTTTCACATTATGCAAAAAAATTGGGCTAGATTTAATGTTTTTTTTTTTTTTGTTTTTTTTTAAGCATTGCACTTTTTTTTCCACAAAAAAAAAACTTGTTCCTTGTGAGATAAAAAGTTACCACGACCGTCATTGTATTCTCTAGGGTCTTTGCTAAAAAAAAACATATATAATGTTTGGGGGTTCTATGTAATTTTCTAGCACAAAAATGATGAATTTTACATGTAGGAGAGAAATGTCAGAATTGGCCTGGATGGGAAGTGGTTAATGTAACGTCATAGGTCATGTTAAATGTCTTTTAAAGCAGTTGTAAACCGCTGGACATTTTTTTTTTTTTTTTTTTTTTTGTACCTGCAAGGTAAAGGCATAATTTGCTAGTATGCATCACATACTAGCATAGTATGTTAAACTTGCCTTTAAAACGAAGCTCCTCCAATGCCAAGTAGTCAGCGCTGCAGGTGCTCTTATCTTGACCTGTCTTGCTTCCGGGTTCGCAGAGACCGGCTCTGACTGGCCAGAGCCACGATGACGTCACTCCTGCTCCATTCACGGCACGAATGGTCGTTCCTTCACAGCACATGCGCCAATGATGTCACTGGCTGCATGTAAACTAAATATCTCCCAAACGGTGCACCTTTTGGAGAAGTTTACACTACCTATAGGTAAGCCTCATTATAGGCTTACCTATAGCTAAAGGCAAAAGATGGAAGTTTACTTCCACTTTAAGCCCGGGTTCACACTACAACGGGCTGCGGATCGCACAGGAGCGCTGTGCGTCCCTGTTCCCCATTTCAGGGACGAATCAGGGCCGATTCTTTGCCTGAATTCGGCCCTGAAACGGAGCCAAAGACGCACAGGGCGCTCCGCAGCCGCCCCGGAGATATGTAGATGTAACAAAGTATGGAAAAAAGTGAAAATAATGCCGCGTACACACGGTCGGACTTTTCGTCTACAAAAGTCAGACAGCCTGTCCGACAGACTTCCGGCAGACTTTCGGTGGACTTGCGGCGGACTTGCGGCCTACTTTCTAACGAACGGACTTGCCTACACACGACCACACAAAAGTCCGACGGATTCGTACGTGATGACGTACACTGGACTAAAATAAGGAAGTTCATAGCCAGTAGCCAATAGGTGCCCTAGCGTGGCTTTTTGTCCGTCGGACTAGCACACAGACGAGCGGATTTCGGGGTCCGTCGTAGTTACGACGTAAAGATTTGAAGCATGTTTCAAATCTAAAGTACGTCGGATTTGAGGCTAAAAAAGTACGTTGAAAGTCCGGAGAAGCCCACACACGATCGGATTACCAGCCAGCTTTAGTCCGTCAGCGTCCGTTGGACTTTTGTAGACGAAAAGTCCGACCGTGTGTACGCGGCATAAGATATCAACAGTATGTTCAGCAGCAACATTGTATCCAGCTACAAGTCCCATAAGAAAATAGACAGATTTGTAGTTGCTACATCACTGCTACAAAGTTGCTAGTTTGACATGTTTAAAAAAACTGCTAGTTGGATATGTTTTATAGCAGAAAGTAAAAAAATATTGCTTTTTTTTTTTCAAAATTGTCGATCTTTTTTTGTTTATAGCGCAGAAAAAAAAACCGTAGAGGTGATCAAATACCACCAAAAGAAAGCTCTATTTGTGAGAAAAAAAAAGGACGTCCATTTTATTTGGGTACAACGTCACACGACCGCGCAATTGTCAGTCAAAGCGACGCAGTGCCGTATCGCAAAAAAGGGCCTGGACAGGAAGGGGGTAAATCCTTCCAGGGCTGAAGTGGTTAAGCTTCATTATTTTTATTTTTTTTTATTGATTTATTTTTTAAATAAATGTTTGGTTGCTTCCAACCAAGCATGAGTGCATCCAAATCATAAATGTAATATATTGTAGTTGGTCCTTTAAGCTGGGCTCACACTGTGTAATTCAAAGGTGTTCGGGTTTAAAGGGATGAGGTGGCAACTCTATGTACGAGGCTTTAGGGAGCTCTTGACAATGGCTGTGACTTCCAGGAGTTGTGACATCACCCATAGGCTCCTATGGCCCAGCCATTGTCGGTGGTCCCTCCTGTCCCCTGCAGCAGCTGCTTACTCATACAGAGGAGCTGGAGTTGCAGGATCATGTGACCGGACCAGAGCGGCTGAAAAATAGGTGTGTTCCACATCTTCTTTAAACAGGTTGTGCAGGATAGGTGAGAGGAAGGAGGCAACATTTTTAGGAATAGTTGAAGCTAGGCTTTTCTTCCTCTTGCCTAGTCGCACGTCTGTTTTAATGCAGCAAAATTTGCATCTTGTTGCAACAAAATACATTTCAAACCCTATTATTTCTTAAAACGATGATCAAGGTAATTCTTCCTTTTTTTTTTTTTTTTTTTTGTCTTTTTGATTGTGCAATGGCTTTGCACAGAGTAGCCCTGATTTTCCTCTTCTCGTCTCCCCTGCTGGGGCTTCTGCCCCCAGAGCAAGCGGCTTGCTGCGGGGGCACCTAAGCAGGCTTGCCCCCGAGCCGCTGCTCTGCGTGTCCATTCACACACAGAGCCATGTCTCTGACCCTCTCTCTCCTCGTTAACTTACTTGTGCACATCGCTAAATCACAATGGGGCTCAGGTAACTATTAGGGGGCGGCTGGTGCACACAGAAGGTTTTTTTCCTTTCTGCGTTAAAAAAAAAAAAAAAAAAGCACCTTGAGCCTTTAGTACCATATTACAGGACTGGTTCACATCTTTGCACTGCAGTTTTGCGGGAAAGGGGAGCTACATGGGCTTTTAGGCTTCTGTTACTTTATTTTTACCAGGTGATCCGATCAGTAACACACTTCCTGTCCTAGGGTGACAACCCTCCCTGTACGGTAACTATGGAGAAACAGTGCTGTTACCCTAGAACATCACTATGGAACACCTCACCCTCTCACATCTACATATAAGAAGGGGAGGTGTTCTGTAGTACTACTAACCCACTTTTGATGACATTGTTTGAGAACACTGCAGAGTGCCCAGAACAGTGCAGGATCAACAGATACGCTTTGCATATTTTTGTATCATGTTTACAGACAAAAAATGAAGCAATAGCAGACATTTATTGTACGGTTTTTCATGGAGTTTAAAACCCCTTCCCGCCGAGCGTACGCAGATGTGTGTACTCGGCTTTCGGGGGTTATACCGGGATGATGCCCGCAGCTGCAGGCATCATCCCGGTACTGTTTTTTTTTTAGAGCCGGTGATTGGCTTTCCAGGTATAACAACCAATGCGGCTAAAAGCCGCTCGGCTGTTATACCGTAGGAGCAGGAGGGGATGTCCCCCCCCTCCCATCGCTCTTACCGGGCCTCCAGTTCACCAATTTGCCGCCTCCAGCGGCTAGGGACACACTGGAACGAAGCCGTAAGCGGCTTTGTTCCAGCCTCCTAATTGTAAACACGAAAGCGACGTCATGACGTCACTTCCCGTTTACTCGGCTGCCAATGGCGCCAGTTATAAAAAAATATACAGTATTCAGAATCACCGAAAATGGCGATCTGAATACTTTGTAGGGCACTCCATAAAGAGTACCTGTCACCACCTATTACTGTCACAAGGGATGTTTACATTCCTTATGACAGCGATAAAAATGATCAAAAAAACATTTTTTTTTAACACAATTTTATAAATGGGAAAAAAAATTTTTTAAAGCTCTCCCGTCCCTGTGAGCTCGCGCAGCAAAGAAAACGCATGCGGAAGTCACGCCCGCATATGTAAACAGTGTTCAAATCACACATGTGAGGTATCACCGCGATCGTCAGAGCGAGAGCAATAATTCTAGCACTAGACCTCCTCTGTAACTCTAACCCGGTAACCGTAAAAAAAAATTTAAAGCGTCGCCTATGGAGATTTTAAGGTACCGTAGTTTGTCGCCATTCCACGAGTGCGTGCAATTATAAAGCGTGACATGTTTGGTATCTATTTACTCAGCGTAACATCATCTTTCACATTATACAAAAAAAATTGGGCTAACTTTACTGTTTTTGTTTTTGTTTTTTGTTTTTTTATTCACGAAAGTGTCCCTTTTCCCAAAAAGATGTGTTTAAAACACTGCTGCACAAATACTGTGTGATATAAAATATTGCAACAATCTCCATTTTATTCTCTAGATTCTCTGCTAAAAAATAAAATATATAATGTTTGGGGGCTCTAAGTAATTTTCTAGCAAAAAATACGGATTTTAACTTGTAAACACCAAATGTCAAAAATAGGCTTAGTCATGAAAGGGTTAAAGCAGAATTAAACCCATCGATTTAACAGTTGCTCAGCAGCACAGTGGCTAAGTGGTTAGCGCTTCTGCCCAGCAGCACACCCGGGTGATTCCACCCTTCTATCTTTCCTCTGCTGTTACCCCAGATGTCGCACAGGAGAGCTCCCAGGGGGCCATGTTATCCCCTGCAGGCCCATGCAGTAAGTGTGCACAGGGGGGGGCTTCGCTATAACAGAAGACAGAACACGGAAGGTGAGAATTAGGACGTGTCCTATTTTCTCTGCTCCATCTCCGAGCAACTGTCTCTAGGAGCTCAGGAAGCAAAACACGGCTCAGCCATGATGGAGTGTGTATAGAAGCATAAAATATCATTAGTGGCTCATTAAAGGGAGTATGCACTGGGGTCCTCCATTTGCCTCTTGGCAGTACACTATCAGCATGAAGTTTCCATGTTCTTCCTATGCTTATTTATTACAAGTACAGTAATACTTTGGTTTGAGAGCGTTTTGCAAGACCAGCAAGTTTTTTTTGTTTTTTTTTATAAATTTTGACTTGATATACAAGCAATGTCTTGATAATACAAGTAGCGTCATGTCACAACTGAGTTTAAAAGAGAAGAGAGGCACCTCTAAGTGTAGCAATACAGTTACATTTAATGAAGGTACAACAAAAGAAACCCACATGGTTGATGATTAAAACTGGCACATCTAAGTATGCAGGCATCCGGGGTAAAGATGTCCACATAGACTGTCCTCCTCACCGCCATTGATGTCGTCCCTTCAATGCTGCGCTCAAGCCTCACTTTCAGATCGCTCTACTGCAGGGTAGTCTTCCCGGTCATGATTGCAGACTGACAGCAGTGAGAGCTGGCGGTGAGGGGGATGGTCTATGTCAGTGATGGCAAACCTTGGCATCCCAGATGTTTTGGAACTACATTTCCCATGATGCTCAACTACACTGTAGAGTACATGAGCATCATGGGAAATGTAGTTCCAAAACGTCCGGGGTGCCAAGGTTTGCCATCACTGGTCGATGTGGACAGCTTTATCCCGGTTGCCTGCATACTTAGATGTTCCTCTTTTAATCATCAACCATGCGAGTTGCTAAATGTTGTACCTTCATTAAATGTAACCATATTGCTACACTTAGAGGCGCCTCTATTCTCTTCTATACTCTTTAGCTTCTGCTGGATTTTGCTTCTAATCCTCTTGTGGATGGACATTTTATGGTTACACAACCTATCACATTGCTATAATCTTTTTATATGGACTATAAACTGAAGGACCTATGAATAAACGGTTGTGGAATGAATCATTTGTGTTTCCATTATTTCTTATGGGGAAATTTGCTTTGATATACAAGTGCTTTGGATTACAATCATGCTTCCGGAACGACTAATGCCCCGTACACAAGATCGGATTTTCCGACAACAAATGTTGGATGTGAGCTATTTAGCGGAAAGTCCGACCGTGTGCATGCTCCATCGAACATTTGTTGTCGGACTTTCCAATCGTGTGTACACAAGTCCGTCGCACAAACGTCCACGCATGCTCGGAATCAAGTACGAGCCGGAAGCGCTCGGTCTTGTAAAACAAGTGTTTGTAATGGATCGTATAACATGACTATTGAACTTCCTTTTTATCAGCTTGCCGTACGTCTAGTACGTCACTATGTTCGTAATTATTGGCCAACATTTGTGTGACCGTGTGTATGCAAGACAAGTTGGAGCCAACAACCTTCGAACAAAATTCCACGGTTTTGTTTTTGGAAAGTCCGATCGTGTGTATGGGGCATTATGCTCGCAATCCAAGGTTTTACTGCACTTATATAGCACTGTCAATTTATGCAGGACTCATATTTATTATACATTCACATCAGTTCCTGCTCTCAAGGAGCTTACAATCTAAGGTCCCTAACTCACATTCAGACATACACATATTGGGGCCAATTTTTGACAGGAGCCAATTTACCTTCCAGCGTGTCTTTGGAGTGTGGGAGGAAACCCATGCAGGCACAGGGAGAACATGCAGGTAGTGCCATGGTTGGGTTTCAAACTAACAACCCTAGTGCTGCTAGGCGGAAGTGCTAACCAATTAGCCACTGTGCTAATTATATGGGTTTCCTTTGCATACTCCAATCTCATCCCACACTCCAAAGATGTGCTGCTAGATTAATTGGCTCTTATCTACATTGGTTCTAGTATGATATTGTATTGAGTGCACCCAGGATGGCTGCCTCACCATCTGCCCCAAATGCAGAGGAAAACACTTTAACTGCTTAGCAACAGCTCCACGCACCTATACTGCAGCAGGGCGGCCGCTCTGTGCGTGATCTGACACTTCCGGTTCTGGGGCGCACTGCCAGTGACCCGCTCCCGCTGTGATTGGACACAGCGGGAGCTAATCGGAAGGTCCGCCAGACTCGATATCCGCTGGGACCCACCAATCATTCAGGAATGAAGCAGAACAGTGGTCTGCCTATGTAAACAAGGCAGACCCTCGTTCTGTCAGTAGGAAAAGTAGTGATCCTGTGCTTCTGCTAAGCAGGAACACGGATCTCTGCCTTCCCATAGCACAAGCACAGTGAGTAAGCACAACTGCCAGAGCCGCGAGTGGGGGGGGGGTCGGTGGGCACAGTGGCTGCATATGGTGGGCATGAGTGGCTGCATTTGATGGGCACAAATGGCTGCATATGATGGGCACAATGGCTGCATATCATGGGCACAAGTGGCACAAATTACTGCATATAAAGGGCACAATGGCTGCATATGATGGGCACAAGTGGCTGCATATGATGGGCACAAGTGGCTGCATTTGATGGGCACAATGGCTGCATATGATGGACACAAGTGGCTGCATTTGGATGGACACAAGTGGCTGCATTTGGATGGGCACAAGTGGCTGCATTTAGATGGGCACAAGTGGCTGCGTATGATGGGCACAAGTGACTGCGTTTGATGGGCACAAGTGGCTGCGTTTGGGCACAAGTGGCTGCATATGATGGACACAAGTGGCTGCATTTGGATGGGCACAAGTGGCTGCATTTGGATGGGCACAAGTGGCTGCATTTGGATGGGCACAAGTGGCTGTGTTTGATGGGCACAAGTGGCTGCGTTTGATGGGCACAAGTGGCTGCATATGATGGGCACAGTGGCTGAGGTCGACCCTTAGATCAGCTTCTGTTGTATGGGAACAGCCAGAGAGGGATCAAAAGTCCCTGCTGAACTGGCCGAACGACAATCCATCTATGGCTAGCTTAATACGGAACTTCACCTAAATAGGAAAGTTCTTCTTTTCCTCCTGCTCCTCCAGTCCACCTTACTTTTTAAGTGGTTGTAAACTCTTACACACCACTTTTACCTACAGGTAAGCCTATAGAAAGGCTTACCTGTAGGTACTGTAAATATCTCCTAAACCTGCACCGTTTAGGAGATATTTACCATATACACTTGCACCGACGTCATCGGCACATGAGCACTGAAGAAAGGGCACAATCGTGCTGTTTCTAAAGGGCCCGTGCCGTGACCGTCAGCTCCCGCGTGCATGTGCGGGAGTGATGTCACGCGACTCCGGCCAGTCACAGAGCCAGACTCCGTGGCCCCGGAAGGAAGAGGGGTGAAGATGGATGCAGCCACCAGCGGGGACATTGCTGGCTTTGTTTGCCGGTACGTGGCACATAATGGGCTAGCATGCGATGCATACTACTAGCCCATTATGCTTTTACTTTGCAGGGGAATAAAGAGGAAGTAAAACCCATCAAGGTTTACTTCCTCTTTAATGCCAGTGTGAACTTAGTCTTATGCCCTGTACACATGACTGGTTTTCCCGTCGGAATAAACTGAAGGTTTTTCCCGACGGAGTTCCGACGGAATTCCGCTGAAACTGTCTTGCGTACACACAATCACACCAAAGTCCGACCGTCAAGAACGCGGTGACGTACAACACATACGACGGGACTATAAAAAGGAAGTTCAATAGCCAGTGCGCCACCCTTTGGGCTCCTTCTGCTAATCTCATGTTTATCTCGTGTTAGGAGAAGTTTGGTGAGAGACGATTCGCGCTTTTCAGATTCGTGCTTTTTCAGATCGTTTAACTGCTGTTCAGTTTGTGCATGTGGGTTTTTCAGTGCAATCTTGTCCGCTTGTTACTGATTTTCAGCTCGCTCTTCACAGGCCTTGCTGTTCTTCAGTGCGTTCTGTTTAGTTCGTTCTGATCAGCCGACCCCTTTGAAGCAATGTTGCAGGTACGTGTTAGTCATAGAGTTCGTGCTGTGCAGGGGCTTGGTGTTGGGGTTCTTGCTTTGACACAAGCCCAGTCCATGAACAGGGCGAGGAGGAGTTAATGGACCAAGAATTGGTTGCTCCAGCGTGACCAATTCTCACACATGCCTTTGCTTCATGAGATCTGTGAGAATAATTCTGATGATTTCAGGAACTTTCTCAGGATGACGGACCCCATTTTTCACCGTCTGGCTTTGCTGACCCCTTATATCAGCAGGCAGGACACCTGCATGCGGCAAGCCATCACTCCGGAGCAGAGGCTAGGCGCCACGTTGTGGTACTTGGCGACAGGGAGAAGTCTGCAGGACCTCAAGTTCTCGACAGGAATCTCCCCCCCAGGCTCTGGGGATCATTATCCCAGAGACCTGTTCTACTATCATTCAGGTCCTGCAGAAGGACTATATTAAGGTAAGTTTTCTCCTTTAACATCACATTCTATGTATGTAATGTTTGCTAATGCATTGTATTTCTTTCATCGTTCCCTAATTACCATGATTGTAATATGCTGTGAATGTCCCCTTTGTCCTTATGTATGCTGTAATCTCTTAATGCTCCTTTTTTGTCCTTCATGCATATTTGCCTTCACTAACCTCCCCAGCATGCTATCCTGGGCCCATATACACCTATAGCCTAGTCACTTAACAATGTATATTGGTATATTGTCAGCTCCATTGTAGTGCTTTACCCTAAACAACCCCTAAAATGTGTCCAAATGTTATGTGTGTCCTTAAATTAATTTAAAAGCCCCCCCCCCCTAAAATGTTATCAATGGGCCATCAGAGGGGGAAGGAATCTGATAAGAGGACCTTTATATTTTTATCTTTAAATACTCCTTAAAATAAATATTATACTGATGTTGGGCAAGAATGTTTTTTGTGTAATCTGCTTGCAATGTTATGTGCAAAAGTACTTATATATTTTTTTCTTGTTTGACTCCAAAGTTTCCTTCAACGCCACAAGAATGGCAGACTGTGGCCTCTCATTTTGCCGACCATTGGGACTTTCCCAACTGTGGAGGGGCTATAGATGGGAAGCATGTCCACATCGTGCCACCACCCCATTCGGGGTCTTACTATTATAACTATAAGGGGTTTAATAGTGTAGTGTTAGTGGCGGTGGTGTCGGCACAATATGAATTCCTGTATGTGGATGTGAAGAATGGCCAGATGTCAGATGGAGGAGTCTTCGCCCAGACGGAGTTTCACCAGCGTCTCCCAGAGTGGTGGCCTGGCATTGCCACCTGATGCGGATAATGTGGAAGGACTCCCCTTCGTCTTTATTGCAGATGAAGCCTTCGGTCTGGGCGAGCACCTGATGAGGCCATTCCCCCAAAGGACCCTCACCCCAGAGAGGAGTGAGGGCCAGAGCGAGAAGAGTTGTTGAGAATGCCTTTGGGATAATGGCCAGCCGGTTCCGCCTGTTTCTGACCGCAATCCATATGGCGGACTACAAACTCAATCATATCATCCTATCATGCTGCATACTGCACAATTATTTAAGAAAAAATTCCACAAATTATATAGCCTCAGTTGGGCCTGAGGCCGGACTTATTACCGATAATCCTCTGACGGCCTGGATACTGGCTGTACTGGCTTGGCCCCCCAAAGCGCCCCTGAAGTTCGGGAGAAGTATGTCAATTATTTTATGGGTAGGGGGACCATTGCTATGCCAGACAATGTGTAAAACTTTTTATAATTAAACCAAAAAAATATCTGTTAAAATCTCTAAGAAATCAATAAAAAATGAGTTGCGCTAATATCAACCTTCCAGTCAGACTAATACCTAGTGCATAACATAGATCAATCCGTGATTCATAAATAGTGACAATACAAAAAAAATTATATAAAAATTGTAAATAGATGTGACAGGTCAGCCCACCTACAGCGTGATTCAGATAATGTGTAGAAATAAAAAAATAAAAACAAAATAAAAAAAATAATTTTCTTTATTGCTTGTGTGTGTTTTTGGATGTATCCTAGGTTTTCCTAGTGCACTTGTAGTGCCAAGTGGATTTTCCTTTAGTAAATAAGGCCCATTGTCTCTGTAAACACAAAATTACTTAAAAAACTGGTATTGAGCAGTGAAAGAAGAAGCCACACATTGTTGATTATCACATTTTTTACTGTGTGCACATTCACATATGTGCGTTATAAAATTTTAGTTGACAACAATTTTTATCTTTTTTGTTTTTTGTTAATTTTTTTTATTTTTGTTCTAAACAGGCATGTTTAATAACATAACATACAAAACTCTGGAACTTACAAAGTTCAACATAGAAAAACAGAAGGCAATATCAGACATTCTAGTGTCCAAAGTGTCTTGATCTTGCCTTCATCAGATGGGGTGAAGTCACCCCTGTAAAAGCCAAATTTTGAAGATGCACACAACTTGGGATTCAAAAATGGGTATTTCCCACCTGATCCCATGCCTAATGTCAACATGTGCTATCTCCCATCATGGGGGGAGTCAATGGATGTGTTTTTGGGGGGGGGGGCAACCCCTTCCTCTCACCTACTTCATTTGGGAGAAAGGGGTTTCACCCACCAATCGCATACATTGATCTCCCCTGATGCATGTTGACACACTGTGTGCATCTTCAAAATTTGGCTTTTACTAATTACAAAAAAATAGTTTTTTTTAAAACAATTATTAAAATGGTTGCATTTTGAAGATTTTTTTAAATTCTCCTCAACACATCAATCATGTACTTCATTTGTTGCTCCATAAAATTTAGTTTATTTCTTATGATGTCAATTTCACGATTCCATGTCATGATGTCCTGGATTAGCCTTTGTGCACTGTCACTTGTGAAATGTTTGCTCTTCCACAACCAGCAAATCACCTTAAAAATTTTGGAAAAACATGTATTATAAATATGCAGGCATACATATATTACCTGAAGCTGGGGTGTCAGACACTCACCTGCTGTGGTGACAAGTTCGCCAAGTTCCTCCACCTCTCCTTCCTCCAGATCCTCAGGGTGTGGTGTTTTATGAAGTTCCCCTTCTTTGCCAGGTGGGGGGTTCCTGGTGTCCTCCGTTGAGTGGTGTGCTCTGAGTCTTTGTTCGCCTATGAGAAGGAAACATATGGTATACTTTAGCATACAGATATTTAGGCATGACCAAATGTATTTAACCTTTAACTGCCCAAAACATCGTGTTTAATGAGCGAACGATGTTTAATACGAACTATGTTTATTACGAACGATTACTGTGCCCAATAACCTGAAACTTGCCATTTTAAAATGTCCTACAGTAAAGAAAATCACATGGTGCAGCATGCAAGTAATAATAATAAGAAGAAGAACACACGACAAGTACTTACTTTTTCGAAGCACTTTCTTGATCCTTCGGTACTGATCGTGCTCCCTCATTTTCAGGTCTGACCATTGTTTCCTCAATTGCTCCTTGGATCGTCGTACCCCAAAATTCTTCTGCAGACTCTTCACAACTTTAGTCATGATCTTGGCCTTTCTCACATTAGGGTTTAGGTACGGTCCATACTTCCCATCATAGTCGGTTGTTCTCAAGATGTCCACCATCTCCACCATCTCTACAAAGGACATATTTGAGGCCTTAAATCTCCTCCGGGATTGTGACATTTCTGGCTCCGGGCTTTTCTCCTCATTACTGGAATTACTAATAACAGACACCTGCTCTATCTCCGCCATGTCGCTCCTACTGCGCGCCGAAGAGAAGGGGCGGGGAATACACTAGAAAGAACATCAGGGGCGGGCGACGCATGCGCAGTGTATATAAAGTACACGCGCGTCGTACGTACGTTCAGTGTGCTGAGGAAGGAGGACGAACGTGCTATAACGAAGGTAAAAATTTTTAACTTTGGAACATCAGTGGCCTATACTGCTTAAAGATTGAGGCCTATATTGGGATAAGATTATGAGAGTTTAGGCTGACATTAGTGTTTTTGTCTTGTGTATTGTCTTACAGAAAAAATGAATCAGTTTAAAGTGGAGTTCCACCCACTTTTACAACTCTTCAGCATCCCTCACTAAACTGTGCACTGTAAACAAATTGGATATTTTTTTATTTTTTTTCTCAGCACCTACTGTATATCTGCTGTATTCATTTTTCACTTCCTCCTCCCTGGCCGCGGCCCATCGCATCATTTCCTGTTTCCAATGCCTTCTGGGAAGGGGCAGCAACTTCCTCTGAAACTGCCGTTGCTATGGAAACCTGACCTGAAACCTATTACACTGCTTGTGCTGCACTGAGCATGTGTGAGATCTGCAAGGATGAGATCCAGGAAGAAATACAGTCTGGCTTCAGATGCCCACACTTAAGATGGCCACGGCCTGGTGTAAGTTTATAAAAAAACAAACTACTGCTATAAACGAACAAAACAGACCTTAGTTTACAGACTAACTTTACTAGAATACATTAAGCTTGTGTATTATAGGGGTATATTTTTTTAAAAAGTATAATTTCGGCCGGAACACCACTTTAAGGACCCAGAATGTATGTCCAGTTTCATTGACAAGTACAGGGAGATGAGGAATCTGTGCGAGGTCAAACACAGTGTATATTACAATAAACAAGTAAGGAAGGCAACACTGGAGAAACTTCTGGAATTTGTAAAGACTTGGGTCCCCGATGCAACCATCCAGTTCTTGGAAAAGAAAATTGGGATCTTGAGGAACATGTATAAGAAAGAGCATAATAAGATCCAGAAATCACTCAGATCAGGAGCAGCAGCAGAGGATGTGTATGTACTCAGGCTGTAGTACTTCAACAAATTGCGGTTTCTGGATGACCAGACTGAAGCCAGGGAATCTCTTTCGACCCTTCCCTCCACCCTTCCCTCAACCCCAGCAGAGGCTGACGAAGAACAACCTGGGCCTTCCATCCTGGAAGAAGTGGATGCGCCCAGCTGGAGTCAGGTATATTATTTTTATACATATTTATTGTCCTAATATTAATGTTAACTAGATGGTATAATTGATAACAAATTAATGATTTTATCAAAAAAATTATGTATACATATCAATTGACAGTAGTGGCCAAAAATGTTTGTGATCAGCTTGAAAAATGCTTGGGTCAGAATGATAGTCTTTTATATTTATTAACATTGAATTTACAAGTCATGAGCTGAAAATTGTGTGTGATTGATGAACCAAAAACTAAAACTATGTCCATTTTTTATACACAGGATGAGCTCAGCTAGGAGGAGGATCTGGAAAGTGGCAGGCAGGAGGTGGCCATGCCCAGTGTCAGCCAGGAGGAGGCCAGGCCCAGTGGCAGCCAGGAGGTGGCCGGGCCCAGTGGCCTCACCCAATCCCAGGTGCCTCCCTTCCGCCTTACCACCAAAAGGCCCAGAAAACTGGACAATGACGGAGGAAGCAGCACTGGGCCGCTTTAGATAAGCCAGCGACGTCCTCAGGAGCCCCCCCCAGGAGCCACCAGGTTGCTACAATTAGAGGAGGGCCAACGCTTACTCTGTGAGGGTATTTTTGCACAGGTCCTTCAGAAGGGGTTGAGGGGCCAGCTGACTGACATTAGCCATGTATGTGAGCTCGCCCATCCTCCTCCTCCTGCCACAAGTCCACAACCAGAGCCACAGACTACAGGGAAGGGTGCAGGGAAGGCTGCAGGGAAGAGAAGAAAGTGATGACCTGGCTTCAGTCTGGTCTGACAGAAGACGCAGGCTGTGGTAGCACCACAGCCTGGGGACATATATGTCATCTGCTGCTGGTCCTGATCTCTGGGAGTCCTGGACCAGATTGTGCTCCCTATTATATGGACTCCTCAAGATCCCAATTTTCTTTTCCACAGACTTGATGTGTACCCTGGGGGCCAAAAGGCTTCACAAATTCCAAAAGTTTCTCCAGCATTGCCTTCCTCTTTATTTTGTTACCCAGAATAAATGGATATTTTACTTTCAGAAAATACTTGCCTATGTGTTTTTGTTCAAAAAGGACAATTTGTTTGTGAGTAGGCAGGTACATTTCAAAAAGACAATGTCAAATTAACAAGGGACACCAACCAACCTCCTTGAGGTTCAAACAAACAAAAAAAAGATAATAATGTTATTGTGGTAACTTGACACACAAAAAAAAATAAAATATGGAGATCACTAGAAAATAATTTTAAATAATCCTAAAAAAAGATCTTGATGAAATAAAAATTAATAAAGATGACTATAAAAAATAATTGGAAACATTATTATGGAGATCTGGCTTTTAAAAAATACAATATTATTCATGAGATCAGGAGAAATAATCCAGAAATCAGTTTGTGACAACCCTGTGTGAATATCAGCAGCAAAACAATTTCATTCTTCTAGCATTATAAAGAAGAAAAGAATGCGCTGCATTAAAAGATCACAGAATTTGCAGCGTGAGGAATGTGCTAGCTCCAATACGAACGCTAGTTTTACCACACCGAGCGCTTCCGTCTCGTACTTGCTTCAGAGCATGCGTCCTTTTTGGTCCGTCGGACCAGCATACAGACGATCGGTTTTCCCGATAGGAATTGGTTCCGTCGGAAATATTTAGAACATGTTCCATTCCTAGGTCCCTCAGAATTTTCGAAAAAAAAAAAGTTCAATGAGGCCTACACACGATCGGAATAGACAATGAAAAGCTTCCGTCTGACTTTTTCTGTCGGACATTCCGCTTGTGTGTACGCGGCATTGGGGTTTATAACCACTTTAACGCTGATTCTTGTTGGTTTTTTTTTGTTTTTTGTTTTTTTAATCAAGTAAAGTTTTATTGAGAAATAAAAACTCATAAACAAAAGTTTACAACAATTCCAAGACAGTCTCATATGTATCTCAAACATACACCATAAACAGCTCATAAAATATATAATGAACTCAATGAGAAATCTGGCTTGCCACTATCGCACAAAGGCAGTTCTACTTTGTCAGAGGCCTACATCCACATTAATCTACATAATATGCAGCCCCAACAAACGTGCATAATAAAGTTTCCCTGTCGGGAGAATAATTCTCATCCAATGTTTTTGAATTTTTAATTAAGTAATCCCCAGGAACAATGTTTTGTTACTTCAACAGCTCCTTAAAGTGTTACTACACCCAGGAGCCTGCAGTCACTATATCTACTCTCTCCAGGAGCCTGCAGTCACTATATCTGCTCTCCCCAGGAGCCTGCATTCACTATATCTGGTCTCCCCAGGAGCATGCAGTCACTATATCTGGTCTCCCCAGGACCCTGCATTCACTATATCTGGTCTCCCCAGGAGCCTGCATTCACTATATCTGGTCTCCCCAGAAGCTTGCATTCACTATATTTGGTCTCCCCAGGAGCCTGCATTTACTATATCTGGTCTCCCCAGGAGCCTGCAGTCACTATATCTGGTCTCCCCAGGAGCCTGCAGTCACTATATCTGGTCTCCCCAGGAGCCTGCATTCACTATATCTGGTCACCCCAGGAGCCTGCATTCACTATATCTGGTCTCCCCAGGAGCCTGCAGTCACTATATCTGGTCTCCCCAGGAGCCTGCAGTCACTATATCTGGTCTCCCCAGGAGGCTGCATTCACTATATCTGGTCTCCCCAGGAGCCTGCAATCACAATATCTGGTCTCCCCAGGAGCCTGCATTCACTGTATCTGGTCTCCCCAGGAGCCTGCATTCACTATATCTGGTCTCCCCAGGAGCTTGCATTCACTATATCTGGTCTCCCCAGGAGCCTGCATTCACTATATCTGGTTTCCCCAGGAGCTTGCATTCACTATATCTGGTCTCTCCAAGAGCCTGCATTCACTATATCTGGTCTCCCCAGGAGCCTGCAGTCACTATATCTGGTCTCTCCAGGAGCCTGCAGTCACTATATCTGGTCTCCCCAGGAGCCTGCAGTCACTATATTTGCTCTCCCACAATACTCAGAACACAGGAAATGCAATTATTTTAGTAAATATGAACTGCTAAATACCTTTTCTCATCAGCTGTATATAGCAGTCTTTGGACTTCTATCAGTGTCTGGTTAAAGCTTGTAGGAGGAGTTTTCATTCTCCCCTGATTGTCCTATGAGGCTGCTTGACCCCTGACCCTCTGTCTGGACAGTGCCGATTGGCCCTGTGCTGATCACATGCACCCTCCCAAGAAAAAGAAAAAACCTCTCTAGCAATACACACAAAACTGAGCATGTGCAGCTTGCCCCCAAGGCTCTGTTGTATCAGGAGATGGATTGGGGACGGTGGAAAAAGGGGAGGATTAGAGAAGACCGGATCAAACAGCCTTTTTAACACAATGCACAGGATTAACCCCTTAGGTTCCACAGTGAATATAACAAGCATGCTTTACTGCATACATACACTGATTTTACTGTTGTGGGTTTAGTAAGACTTTAATTGTTCCAAATATATTTTATCTGTCATAATAAATTCTTAAACTTGTAGTTTCAGCGCTCAGTGTGCACATAAGAATAATGACCTTTTCTACTTAAAATGCATTTCCAACATGTGCAAGTATAAATGGGCCCTAAATGTTCAGCTTTATTATAAATGATATCCTAACAATGGAGGCTTCTTTCCCTTCTATTATAAAAACTGCCAGCGGACTATATTTGTTTCCTTCTCCAATTCCATGATGATCGAGGAATGCACAAGGTGTTGTGATATGGAATATGTAAATGAACATGGTGTCTGCCATGTAAAGGTCTAAAAAGAAAGCTTGTAACAAATATTTGAGTAGTCACTTTCCATCCTCCTGGCACAGAGTATAAAATTAAACTTTTTGATACATTTTATTGGCCGCTCGCCAAAACGTTTAATTTTGACTTCAAAGGCAGAGAAACTACTAGAAACAGCGACGGAGCAGTTGTACTCCAGTGTCAGGATGGCAGAAAGATAATGATTAAAAGGCTGGAAGAGCACTGTGAGACTTGTATTAGACTATTACTCTTCTATTTCTATTTAGCAAGCATTTGATAGCATTAATGTGCTTTCAAACACCTTCTTTTGTATGGTATCAATGTCTTAGCTATGCTGTATAGCAGTGATGGTTAACTTATTGCTATAGAGCAGGGGTCTCCAAACTTTCTAAGACTACTTTCACACTGAGGCGCTTTACAGGCGCTACAGCTCTAAAAATAGCGCCTGTAAAGCGCCTCTCCTGTGTCTCCAGTGTGAAAGCCCCGAGGGTTTTCACATTGGAGCGGTGCGCTTGCAGGACGGTCAAAAAAGTCCTGCAAGCCGCATCTTTGCAGCGCTATAGGCGCCCCTTCCCATTGAAAACAATGGGGCAGCGCCGCTGCTTTGCGGGCGGTTTCTAACCCTTTTTTGGCCGCTAGCAGGGGTTAAAACTGCCCCCCTAGCAGACGAATAGCGCCGCTAGAACAACAGTAAAGCGGCGCTAAATATAGCGCCGCTTTACCGCCGATGCCCGCCCGCCCCAGTCTAAAAGTAGCCTAAACAAAGGGCCAGTTTACTGACCTTCAGACTTTAGGGGGCCGGACTGTGGCCATTGGGAGTAGAAAAGGTCCCGACGTCCGTGGAAAATAATGCCCCATTGTTTGTTTCAGTGGGAGTAATTGCGCCCCATCATTGGTCTCAGTGGGAGGAATTGTGCCCCATGATTAATGTCATTGGGCTTCACTGTTGGTGTCATTGGGATGAATTGTGCCCCAATGTTGGTGTCATTGGGAAGAATAGTGTCCCATCGTTGGTGTCATTGGGAGGAATAGTGTCCCATCGTTGGTGTCAGTGGGAGGAATAGTGCCCCATTGTTGTCATTGGGAGGAATAGTGCCCCATTGTTGTCATTGGGAGGAATAGTGTTCCATCGTTGTAGTCATTGGGAGGAATAGCGTCCCATCATTGGTGTCATTGGGAGGAATAGTGCCCCATTGTTGGTGCCAGTGGGAGGAATAGTGCCCCATTGTTAGTGTCAGTGGGAGGAATAGTGCCCCATTGTTGTCATTGGGAGGAATAGTGTCCCATCATTGTAGTCATTGGGAGGAATAGTGTCCCATCATTGTAGTCATTGGGACGAATAATATCCCATCGTTGGTGTCATTGGGAGGAATTATGCCCCATTGTTGGTGTCATTGGGTGGAATTGTGTCCCTTCGTTAGTGTCAGTGGGTGAAAATATTCCCTATTGTTGGTGTCAGTGGATGAAACAGTGCCCCAAGGGCTGGATAAAAGCAAGCAAAGGGCCGCATCTGGCCCCCAGTCCTCAGTTTGGAGACCACTGATATAGAGGGCCTCAAGTGCGGCCTCTGAAATCACCAAAGGGCTGCACACAGAAAGCTGTCACAGACTGTGGACATTCGACAAGAGATGGTCAGAGACTGCAAACATGCTAAATGAGTTGTTGCAGACCGGAGACATGTTGTAATCCACAGTCATAACCTAGAGCAGGGGTTTTTAATTAAGGTCCAATCAATAAAAATTTCTTACTCAGCCCCCCTTTAAATCACTGCCCCTCTTTACAATATAGTCCTCCCTCTACGTCTACGTCCCCTCTTTACATCACAGTCCATCGCAGCCGCCCTTAACAGCACAGACCCCCTTTACATCGCAGGATCACCTTTTATATTTCATTCCCCTTTTACATTGCAGCCCCACTTCCTTTACATAGGTGTCATTAACAATCCCCCCCCCCCCACCACCTCCACCTTTCCAGTCCTACCTGCACATAGCATGGCAGACAGCAGTGGCATGTGAAAGGGCACACAGGCAGCTGAATGGGGTGGCAGCTGCGATCTGTACAGGACTGTCACTCGGTACACTATTTAGTGATGCCAGGCCTAGAAACATGCTGCATGAGACTGTTAGAGATTCCTTTAGAAGTTAAAGTGGAGTTACAGTCTGTAAAAAAAGTATTAAAAGTCAGCAGCTACAAATACTGTAGCTGCTGACTTTTAAAGGATATGTAAAGTCTCGTTTAAAAAAAAAAAACCAACATGTCATACTTACCTCCTCTGTGCAGTTGGTTTTGCACAGAGTGGCCCCGATCCTCCTCTTCTGGGGTCCCTCAGCGGCGCTCCTGGCTCCTCCTCTTCTGGAGTGCCCCGTCAGAGAAGCGCTCTCCCTCGGGGCCCTCGTGTGGGCATGTGCCCATGTTCTGCTGCTGCGTCTATTGACACAGACAGCAAGATTCGGCCCCGCCCCCTGGCTCCCGCATCATTCGGATTTGATTGACAGCAGCGGGAGCCAATTTATCCAATCAGGACCCGAGACACCGGCTGGAGCTGGTGTGCTCGTCCTCGTCACTGGAAAGATGGATAGACACCAGGAATAGA
This sequence comes from Lithobates septentrionalis, assembly GCA_037952835.1. Lineage (NCBI taxonomy): Eukaryota > Metazoa > Chordata > Amphibia > Anura > Ranidae > Lithobates > Lithobates septentrionalis. The sequence continues at coordinate 29,832 of JBBDGP010004575.1, read as the reverse complement.
AAATTACGGTAAGCATGAAACAATTTTCTGTTTTTTGTTTTGGACAGAGTGGATTTGAACAGCTGACAGTTTTTATTGCTGTCTGCGCATCCATTAGAGAGATTCATTTTCTCTATTTGTCCTCTTTACCATTTTCATTGAAAGTGAAAGTAAAAGAAAATTCCAATTTTTGGGTTGTCCCCAGAAAATTAATAGAGGGGAAATCTTCCAATGGGGACACTAGTTCTGGTGACCTGGGGGTCCCCAAGGGATTCCCTTAATTTGCAGGGATTTCCTCTCACTTCCTGTTTGACTATGGGACAGGAAGTGAAGTGAAGGGAAATCTCCACAATGGGACACAGATGATGAGAAAAAAAAATCTGATAGGGGTTATAACCCTCCCTTACTCTATTTAAAATTAAAAAAAAAATGTTCCTATAATTCTACTTTAAGTGCCAAACCTGTGACCCCGTCACCCTTTTTTTTACTGCTGCAAGGCCTTTCCGCAATAGCTCTAATAAAAACAAGTGCAGACCACCTAGTAATTAGTGTAAAAGAAAAAGAAAAAAAAATAAAAACAGCAGATATTGCATTAGATGTTATGAAATGTAATCTCAAAGATCATACAATGCAAAAACACCTTTGTTCAAATATCCACGCCAAGATATCTGCCTTTATCTTTTTTTCAGCACCTAATTTTCTATACAATTTGGTTTACACATCTGATGTTTGTCCTAACTGCAACCTGCAAGGCACTTCCGCCTGTGCTCTCCATTGGTTTTGCTCTTTGTTTACAGTCATACTACTGTGTTTTTTTTTCTATGCTGCATTACCTCATTTCACCACTAGAGAGAAGAAGGAAGTTGTGTATGTAACATGATTCACCCCTGTCTACTTCAAGTAGCAAGAAATATTTGTGAGATCCCTTCTGATAGCTACATACTGCTGGGTTCAGGATAACTTCCACGGATGTTTGGTGTAGCAAAAAATATTATTTTACAAGTAACACAACTAGCATGCAAGTAACAAAGATAAAAAATACAGAAAGTTATAAAAGAATACAAAGTTGCCAAAAGATACAAAACAACTTAACAATTATTTGTAATTTAAAGTAGCACTAGAACTAGTAGAACTAGAAGCAAAACTTTTTTTTTTTTTTTTCATTTTGGATAGAGCAAGGGAGGGTTATATTTTTTTTCACCATCTGTGTACCATTGCATACATTTCCTCTCACATCCTGTTCCATAGCCAGAAATTTCCCTTCAATTTCTGTTCCATAGCCAAAAAGGAAGCGAGAGGTAATCCCTGCAAATTAGGAGAATCCATTGGGGGTCACCAGAACTAGTGCCCCCCATTGGAAGTTTTCCCCGCTATTACCTTTTTTAGGGGCAACCCAAAATTTGAGATTTTCTTTACTTTCACTTTCAATGATAATAGTAAACGGGACCAATAGAGAGGTGGAATCTACCTAATTGGGGGCACAGACAGCAATAAAAAGTGACAAGCATACTAATCACATTCCATCTCCTAAAGGGGGCACAGACAGCAATAAAAACTGACAAGCATTCTAATCCATCTCTACTCCATCCAAAACTAAAATAAAAGTTTTGCCTTTAGTTATACTATAAAGGATATGTAAAGGTTTGCTTTAAAAAAAAAAAAAAAAAAACCCAAACATGTCATACTTACCTCCTCTGTGCAAGGGTTTTGCACAGAGTGGCCGCGATCCTCCTCTTCTCGGGTCCCTCAGTGGCGCTCCTGGCTCCTCCTCTTCTCGAGGAGAGCCGATCTCCCTCACGGCACTCGTGTGGGCAGGCTCCCGTGTCCTGCTGCTGCGTCCATTGACACAGACCGGAGAGCCCGGCCCCTCCCCTGTGTCATTGGATTTGATTGACAGCAGCGGGAGCCAATGGCTGTGCTGCTATCAGTCTATCCAATCAGGACCTGAGACATCGGCTGGAGCTGGTGTGCTCGTCCCCATCGTTGGAAAGACCGGGTTCAGGTAACTAAAGGGGGGGGGGGGGGGCAGCTGTATCACTGGAGGTTTTTCACCTTAATGCATTAAGGTGAAAAACCTTGAGGGTTTACAATCCCTTTAAGATCAGTAAAACTAGACTGAAACTGCTTTGTTGCTCATTATAACCAACTCTCTTAGCTTGTATATATTTTTTTCCAAGTTCACTCATTATTTGGCCCTAAAATTCATGTTGCTATCAAATTTATAGTTGTTTATTCTTTTCCCAGTCAAAGTGAAAATTGTAATCACTAATAATGTAAAACTGGTCTCTTCCCACAAGAGCATGACAGAGACTAAATGGGCTTCCAAATATTGTATCAGCAGTTGCATGTTCATTTTGTATATTCAACAAATTTTTTTTTTAAGATTTGTTGAGTTATGTAGCCACTCACATAACCAAGCAGCCCCGTTTTGTGTCTTTTGGGTGTTGTAGGGGGGGCTGAGTGACCTTTGGTGACCTTTAATAAATCATTAATAATGCAAAAACTGTAAAAGATAGAGCGGAGACTTAAACGACACAAACTAGCACAAACGCGGCGCTAACCAACCAGCCTGGGTTTGTGTCTTTTGGCTGTTGTAGGAGGGGGGGGGGGCTGGGTGATGTCATTATCTGGAAAAATAAAACAATTGCTAAGATTTTAAAAATAAAAGCAGCAGAAATTTACATTTTTACAGAAAAAAAACAGCACTAAAGAAACACCTGAGTTTTTATTTGTGCTGATTGTAGGGGGGGGGGGGGCAGCTTTGCTGAACTCTACTTATTTTACTTGAACAGTGAATTTTAATTTAAAGGAATGGAAAACGGTAATTCTAAGATTCTATTGGTGGATTAGACGCTTCCGTGAGGTTAAAAAAAAATATCTTTTAGCTTTGAGATTTCGTACCCTAAGATAAATAGACAAGTGGGCCAGAGGTCTTAATATAATCCAAAAAGTTTCCAAAAGATTGACGTTCAGACCTGTTCATCCAATCGATGTTGTTGCTTTAATCCTAAATTTGTGGTGCTGGTCTTTCGGAACCTTTTATCAGAATCTACCACCTTTTATTTCCATCCTTTTTCCGTTATGCGTGGCTAGGTGAGATGTCGGGGTTAAGACACAGATGGCCTCCAAGAGGCTTTCATCAACAACAGTGCAATAATAATCATTACCAATGATGGGCTGGCCTTATAACCAACAAGTGGAGGAGGACACCTCCGACATGGGCAAAGATTGCAAAGCATAATCTTTTCTTAGCCGTTAATAGATGGTTTTGCGATTCTTGAAAATTATCAAGCAGAACTTTTTAATTTGCCTTGAAAGGTGACGCAAGAGCATGCGCTCCAGAAATTCCCACTTAATTGATGATTCCATTTCATTTTAAGGGTCAACTGATTAGTAGGACACTAGGTCCCCAGTTCATCATCTCTACTAATAAGATCGTCACCAACAGAAAGGCAGAGTTTGGAGGGGTTTTAAAGTTACAAATTAAATAAAAACTATCTATAATACAGGCGAGGCTGAAAGAATATTAAAGAAAAATATACCTTGAGGTACCAATTTTAAATGATTGAGGAATAAAATTTTAATTTAGCGAGAGGAAGAGCAAAGCACCATCCATGGCTGTAATTAACCTTGGTGCAGCCCCATCTCAATATAAGAGGGGTCTTAAAAAAGATTCCACATTTTTATATACAGTATAGAACTCCAAAGCGGAGGTAAACTCATCGATTTAACAGTTTCAAAAAACAGTTACATTTCTGGCACGTGCTGGAAATATAACTGTTGGATGTGCTCTCAACCAAACTGTAAACCATCCAATGGCTGGTGTTATAGCAGATCACATGTGCAGATTCACATGCAGATTAAACAGAGGCCAAGATGGCAGCTTCCTTGGCTGAAAACAATAGGAGGGTTTACTTCCACTTTAAGTGCGAAAACGTTTTGAAGAACCCTTGTATAATACTGACCATAAATGATTGTTTGTGGTAAGATTATTGACAATGAAGTACGTTGTAAAGATGAGAAGATAACTGTCATTTCCTACATGTATCTAATATTTTGACATTCCTTTGAAATTTGGATACTTTTGAACTCCTTCAAGGTCAGCTCTCCGCTCTTTGACTTCGTATTATTTGTGATCCCATTTGGTTTTCTAGGAAGTCCTTTTTAATTAAATGCCTCCAAAGCTACAGCTACAGATCTGGCCTCGTAAGATGTGACAAGGTGGATACAGGAGATAATATCTCTAGACTCCCCTGGTTTGTTATCCAAATCCACAGGTAAAAGTTTAAAATTCTTCTTTTATTATTGTCGGGTGGAGGTTAGACTTTTATCATATGTGTCCACACTGGATATCTCCCCGTACTTTCCTCCTGGGTGAGAATGTTTTTACTGGGACAGAAACTGAATGAACAGACCTGAGAGAACTGAAATAATCTCTATTCCATCCAAAACATAGAAACGTTACAATGTTATTATTTAGCCAGTAAATTGCATCATTATTTACATTTGTTACAAATCTTTATCTTGAAAAATAAAAGACAGATGATTCTAAGTGTGGGATGCACATCATCTGCCCAGTTAATCTTGGAGAGTAAACTAATTATTGTAAATTAGACTGATTATTTAGATTTAAATCTTAGTTTTTTTCTTTAAATTGTATCAATGTAACTCTACTTCTGGTCGTCCCCAGAAACATATGTCAGCTCCTAAAATGGCTCTAAAATGCTTTAGTGCACCTGAGCCTGTGACTATGAAGTTCCTCTAGTTCTGAGTCATTATGGCTGATGGATGTTGGACATGGAGTTCCAGTGAAAGTGATCCGTGTCCCTACAATAATACCCATATGATCACCATTGGCCCAATCCCAAGCTTCCATGCTTGTGCATCCCTCCATTAGGCCCTTTGGTTGCATGATGCCCTTACAGCTTAATCAATATTGGTCTTGCGCCATACGCAACCAGGTCCAGTGGTATGATGGCACGGCTCCCTGAGAGGGCAAGGTGCAGAGCTAAGGGCTTTGCCAATGGATCAAGACCTGTAGACCATTACCATCACTGGTGATAACCAGATCTGTGCAACAGTCATTGGTCAGTAGGCCCTAATCTCTCAGATAAGGTTGCATTGTTGAACCTCGTCTGGGCAAGATTGGTTTTACAACGGTGGTGTCAAAAGATGGACTTGATCTCATAGACCAGTGCCTATAGTTCCACTAACTGGCCAATAAACTCAGATGACCAGATATGTGCACCCATCTATTGGCCCTTAATTGCTTGATGGTTTCTAGTTGCCCGTGCCTGTTCACCTATCAATTAACCTGTCTTTGGTCAACAAAGCCCAGCCAATCAAACTCTCCTAGACCAGTGCCCATAGTTCCTCCAACTGGCCAATGAACTGAGATGACCAGATATGTGCACCCATCTGTTAGCCCCTCATTGGTTGATGGTTTCTAGTTGACCATGCCTGTTCACCATACCATTAACCTGTCATTGATCAACAAAGCCCAGCCAAACAAGCTGTCCTAGACCAGTGCCCATAGTTCCACCAACTGGCCAATGAACTGAGATGACCAGATATCTGCACCCACCTGTTAGCCCCTCATTGGTTGATGGTTTCTAGTTGACCCCATGCCTGTTCACCGCTCCCTTAACCTGTCATTGGTCAACAAAGCCCAGCCAAACAAGCTGTCCTAGACCAGTGCCCATAGTTCCACCAACTGGCCAATGAACTGAGATGCACAGGGTTGGTTGTCTGGGCTTTGTTGATTATTGACAAGTTAATGCAGGGGTGAACAGGCATGGTCAACTGGAACCCATCAGGTGATGAGGGGCCAATAGATGGGTGCACAGACCTATGCATCTTAGTTCATTGGCCAGTTGGTGGAGTTATGGGCACTGGTCTAGGAGAGCAGGCTGATGTTTTGGCACCACCATTGAAAAACCATTTTTGTCTGGACAAGCTTCAACAATGCAAGTTATCTGAGCGCATGGGGCCTACTGAATAATAACCATTGAACAGATCGGGTCACCAGGGGTGGTAATGGTCTACATTGGCTACTCCTGAGCCAACCAGGCCTGTGCCCCTCACCATTGGTTCCTCATCAGCCAACCAGGCCTGTGCCCCTCATCATTGGTTCCTCATCAGCCAACCAGGCCTGTGCAACTCTCCATAGGTCAATAAAGCCCGGTCAATCATACCTAATCACTTCTCCCCTGGTCACTAGCCAATGGGCATTGGCCAACGAGGCCATTGCTTCTCTCCATTGGCTCCTCATTAGCCAATGGTCATCAGCCAACTAGACCTATGTAACTCTTCATTGGCCTGTCATTGGTCTATAAAGCCCAACCAGTCAAACTTAATCTCTTTTCGAAAGAACAAGAAAAGGATGCAACACCTTTATTAAAGTCCAATAAAAATCCATACAGTCACGGAGACAAGGAACAAGAACTAACGCGTTTCACACCACCAGTGTGTGCTTAATCATCTCAATCTTTTATCCACTGGTTACTCACAAGCCAATGGGCATTGGCCAACTGGGCCTTGTGCAACTCTCATTGGTTTATGTGAGTATGGGCCCATGGAGGCTGCACAAGGCTGGTTAGTTGGAGTTTTGTGCAGTTGTAGGGCCCCAACCTGGTGGTTATTGTTGACTGATTGGATAAAAATGGTTTTCCAATGATGGTGGCCAAGGACAGGACAGCTGGGTCAATGGAGTCCCTCGCCTCCTCTCCCAGAGACACTTGCGCCCTATTTAAATCTATAATAAGTTGCCCTGTGGCCCCCTGACCACCCAATAGGCCCTCCATTTGGCTAATGGCTGGGCCCCTAGGGCCATTGTGCTCCTCCATGAGGCAGACATTCCAGGCACAGAGCCCCTCCCCCCTCCACCCCTTACCACATGGCTGCAGCACTGAGCCCATCTCCCCCACGTGACCAGAAAGTAGTCCCGGCCGGCGGAGTGATCCGTACTCCTCCCGAGGAGGCGCCCCCTGGCGGAGACAAGTCCTCCCCGCTTCTCCCGGTACCGAGGACAGAGCCGAGCTCCCGGTGTGCGCTGTCTGGGGTGTGTCCTCCGTGACACTCCCCCGCCCCTTCCCCCCCATACCGGAGAGGAGAACCCCGGTGCTCGGTGTAGGGACCCCCCCTTCCGGACAATGAGTCCCCCCTTCATGCTAATGAGCCGCTGACGACACATCCGATCTTTCTCCTCCGCCATATTGGTCAGCGGGAGGGAGACAGCGCCGGGTATTGTCTGCCCCGCCACCGACACACCGACCGACCCCACCGGAGGAGGAGGAGGGGTGAGTCACCCCACAAGACTTACCGGATATACACCGGGGAGATCCCTCATCACCCACCGGATCTATAGGTACTGGAGGGCTCCGACACACCGGGATCTATAGGTACACACCGGGAGCTATACACTTCTATAGGGGAGAGGAGAGCTCCTCACATAATACACTTCTATAGGGGAGAGGAGAGCACCTCACATAATACACTTCTATAGGGGAGAGGAGAGCACCTCACATAATACACTTCTATAGGGGAGAGGAGAGCTCCTCACATAATACACTTCTATAGGGGAGAGGAGAGCACCTCACATAATACACTTCTATAGGGGAGAGGAGAGCTCCTCACATAATACACTTCTATAGGGGGAGAGGAGAGCTCCTCACATAATACACTTCTATAGGGGAGAGGAGAGCACCTCACATAATACACTTCTATAGGGGAGAGGAGAGCTCCTCACATAATACACTTCTATAGGGGGAGAGGAGAGCACCTCACATAATACACTTCTATAGGGGAGAGGAGAGCACCTCACATAATACACTTCTATAGGGGAGAGGAGAGCACCTCACATAATACACTTCTATAGGGGGAGAGGAGAGCTCCTCACATAATACACTTCTATAGGGGAGAGGAGAGCTCCTCACATAATACACTTCTATAGGGGAGAGGAGAGCACCTCACATAATACACTTCTATAGGGGAGAGGAGAGCTCCTCACATAATACACTTCTATAGGGGAGAGGAGAGCACCTCACATAATACACTTCTATAGGGGGAGAGGAGAGCTCCTCACATAATACACTTCTATAGGGGAGAGGAGAGCTCCTCACATAATACACTTCTATAGGGGGAGAGGAGAGCTCCTCACATAATACACTTCTATAGGGGGAGAGGAGAGCTCCTCACCCAATACACTTCTATAGGGGAGAGGAGAGCTCCTCACATAATACACTTCTATAGGGGAGAGGAGAGCACCTCACATAATACACTTCTATAGGGGGAGAGGAGAGCTCCTCACACAATACACTTCTATAGGGGAGAGGAGAGCACCTCACATAATACACTTCTATAGGGGAGAGGAGAGCACCTCACATAATACACTTCTATAGGGGAGAGGAGAGCACCTCACATAATACACTTCTATAGGGGGAGAGGAGAGCTCCTCACATAATACACTTCTATAGGGGGAGAGGAGAGCTCCTCACATAATACACTTCTATAGGGGAGAGGAGAGCACCTCACATAATACACTTCTATAGGGGAGAGGAGAGCTCCTCACATAATACACTTCTATAGGGGGAGAGGAGAGCTCCTCACATAATACACTTCTATAGGGGAGAGGAGAGCTCCTCACATAATACACTTCTATAGGGGAGAGGAGAGCACCTCACATAATACACTTCTATAGGGGAGAGGAGAGCACCTCACATAATACACTTCTATAGGGGAGAGGAGAGCACCTCACATAATACACTTCTATAGGGGGAGAGGAGAGCTCCTCACATAATACACTTCTATAGGGGAGAGGAGAGCACCTCACATAATACACTTCTATAGGGGAGAGGAGAGCACCTCACATAATACACTTCTATAGGGGAGAGGAGAGCACCTCACATAATACACTTCTATAGGGGGAGAGGAGAGCTCCTCACATAATACACTTCTATAGGGGAGAGGAGAGCTCCTCACATAATACACTTCTATAGGGGAGAGGAGAGCACCTCACATAATACACTTCTATAGGGGAGAGGAGAGCACCTCACATAATACACTTCTATAGGGGAGAGGAGAGCACCTCACATAATACACTTCTATAGGGGGAGAGGAGAGCTCCTCACATAATACACTTCTATAGGGGAGAGGAGAGCACCTCACATAATACACTTCTATAGGGGGAGAGGAGAGCACCTCACATAATACACTTCTATAGGGGGGAGGAGAGCACCTCACATAGTACACTTCTATAGGGGGAGAGGAGAGCACCTCACATAATACACTTCTATAGGGGAGAGGAGAGCTCCTCACATAATACACTTCTATAGGGGGAGAGGAGAGCACCTCACATAATACACTTCTATAGGGGAGAGGAGAGCACCTCACATAATACACTTCTATAGGGGAGAGGAGAGCACCTCACATAATACACTTCTATAGGGGGAGAGGAGAGCACCTCACATAATACACTTCTATAGGGGAGAGGAGAGCTCCTCACATAATACACTTCTATAGGGGAGAGGAGAGCTCCTCACATAATACACTTCTATAGGGGAGAGGAGAGCACCTCACATAATACACTTCTATAGGGGAGAGGAGAGCACCTCACATAATACACTTCTATAGGGGAGAGGAGAGCACCTCACATAATACACTTCTATAGGGGAGAGGAGAGCTCCTCACATAATACACTTCTATAGGGGGAGAGGAGAGCTCCTCACATAATACACTTCTATAGGGGAGAGGAGAGCACCTCACATAATACACTTCTATAGGGGAGAGGAGAGCTCCTCACATAATACACTTCTATAGGGGGAGAGGAGAGCACCTCACATAATACACTTCTATAGGGGAGAGGAGAGCACCTCACATAATACACTTCTATAGGGGAGAGGAGAGCACCTCACATAATACACTTCTATAGGGGGAGAGGAGAGCTCCTCACATAATACACTTCTATAGGGGAGAGGAGAGCTCCTCACATAATACACTTCTATAGGGGAGAGGAGAGCACCTCACATAATACACTTCTATAGGGGAGAGGAGAGCTCCTCACATAATACACTTCTATAGGGGAGAGGAGAGCACCTCACATAATACACTTCTATAGGGGGAGAGGAGAGCTCCTCACATAATACACTTCTATAGGGGAGAGGAGAGCTCCTCACATAATACACTTCTATAGGGGGAGAGGAGAGCTCCTCACCCAATACACTTCTATAGGGGAGAGGAGAGCTCCTCACATAATACACTTCTATAGGGGAGAGGAGAGCACCTCACATAATACACTTCTATAGGGGGAGAGGAGAGCTCCTCACACAATACACTTCTATAGGGGAGAGGAGAGCACCTCACATAATACACTTCTATAGGGGAGAGGAGAGCACCTCACATAATACACTTCTATAGGGGAGAGGAGAGCACCTCACATAATACACTTCTATAGGGGGAGAGGAGAGCTCCTCACATAATACACTTCTATAGGGGGAGAGGAGAGCTCCTCACATAATACACTTCTATAGGGGAGAGGAGAGCACCTCACATAATACACTTCTATAGGGGAGAGGAGAGCTCCTCACATAATACACTTCTATAGGGGGAGAGGAGAGCTCCTCACATAATACACTTCTATAGGGGAGAGGAGAGCTCCTCACATAATACACTTCTATAGGGGAGAGGAGAGCACCTCACATAATACACTTCTATAGGGGAGAGGAGAGCACCTCACATAATACACTTCTATAGGGGAGAGGAGAGCACCTCACATAATACACTTCTATAGGGGGAGAGGAGAGCTCCTCACATAATACACTTCTATAGGGGAGAGGAGAGCACCTCACATAATACACTTCTATAGGGGAGAGGAGAGCACCTCACATAATACACTTCTATAGGGGAGAGGAGAGCACCTCACATAATACACTTCTATAGGGGGAGAGGAGAGCTCCTCACATAATACACTTCTATAGGGGAGAGGAGAGCTCCTCACATAATACACTTCTATAGGGGAGAGGAGAGCACCTCACATAATACACTTCTATAGGGGAGAGGAGAGCACCTCACATAATACACTTCTATAGGGGAGAGGAGAGCACCTCACATAATACACTTCTATAGGGGGAGAGGAGAGCTCCTCACATAATACACTTCTATAGGGGAGAGGAGAGCACCTCACATAATACACTTCTATAGGGGGAGAGGAGAGCACCTCACATAATACACTTCTATAGGGGGGAGGAGAGCACCTCACATAGTACACTTCTATAGGGGGAGAGGAGAGCACCTCACATAATACACTTCTATAGGGGAGAGGAGAGCTCCTCACATAATACACTTCTATAGGGGGAGAGGAGAGCACCTCACATAATACACTTCTATAGGGGAGAGGAGAGCACCTCACATAATACACTTCTATAGGGGAGAGGAGAGCACCTCACATAATACACTTCTATAGGGGGAGAGGAGAGCACCTCACATAATACACTTCTATAGGGGAGAGGAGAGCTCCTCACATAATACACTTCTATAGGGGAGAGGAGAGCTCCTCACATAATACACTTCTATAGGGGAGAGGAGAGCACCTCACATAATACACTTCTATAGGGGAGAGGAGAGCACCTCACATAATACACTTCTATAGGGGAGAGGAGAGCACCTCACATAATACACTTCTATAGGGGAGAGGAGAGCACCTCACATAATACACTTCTATAGGGGAGAGGAGAGCACCTCACATAATACACTTCTATAGGGGAGAGAGGAGCCCCGACACACCAGGATCTATACACTTCTATAGGGGAGAGGAGAGCTCCTCACATAATACACTTCTATAGGGGACACCAGATACACCTCCTATATACCTTACATAATACACTTCTATAGGGGAGAGGAGAGCTCTGACACACCGAGATCTATACACTTCTATAGGGGAGAGCACCTCACATAATACACTTCTATAGGGGAGAGGAGAGCTCCTCACATAATACACTTCTATAGGGGAGAGGAGAGCTCCTCACATAATACACTTCTATAGGGGAGAGGAGAGCACCTCACATAATACACTTCTATAGGGGAGAGGAGAGCACCTCACATAATACACTTCTATAGGGGAGAGGAGAGCACCTCACATAATACACTTCTATAGGGGAGAGGAGAGCACCTCACATAATACACTTCTATAGGGGAGAGGAGAGCACCTCACATAATACACTTCTATAGGGGAGAGAGGAGCCCCGACACACCAGGATCTATACACTTCTATAGGGGAGAGGAGAGCTCCTCACATAATACACTTCTATAGGGGACACCAGATACACCTCCTATATACCTTACATAATACACTTCTATAGGGGAGAGGAGAGCTCTGACACACCGAGATCTATACACTTCTATAGGGGAGAGCACCTCACATAATACACTTCTATAGGGGAGAGCACTGGGTTCAGATACACCCCACAACTCCAATACACCCCTACCTCACACCTCCTTTTATACCTCACATAATACACTAATATAGGGGACACCACTGGGTTCAGATACCCCCCACACCTCCTATATACCTCACATAATACACTTCTATAGGGGAAACCACTGGGTTCTATAGGACATCAGATACACCTCCTATACACCCCTATATACCTCACACCTCCTTCTATATACCTCACACCTCCTTCTATATACCTCACACCTCCTTCTATATACCTCACACCTCCTTCTATACACCCCTATATACCTCACACCTTCTTCTACATGCCTCACGCCTCCTATATACCCCACACCTCCTTCTATAGGGGACTTCACTGACTGGGATGTATCAGGGAGAACTGTGACTGAAGGGTAAGAAATGATGCACAGCACACTGAAATCTATAGGACATCACAGATGTGTTCTATAGGGGACCTCCGACTGGCTGGGATGTATAGGATGGAGTACACCACTATGGGCCTTCTGTAGGACATCCTAGACGACACCTTCTATGGGGACATCACTGACTGACTGGGACGTATAGGATGGAGTACACTTCCTCCTGTATACACTTCACTCCTACAGGGGACATCACTGACTGAGATGTATAGGATGGAGTACACCACACATCTTCTATAGGGGACATCACTGAGATCTACAGGACATACTGGACACCTCCTTCTATGGGGGACATCACTGACTGGGACGTATAGGATGGAGTACATCTCTGTATACCCTTCACTTTTTCTATAGAGGACACAGAGCTCTGTGTAACTCCTATAGGGGATGTGTTGTGTGTGTATATTGGGGCAGCAGCTGTGCAGATTTCTGTGTGGTGTTTTTTATAGGGGACCCCCATACAGATCTGTCTCTCTCTCGCTCTACACACACACATATATAGGGGACCCCCCATATAGATCTCTCTCTCGCTCTACACACATAGGGGACCCCCCATACAGACCTGTCTCTTGCTCTACACACACATATATAGGGGACCCCCCATACAGATCTGTCTCTCGCTCTACACACACATATATAGGGGACCCCCCCCCCATACAGATCTGTCTCTCGCTCTACACACACATATATAGGGGACCCCCCCATACAGATCTGTCTCTCGCTCTACACACACATATATAGGGGACCCTCCATACAGATCTGTCTCTCTCTCTACACACACATATATAGGGGACCCCCATACAGATCTGTCTCTCGCTCTACACACATATATAGGGGACCCCCCCCATACAGTTCTGTCTCTCACTCTACACACACATATATAGGGGACCCCCATACAGATCTGTCTCTCGCTCTACACACACATATATAGGGGACCCCCCCATACAGTTCTGTCTCTCGCTCTACACACACATATATAGGGGACCCCTCCATACAGATCTGTCTCTTGCTCTACACACACATATATAGGGGACCCCCCCATACAGATCTGTCTCTTGCTCTACACACATATATAGGGGACCCCCCCATACAGATCTGTCTTTCTCTACACACACATAGGGGACCCCCCCATACAGATCTGTCTCTTTCTCTACACACACATAGGGGACCCCCCCATACAGATCTGTCTCTCGCTCTACACACACATATATAGGGGACCCCCCCATACAGTTCTGTCTCTTGCTCTACACACACATATATAGGGGACCCCCCATACAGATCTGTCTCTCGCTCTACACACACACATATATAGGGGACCCCCCATACAGATCTGTCTCTCGCTCTACACACACACATATATAGGGGACCCCCCATACAGATCTGTCTCTCGCTCTACACACACACATATATAGGGGACCCCCCCATAGAGATCTGTCTTTCTCTACACACACATATATAGGGGACCCCCCAATACAGATCTGTCTCTCACTCTACACACATATATAGGGGACCCCCATACAGTTTTGTCTCTCTCTACACACATATATAGGGGATATATATATATATATATATATATATATATTTATATTATATTTCCGTGGGGTTTGCATAGTTGTGCATGAAGGGGGTGTATATGAGGACAGTAGAGAGGATATAGTTTGTGTCTGTCTATCTATATAGATATATATAGATTCTATCTCTATAGAGAGAGATAGAACGAACACTGTATCTCTATAGGGATGTATATGAGAAGAAGTTCTGTATACTGATACCCAGGAGTTAGGAATCTCTATTTCCTTCTCCTCCGGGGCCTCCAGTATACATCCATCCTATATATATATATATATATATAATGTGTGTACACTCTGTGTATTGCCCGGATGATGTCTGTGTATCCTATGTAAATAGTAATACAGTGCTGGATGTATAGGGGACAATGATTTTATATATATTTATTATTATTTCTTTTTCTTCTCTGGGATGTATAGAGGACAGAGGTGTGCTCACACGTAGTATATAGATGATCGGTATATATATATATATATATATATATATATATATATATATAGGCCGGTGCGGAGCTCTTCCTGTGTACAGACACATGGAGGGGGGGAAGGGGGGGGTCCTGTCATCCTCCCCCGGTAGTGATCGGGTCCCCCCCGGTGTGCAATGCGGCGGCCGGGAAGGGGTTAATGATGATGATGGTTGGGGGGGGGGGGGAGGGGAGGAGAGGGGGATTTGGGGGCGGGTCCCCGGCTCTCCCCTCCCCCTCCTTCCCTCCAGCCTGTCTGCTGAAAAAGGCGCGATGATGATCCGCTCCTCCAGCATGCTGCCGGCCGGGACTTCCTGATCTCCGCTACAACACCCGATCTCCGATCACATCGTCCGGTAATCAGGGGGGGGGGGGGGGGGAAGGGAGATCCGGGTGTGTAGGGGGAGGGGGGGTAGAGAAATGTGAATCCTGCCTCCACCCAAAATGCACCGCAGCCGTGTCACCGAGGAGGAGAGGAGAGCCGGGCTCCTCCAGTGGCCTGTAGGGGGCGCATTGTGTGTGCAGGGTGGGGGGATGGGGAGGAAGCTGGCGCACAGCAGCGCCTCCTGGAGGCCTGGGAGGGGATCGGTGATCACAGCTGTGCCGGGTCCTCCTCTGCAGTCCACACTCCATACAATGGAGGAGAGAGCTCTCTGCAAACCATCAATCACTGCACAGCCTGACAGCCTGCTTCTGCTTTTCAGCATGTGTGCCACACAATCCCCGATTACATGTATTTATATCTTCTATTACTTCTATTGTTCCAGGTGGGCCGCAATCAGACTGAACCCCGTAACCCCCCCCACCGTAACCCCACCTTGGATGTATGGACTTCATCACCTCCCGCTGCATCAACTTCACCACCCACCTCCAGAGGCGCTGACACCTCCACCTCTCCGACTTCATCAGAGAACTTTTTTTTTTTTTTAAGTTCACAACAAGGTTTGTTCAACTTCTTCTTCTCTCGTTCATTGGTGATCTGTCAGAGCACCGGAAACTAATAGACTTGTGAGGCTGATACATTATTGGCGCCGGTATTACGGGTCCTTTGCAGGCCGGCTATGCGTTTCCTTTAAAGCGGTATTGATTATATTGCAGCTTACCAATTCTGAGATGTGATGGCTGCATTCTTTTCTCTTTGGGCTTTCTTCTATTTTCATTTGGTGATCCAGCCAGCAAGTCCTGTTTTTTTTTATTTTTTTTATTTTTTTTCGTCATCATCCTTTAATAGATCAAGCTGTCCAGACAAAAGTGGCAGTTGGAGAGATGAGCTAAACCATTTACCACCGACAGGGGTGCTTACAAGAATCCGCTTTTTGTAAAGGAACAAAAACTGTTTTGCCGTAACTGATTAAAGCGGAGTTCCGCTTAAAAATGGAACTTCTGCTTTAAGGGAAGGTGACCCCCTGACATGTCACATTTGGCATGTCTTTTTTTTTTTTTTTTTTGGGTGGGGGGGAACCCCTTTTTTTTTTAGAGGGTTCCAGCTCCCACTTTCTCCCGACGCACCGCAAGCAAGTTCACCTCCAAAACCCCCCCCCCCCCCTCTCGGCAATCATCTGGGACATGATACAGGTCCCAGATGATTGCCCAGCCAGTCACAGCACGCCACACGGCTCACGCATGCTCAGTGCATGTCCACAGTGACAATGCTGGCGCCGCAGAGAGGAGGGGGAGACAAGCGCGGCTTTGTTCCTCCTCATCGCTGGACCGTGGCACAGGTAAGTGTCCGATTATTAAAAGTCAGCAGCTGAAGTATTTCTAGCTGCTGACTTTTTAAACCTTTTTCCTTTTTATGCGCAACTCCCGCTTTAAAGTGGTTCTAAAGTGTTTTTTTTTTTTTTTTACCTTTAATGCATTTCCTGCAGTAAGGTAAAAATGTTTTATAGCTCTCTGTCCTCCCCCTTCCCCGTGTGAAGGAAAAGAAGCGGAGAAGACATCAGCACTGTGCTCTTCCTTCTCTTTTTTTTTTTTTTTTTCCTTCTCGTTCTCTCGTCTTCTCTCTTTTCTCTTTTTTTTTTTTTTTTTTTCTTTTCTCCTTTTTATTCTTTTCTTTCCCTTCTTCTCCCCCTTCTTCTCCTTCTTCTTTCCCTTCTTCTCCTTCTTCTTTCCCTTCTTCTTTCCCTTCTTCTCCTTCTTCTTTCCCTTCTTCTCCTTCTTCTTTCCCTTCTTCTTCTCCTCCTTCTTTCCCTTCTTTCCCTTCTTCTTCTTTCCCTTCTTCTTCTTTCCCTTCTTCTCCTTCTTTCCCTTCTTTCCCTTCTTCTTCTCCTCCTTCTTTCCCTTCTTCTTCTCCTCCTTCTTTCCCTTCTTCTTCTCCTCCTTCTTTCCCTTCTTCTTCTCCTCCTTCTTTCCCTTCTTCTTCTCCTCCTTCTTTCCCTTCTTCTTCTCCTCCTTCTTTCCCTTCTTCTTCTCCTCCTTCTTTCCCTTCTTCTTCTCCTCCTTCTTTCCCTTCTTCTTCTCCTCCTTCTTTCCCTTCTTCTTCTTCTCCTTCTTTCCCTTCTTCTTCTCCTTCTTTCCCTTCTTCTCCTCCTTCTTTCCCTTCTTCTTCTTCTTCTTCTTCTTCTTCTCCTTCTTCTTCTTCTTCTCCTTCTTCTTCTCCTTCTTTCCCTTCTTCTTTCCCTTCTTCTTTCCCTTCTTCTTTCCCTTCTTCTTTCCCTTCTTCTTCTTCTCCTTCTTTCCCTCCTTCTTTCCCTCCTTCTTCTTCTTCTTTCCCTCCTTCTTCTTCTTCTTTCCCTCCTTCTTCTTCTTCTTTCCCTCCTTCTTCTTCTTCTTTCCCTCCTTCTTCTTCTTCTTTCCCTCCTTCTTCTTCTTCTTTCCCTCCTTCTTCTTCTTCTTTCCCTCCTTCTTCTTCTTCTTTCCCTCCTTCTTCTTCTTTCCCTTCTTCTTTTTCTTCTTTTTCTTCTTTTTCTTCTTTTTCTTCTTTTTCTTCTTTTTCTTCTTTTTCTTCTTTTTCTTCTTTTTTCTCCTTCTTTTTTCTCCTTCTTTTTTCTCCTTCTTTTTTTTCTCTTCGGCTCCTGCTGCTGTCAAACGCAGTGAGAAGGAAGCTGGGCAAAGCCCCGCTGTGTGTTTCTATGGAGGGTGGCTCCATAGACACACGGCTTGGTGTGCGAACCATGCATTGTGTCCCCCACCCAATAACTAGCAGCTTTCTATGGGGACAAACAAAGAGGAGGAGCCATGATCGCTGGCGGAAAACCCCAGAAGAAGTCTGGGGCTGCTCTGTGCAATACTATTGCACAGAGAAAGTGAGTATAACATGTTTATTATTTTAATTAAAAAAAAAAACTTTTAGTAACACTTTAAAAATGTGTGAGCTGGGCTTCAGTTTGTTAGTGTATATAAATCCACTAGTACATCCAAGACTCCCCACCCCCCAGACTGACAGTGCTGCTGTGTAAGGGTGTCTCCATTGCTTCTCCATCCAGACTGGAGGCACTTTAGGACAGGAAGTGTTACTGACTGGATCACCAGGTGAAAATAGAGGAAAAAGAAAACGAATGCAGACATCACATCTATGAATTGGTAAGCAATACGTTAATGTTTTGGGTTTAATACTACTTCAAGGTTTGAGATGGGAAGACCAATAGTCTGACTTGCTAAAGTATAACCAAAGGCAAAACTTTTATTTTTTTTGCTTTGGATAGAGTGGAAACGGATTAGAACCCCATGTCAGTTCTTATTGCTTTCTGTGCCCCAATTAGGGAGATTCATCCTCTCTATTTGTCCTTTTTACGATTATCATTGAAAATTAAAATAAAAGAAAATCCCAAATTTTGGGTTGTCCCAGGAAAAGTAATGGAGGGGAAATCTTCCAATAGGGACTCTAGTTCTGGTGACCTGGAGGGGTTCCTAAGAGTTTCCTTTTAATTTGCAGGGATTTCCTCTCACTTCCTGTTTTGGCTATGGAACAGGAAGTGAAGGGACATCTCCACAATGGAACACAGATTGGGGGGGAGAGAAGAAAAATCTGACCGGGGATATATAACCATCCCTTACTCTATCCAAAGGGGGGGGGGGGGGGGGGGTTGTTGCCTTTTATTTCTACTTTAACCCCTTCCTGCTTAGACCTGCATTCCTTTGGGACCTTTACATCCAGGAGTAGGACAGACTTCCTGATCATGTGACCACTGTCAATGGTAGTCACATGATTGGGTGCCTTTCTTGGCAGCTCCTGATCCTGACTGAAAAAATGAGAGCTGTCAGTCACTGTGCTGGGTGTACGCTCTCAGCACGGGCACATTGACCATCTATGAACGCATATATGTGTGTCACATGGGCATTCATCTCCACCCTCTTTGCCATCACACATGTGTTACATGAGCAGCAGGAGGTTAAAATTGTACTACTTTGTAGTTTTCCTCTATTCTCCTCATGGCTCAGAATCCTACGGTGTGAGGGGTTTTAGGTGGAATTATTGATATTTAATGGTTTTTAGAAGTGTGAGGAACCAAATGCTAAAGCAGTGGTCATCAACCCTGTCCTCAGGGCCCACTAACAGGCCAGGTTTTAAGTATTACCTTGGGGAGATGCAGACTAGAATAGTGCAATCACTGAGCAGTAAATGATATCACTTGTGATGTATTTCGGTTATCTTGCAAACCTGGCCTGTTAGTGGGCCCTGAGGACAGGGTTGAGGACCACTAAGTGCTAAATAATGGACCCTTTATCTTGGTTGGATTAGAGGGAGAGGTGAGTGTTTGCTCTTCTGTTGCAGGTAAAGCTTTGTGTGATCAGGGTCACTTTAAGGAGGCCTGCCATGTCTAGGGGGTTAGAACACGCTGTCCTTTTTTCACTGGCTTTGCTGTTTATTTTTAAGGAATGTTGGTTTGTTTAAGTGACTGTTCATTAGTTGCTAAGTGTTTTGTGATCAAGTGTCAGCCATCATATCTCTTCATGACAGGTGCTCTTTAAACTTTTTATTGAATTTATGTCAACTTTCATTTGCAGTTTAAAAAAAGTGTTGTTTTTTTTTTTTTTTTTTTTTTTTGACCACGCAAATATGCAAGTAACATGTAAATAGTTAAAATAGTCAGCCTTTTGGTGGTGGTTGGTACTTTGCTTGCAGTGTGGCTCAAAGCTGGTCTTCAGCTTCTGGCGAAGGTGACGCACAGGGGTCATGAATGCTGCATTTGGCTGTTCTGTATTGCCATGTGTACACTGTGACTAACTTTGTGTTTTTTCTTTAAGTGCATGTCCTAGATATTTTTGAGGTTTTTCAGTGGAGAATTAGAACCTCTGTCAGGCTTTAACTTCATTTTGAGAGATTTGTGATTCCTAGAGACACGTTGAACAGTTACATTAGACAGTAATTTTTAGACAGGGAATATCAGCAACTGGCAGATTATTATTTTTTTTTCTCTTTTCGGCTTTTTAAATCTATTAGCTTTTAGTCGCTCTTTGTTACAGATTTCACTCTACTTCCTGTCTGGTAAAACTAGGAAGTTCAGGGAAGTCTTTCTAACAGAGCCTTGGATAATAGTAGAATCCAAATTGAGTTCTAATTCTTTAAGTCAATTCAACCTAAAATGTGAAATGTGCAGGAGTTTTGGACAGAGGTAGTGACTAGGGCCAGTCAGGCGCCCACAGTAAGAATGCCGGCGCCGTAGAGAGGAGCGGGGCTTCGTACGCCCGCATCGCTGGACAGGTGAGTGTCTAATTATTAAAAGTCAGCAGCTACACTTTTTGTAGCTGCTGACTTTTAATATTTTTTATTTTTATTTTTTTTGGCAGAACTCCACTTTAATAACAAACCTACAGGCCCTATCTTGTTTGTAACCCGGGGACCGCCTGTACTCCACATTGGCATTCATTTTATTACTATTTTGAATGTGAAAGACCTTTCTAATCTCAGAGAAAATATAGTACAGGACTTCGCTTGCTTATATTGTAGAGTCAGATGGTGAGAGGACTGAAGTAGTCATTCTGTATCTTGTTTTCTCTAATGGACATTGATCAGTCCCATTGAAGCTTAAATTCTGTAACTGATGGAGCAATATCAAGTGGAAGACAACCTACTGTTATTGGATGTTAATGGTGCCCATGGTGGGATTTGAACTGTCTGTCCCATGCTTTTGGTCTTAATGGTTAGAATGTGGCCTAATACTTCATCCACTCTTTACAGCATACTAGATTTGTTTTGCCAAGTACACCAGTTTGTGGTGTTGTGTGTTTTTTGTTTTGTTTTTTCCCCTTTAAAGCGGAGCTCCACCCAAAAGGGAAGCTCCCCTTGTTTACTTCCTCTCCCCTTGTTTACTTCCTCTCCCCTTGTTTACTTCCCTCTCCCCTTGTTTACTTCCTCTCCCCTTGTTTACTTCCTCTCCCCTTGTTTACTTCCTCTCCCCTTGTTTACTTCCTCTCCCCTTGTTTACTTCCTCTCCCCTTGTTTACTCCCTCTCCCCTTGTTTACTTCCTCTCTCCTCTGCCACATTTGGCACCTTTTGTACCTGACCTTTTGACAGGTACCGCAGTGAGGTCTCCTCCAAGTTCCACTCCCCCCCCCCCCCCCCCCCCCTCCTTCCTTCCACCTCTGCCAGGCCATTCACAAAGCGCATAAACGCTTCGTGCATGCGCAGTAGCGGCTTCACTGTCGGTTCCCCTTACCAAAAATGGCGACAGCAGCGCCTGAGAGCCAATTAAAATAAATAGGCTGGGGTGCCGACATTGCGGGATCCCTGGACAGGTAAGTGTCCTAATATAAAAAGTCAGCAGCTACAGTATTTGTAGCTGCTGAGTTTTTAATTTTTGGAGGGGGCTGGAGCTCCGCTTTAAAGTCTCCACTGCTTCACTTTTTACTATGAAATAATGTGGAAGGGTTGGAAGCTCTGTCAGTTTTTTCTCTTGCTCTTTGTCTCTTTTGGGAGTTTTCTTTCCACTTCCTGTCTGTTGGATTGGTGTGAAAACAGGAAGTAAGAAGGACCCTCCCCCCTACAAGGGCACAGACAGTAATAACACATTTTGTAATAGAATGAGGAATGTTTGCATCTCTCATATAAAATGTGTTGCTGTGTGTGTCCACACAATGGGAAATTCCCCCTTCCTGTCCAGGGGACGGGTATAACCAAAGGGCAATCCCCTCTATTGCGGCGCAGACAGCACAGTCTCTCACAAAATCTTCACCCTGTCTCATTCTATAAAAAAATAAAATAATTTGGCTGGAGTTGGACTTAAAGTATCTATCTGGAATACGGGATCTCTTAAAGCCCAACTGAACTTTTTAGTTTAAAATCGGCTTAATACATTCCAGGTACATTAAAACAAAAGGTGTACAAAGCCTGTCCCCTGCCAGCATGCTGCAGAGAGAAGAACCTTGTGGTGCAGCGCTGTCTCCGATGCTTCCTTCTGATTGGACAGCTCTAGTTTTGAAACCTCCACACACAGCAAGGCCTTTTCTTTCTAAAGGGAACCAGCTTTAAGTCTTTGAACACCTATTTGCTTCAATAGATCAGGAATGAATTTGGCTGATATAAATGAAAAGGTCAGACTTCAGATATTCAAATATCAGTTTTTCAATCCGAATTCACATTTGTGCGGGTGTAATGCCGCTGCAGGACCTGCACAAATTCCTGCAGCTGCAACCACGCGGTGAAACGCGGGACCCGTGGGCAGTGGCATTAATCCTAATGGCACACACACTGGGAACTTTGCTGTACTTGCAGTTCCCGTGCGGACTGCGATTTCCAAAGTACAGTGCAGAGACTTCAACCTGCATTTCATGGGGCACGGCGGCTCCAATCGAAGGAATGGCAAACGCCTAGTATGAACCTAGCCTAAGACCTAGGTGCAGTAAAAGCAGATAGTTATGTTGTATTTTTAACACCCCCCCTTTCCCCAGCTGCAAGTTAACCTGGTCAGTGGCCCCACTGGTACTCACTGCTGCAGTCATGACATGGAAAAACTGGTCGCATTCAGTAGATAGCGCTGCTAAAACCCATGCAAGTCAATAGAGAGCCAGCCACATGTAATGTGCGTGGTGCAGCAGGCTTTCAATGCTTAACACGGTCTTGCCTCAGAGAGCTGCCCGTGAAGTGCCTCCAAAAAGCAATCCACCACGGTTTGCTTTTCAGAGGGGAGATGACCCACGCACACACATATAAACCAGGCCTTCTCTTTACTCCCTTCTGACATCCCACAGTGTAATAAGTACAATGTGTAGGGAGGCTCCTGAAATTGCAGAGCTCCATTCTTATTTGGAAGTCGCTGGGTGTTCTAGGGAAGGTCTAAGGCTGGCCATACATTGGTCGAAATTCGAAAGATTTTCTTTTGAAAATCAGAAAATTTGTGCGTTTTTGGGATCTGATGGCGCCACCATTGATTTCAAAATTTGACCGACCAAGCTTCAATTTCACCTCCTGTTGCTACAGAAAATTATTTTCGTGGCTGGGACTCTTCTTTTTTCCTTCTGGGAATTTTCTTTTCTTGCACATGCGCATTTCTTTTTCGATTTACGTTTCCCGCACGATTCTCCCATCATTGATGAGGAAATCGTTTTTCAAAAAAAATTCCAACATGTCCGATTTACTCAAATTCGATGGCCGCACGAAAATGGGCTGTTGCTGCAGCCCCACTAATGGTGCGAAGTACGAACGAAAATCTTAGATAAGGTTTTCGAAAGAAAATTCTTTTGAAATTCAACCCGTGTGTGGCCTGCCTAAGTAGTAAATAATGGAGTCTGTGCAGGCAATGTAAAGTCTGTGTAATGGGCTTTTCCAGAGCTTCTCTGTAAACAAGTGATGGCGAACAGAACAGCATGCTGACGCTTCCAATAGGTTCTCTTTGTTTTTAGCAGCGGTGTAATACTAGGTTTGATCAGCAGGTGGCGCTACAGGTCACCCGGGGGGTGAGGGGCGGCTTTTTCTTGCTGTACAGCGAGTTCCTGTTTCTGCTCTATATTAGGCCGGAGACGTGTTTGTGGAATAAGAAGTCCAGCATTTGTAGCTATGGTTGGTTGTAATGAGTGGAAGTGTGTATGTGGCCTCCTCCTCCAGCAGTGGACACGGATGTAGCCCTGACTCTGCTTTCCTGACATGTCACAATCCTGCTCCGCCAGGAAACTAGACTTGGAAGCGGCACTTCTACCATCTTAGGACAAGGATGCCAGTTGCTGCACCATCATTTGTCTATATTTCTAATGATTTCTTGGTGTCTATCTTGTATAAATGATTGCAGAGGACAATCCTGACATTGCTAAAACCAGCACAACCTCCGACAAGCTGACCGGGTAACCTGTAATTGGGGTCTGTTTACTCAAATGTTAGTCCCTTCTGTGGAGGGATAGTGACAAATCTGCAAAGGACTTCAATTTGACCTGCCTGCTCATTGGGCATAAATAAGAATTCTCACACAACTGAAGTCCTCCTGGATGCTGCCTGGAAATCCCCCCACCCCTACCCAGCACCAAAAAGAATGATTAGGTGGTCAGCCCCGTGCAGTCTCTTTGGTTGACCTTACATAACCCCTGATTGCAGGTGATTGTTGCAAGACCCAGAGAAATCTTGAACCAGTAGTGAAACCAATAGTAATCTTCTATCATTGGGAGTGGGATGATAGATGTTCATTTTTCTCCGGGTCCTCCGGGGGGGGATCTCCCCATAGATGGTCCTCTGGGGGGGGGGGGAATCTCCCATAGATGGTCCTCCGGGGGGGGGGGGATCTCCGCATAGATGGTCCTCCGGGGGGGGGGATCTCCCCATAGATGGTCCTCCAGGGGGGGGGATCTCCCCATAGATGGTCCTCCAGGGGGGATCTCCCCATAGATGGTCCTCCAGGGGGGGATCTCCCCATAGATGGTCCTCCGGGGGGGGGGGGATCTCCCCATAGATGGTCCTCCGGGGGGGGGATCTCCCCATAGATGGTCCTCCGGGGGGGGGGAGCTCCCCATAGATGGTCCTCCAGGGGGGGGGAGCTCCCCATAGATGGTCCTCCGGGGGGGGGGATCTCCCCATAGATGGTCCTCCGGGGGGGGGGGGATCTCCCCATAGATGGTCCTCCGGGGGGGGGGATCTCCCCATAGATGGTCCTCCGGGGGGGGGGGATCTCCCCATAGATGGTCCTCCCGGGGGGATCTCCCATAGATGGTCCTCCCGGGGGGGATCTCCCATAGATGGTCCTCCCGGGGGGGATCTCCCCATAGATGGTCCTCCCGGGGGGGGGGGGGATCTCCCCATAGATGGTCCTCCCGGGGGGGGGGGGATCTCCCCATAGATGGTCCTCCCGGGGGGGGGGGGTCTCCCCATAGATGGTCCTCCCGGGGGGGGGGTCTCCCCCATAGATGGTCCTCCCGGGGGGGATCTCCATTGATGGTCCTCCGGGGGATCTCCCCATAGATGGTCCTCCCGGTGGGGATCTCCCCATAGATGGTCCTCCCGGGGGGGATCTCCCCATAGATGGTCCCTCCCGGGGGGGATCTCCCCATAGATGGTCCTCCCGGGGGGGGGGATCTCCCCATAGATGTCCTCCCGGGGGGGGGGGATCTCCCCATAGATGGTCCTCCCGGGGGGGGGGTCTCCCCATAGATGGTCCTCCCGGGGGGGGGTCCTCCCCATAGATGGTCCTCCCTGGGGGGGGTCTCCCCATAGATGGTCCTCCGGGGGGGAAGGGGGGAAATCTCACCATAAGTTAAAGCAGAGTTCCGCCTAACTTTTTTTTTTTTTAAGTCAGCAGCTAAAATACTGTAGCTGCTGACTTTTAAAATACGGACACTTACCTGTCCAGGGCGCCCGGGTGGAGGCGTCGCCATCTTTTGTAAGAGAATCAGGAAGTGAAGCCTTGCGGCTTCACTTTCTGGTTCCCTACTGCGCATGTATTAGACAGGTATCTGCTCCCCCCTTAAAAGGTGGCAAATGTGACACCAAAGGGGGCGGGGGGGGGGAAGATTCCGAAAAGCGGAATTTCCATTTTTGGGTGGAACTCCGCTTTGATATGTTCGGTAATAAGTGTAATAGTTGTGCATAAATTGTAAGCTTTCCTACTCTATTGGCAAAAAAAACTATGAAATATTTGGTGTGCTCTGAAGGGAGCTTTCCAGCTGCTTTTCCTGGAATGACGGTGTGAACAAGACCTGGACAATGGGTGCTCTTTAAAGCGGGGGTCCACCTATACCGCCAAAAAAAAAAAATATTAAAAGCCAGCAGCTACAAATACTGCAGCTGCTGACTTTTAATACATGGCCACTTACCTGTCCCAGGGTCCAGCGATGTCGGCAGGGGACGCCGAGAACCCGCTCGGTTCTCGGCAGCTGCCGCCGCCATCCTAGGTGAGGGAATCGGGAAGTAAAGCGTTGCGGCTTCACTTCCCGGTTCCCTACTCCCGGTTCCCTACTGCGCATGCGCGAGTCACGATGCGCGTCCCAAGTGGACCCCGCTCTCTCCTAGGAGCTGGTGTTCCCAGCAGACAGCGCGGTGGGGACGGGAAGAGGCGTAGACTCCCATGGGAGTCTATGCCGGAAGTGGGTGCAAAATACCTGTCTTAGACAGGTATCTGCACCCCCCTCCCTACTGAAAGGTGCCAAATGTGACACCGGAGGGGGGGAGGGTTCCGAAAAGCGGAAGTTCTATTTTTGTGTGGAACTCCGCTTTAAAGTGACCCTGTTGCGATTTACAGAAAAATTTCCCAATAACGAGCACCTGGAGTGTAGTTGAGCTCCTCCCTGTAATCATTCTAAACGGTCTCTGAAAAATCTGCTGGACAAGCAGTACTTGTGGAATCGTCATGGATCTTTCCCTGGTTCCCCTGTGTTCCTCCTCCTGACCTCACATCACGGCAGGAGAAGAGCGGTGATGTGAATTCAGGGGAGGAATGAATGGGAGCTTTGGGGGGGAAACATGGAGATCCACTCTCTCCTGGAAGTGTTGGCTTCCCAATGAACGTCTAGTGATTTGGAGAAGAGTTTGGTAACTCGGTACCTGGAAAGTTGAGAGTTCACCGCGGCCTTCTACAGGTTGGAGCGTAAAAAAGACGGAGTCGCTTTAACGCAATTTTTTTTTTTTTTTCCCTCCTATGCTTTAATATAGAAAGGATGTATGTGTAGTCTAGAGGATGAAAAGGATATTGTTTGTCTTGAATGACTTTTTCTTTTCATCCAAACTTATATGTTGTGGTGAGCCAATAGGATTTCTCTGGGACCGGCTCTTTTCAGCCTCTAGACGCGGTGTGCGCTGTATAGCTGTCACCTCGCTGCGTTCTTCCCGGACAGCTAACTGCAAAGTAAATGGTATGCTTGGCTTTTCTGTGTTTTTTAAGCCAATTTCCTGTAGTCATGTTTTTTTTTATAAGTTGGTTCTTTGTTCCCATTTTGTTGGAAGTGGGTGTGTCCACTCTTGTGACACACCCACACAAATGACACAGTCTGCTATGCTTGAGCAGCAGCTCAGAAAGTTTCTATTGCAAGCAGGTTTTCGTACTAAGGCAGAATAATTTGTGAGTTTTTTCTTTGGTGCAAAACCGCAAAAAAAAAAACAAAAAAAAAACAATCCAATAAGTTGCTTGACAAAACAAAAACAATAATATATACTGTTTTGACTGTTCTTCCAGAAGTGCATTTGTGAGGTCAGGCACTGATGTTGGACGAAAGAGCCTGGCTCGCAGTCTCCGCTCTTAATTCATCCCAAAGGTGTTCTATTGGGTTGAGGTCAGGACTCTGTGCAGGCTAGTCAAGTTCCTCCCACCCCAAACTGGCTCATCCGTGGTTTTTATGGACCTTGCTTTGTGCATTGGTCCTAATCATTTGGTGGAGAGGGGATTATGGTGTGGGGGTTGTTTTCAGGGTTGGCTTGGCCTCTTTAGTTCCAGGGGAAGGGGAACTCTTAAGGCGTCAGCATACAAGACATTTTGGACCACTTCATGCTCCCGACTTTGTGGTAACAGTTTGGGGACGGCCCCTTCCTGTTCCAACATGACTGCTCACCAGTGCACAAAGCAAGGTCCATAAAGACATGGATGAGCGAGTTTGGGATGGAGGAACTTGACTGGCCTTCACAGAGCCCTGACCTCAACCTGATAAAACACCTTCGGGATGAATTGGAGCGGAGACTACGAGCCAGGCCTTCTCTTCCATCATTAGTGCCTGACCTCACCAATGCTCTTCTGGAAGAATGGCCAAACATTCCCATAGACACACTCTAAACCTTGTGGACGGCCTTCCCAGAAGAGTTGAAGCTGTTATAGCTGCAAAGGGTGAGCCAACTCAATACTGACCCCTACAGACTAAGACTGGGATGTAATTAAAGTTCATGTGCGTGTAAAGACGGGCGCCCCAATACTTTTGGTAATCTAGTGTGTGTGTGTGTGTGGCCACAAGAGCCCGCCCCCCCCCCCCCAAATGGCCTGCTTGTGGCCGGGTGTGATTATTCTGGTAATCTTGGTGCTTTGTTTTATACTCCTAAGGCATAGAGATCTGGGTTAAAGTATTGTGACCAGTATTCACTCACGTCGGTATTTTTTTGGTAATTTTGTTTAGTGTTAACTGTTTTATTTTTTTTAATATTCTTTACCTAAATGCAACTATTGAAAGTAATCTATATTGACCAGAAATGCGGATCCAAGTACGGGACGGTTGTGGTCTTAATTACAGAAATGAACCCCCAGGGGGTTGAGTTTATTGTGCGTCTTAAGGCCGCAGTCCCAGGCAAGAAAATGAGAGATTATTTTCCAAAAACATTTAGGTACTTTCCAGACTCTGCCTCTTGTCTGTGTGGTGTGGGAAGTCAATGATATAGTATATTGAGAGTTGAATATGAGGAACTAGCATTTGAAGAATTGATCCCTCAGGAATAGATGGTGGGTATATAGATGGTGGGTATATAGATGGTGGGTATATAGATGGTGGGTAGACTTGGTGGCTTTTTAGGCTACTGATCTTTTTTGATAGATTAGATAGGCTTCACATACTATATCTTTAAAAGTGATAAGTGACGTTATGGTAAGCTGTCTTGCCCCCAAACAGCTCGATGTAGGCAGGCACTTGGTAAAGCATCATCTTTTGGTCTCATTGTACTGTCTAAAACACAAGACGTCGCACTCATTTACATCACCTTCCATGATACCAGTCCTCACTGAATCATATTGGGCCAAGACCACAGTGCTAGTGTACAAGTAGTGACGCTGCACGTGTTTCTCCCCGGCCCACCGGGGCCTAGTCGTAGTGGATCCTTATTATACTTAATTGGTTAAAGTGGAGTAATGGAAAGAAAGGACTCCTAAACCTCCCCTTTTAATTTTTAGTTCTAGTGTTTAATGTGATGCAGCGCTGGTCATGTGATCTCGCTTTAGACGGGTTCAAGGAAGCAAAAAAAAACGTTCTAGTATCTTTTAGTGAGTTGGGATCTTATGGCTGCTGTCATCCTTGTTGTAGAGATTTAGGCGTTCCTTCAGTTGATTTGTTGGATAAGACCGGAAGTGAGTGGAAATTTCACAAATGGTGGTGCAGATGCCGTTTTTTAAACCTTGAAAGAGGTCCTAACCCTTCCTCTCCTATATAAAATCGAAAAAAATAAATACATTGGCTGGAATTGAGCTGTAGGGCGAAGTTGCCCAGTCAGCATCTGATGGCCAATTCTACGGCATTTTCATGTGACCAACACTGCCAAGAATAAAGATACTTGAGAGTTGATTTACTAAAGTGCAAAATCTGGTGCAGCTCTGCGTAGAAACCAATCAGATTCCAGGTTTTATTTTCAAAGCTTAATTGAACAAGCTGATTGGCTACTATGCACAGCTGCACCAGATTTTGCACTCCAGTTTTTTTAGTAAATCAAACCCCCCTTGACTTTGCTGTTTTTATAGGTTATAGGTTTTTATAGGTTTTATTTTATTTTTTTGAAATTTTGGGTGACTGAGTTGAGGTTTCTAAAAACCAGTTGTTTTCAGCATTCTTACTGATGTATGGAGCAAGATGTCTGATTTTTGGTTATGGGTTTTTGCACATTATTCAATTTCAAAGGTATTTATAGTGCAGTATA
>JBBDGP010004574.1:0-146561 GCA_037952835.1 Lithobates septentrionalis | reverse complement strand
GTACCGGGAGGGGGGAGGGGACGTGTACCGGGAGGGGGAGGGGACGTGTACCGGGAGGGGACGTGTACCGGGAGGGGGGAGGGGACGTGTACCGGGAGGGGGGAGGGACGTGTACCGGGAGGGGGGAGGGACGTGTACCGGGAGGGGGGAGGGGACGTGTACCGGGAGGGGGGAGGGGACGTGTACCGGGGGGAGGGGGACGTGTACCGGGAGGGGGGAGGGGACGTGTACCGGGAGGGGGGAGGGGACGTGTACCGGGAGGGGGGAGGGGAC
The DNA here is from genome assembly GCA_037952835.1 of Lithobates septentrionalis. Lineage (NCBI taxonomy): Eukaryota > Metazoa > Chordata > Amphibia > Anura > Ranidae > Lithobates > Lithobates septentrionalis. Next base: position 146,288 of record JBBDGP010004574.1, on the reverse strand, counting down.
GTGTACCGGGAGGGGCACGTGTACGGGAGGGGGACGTGTACCGGGAGGGGACGTGTACCGGGAGGGGGGAGGGGACGTGTACCGGGAGGGGGGAGGGGACGTGTACCGGGAGGGGGGAGGGGACGTGTACCGGGAGGGGGGAAGGGGACGTGTACCGGGAGGGGGGAGGGGACGTGTACCGGGAGGGGACGTGTACCGGGAGGGGGGAGGGGACGTGTACCGGGAGGGGACGTGTACCGGGAGGGGGGAGGGGACGTGTACCGGGAGGGGGGAGGGGACGTGTACCGGGAGGGGACGTGTACCGGGAGGGGGGAGGGACGTGTACCGGGAGGGGGGAGGGGACGTGTACCGGGAGGGGGGAGGGGACGTGTACCGGGAGGGCACGTGTACCGGGAGGGGGGAGGGGACGTGTACCGGGAGGGGGGAGGGGACGTGTACCGGGAGGGGGGAGGGGACGTGTACCGGGAGGGGGGAGGGGACGTGTACCGGGAGGGGGGAGGGGACGTGTACCGGGAGGGGGGAGGGACGTGTACCGGGAGGGGGAGGGGACGTGTACCGGGAGGGGTGAGGGGACGTGTACCGGGAGGGGACGTGTACCGGGAGGGGGGAGGGGACGTGTACCGGGAGGGGGGAGGGGACGTGTACCGGGAGGGGGAGGGGACGTGTACCGGAGGGGACGTGTACCGGGAGGGGGAGGGGACGTGTACCGGGAGGGGGGAGGGGACGTGTACCGGGAGGGGGGAGGGGACGTGTACCGGGAGGGGGGAGGGGACGTGTACCGGGAGGGGGGAGGGGACGTGTACCGGGAGGGGACGTGTACCGGGAGGGGACGTGTACCGGGAGGGGACGTGTACCGGGAGGGGACGTGTACCGGGAGGGGGGAGGGGACGTGTACCGGGAGGGGGGAGGGGACGTGTACCGGGAGGGGGGAGGGGACGTGTACCGGGAGGGGGGAGGGGACGTGTACCGGGAGGGGACGTGTACCGGGAGGGGGGAGGGGACGTGTACCGGGAGGGGGGAGGGGACGTGTACCGGGAGGGGACGTGTACCGGGAGGGGGGAGGGGACGTGTACCGGGAGGGCACGTGTACCGGGAGGGCACGTGTACCGGGAGGGCACGTGTACCGGGAGGGCACGTGTACCGGGAAGGGCACGTGTACCGGGAGGGGGGAGGGGACGTGTACCGGGAGGGGGGAGGGACGTGTACCGGGAGGGGGGAGGGGACGTGTACCGGGAGGGGGAGGGGACGTGTACCGGGAGGGGACGTGTACCGGGAGGGGACGTGTACCGGGAGGGGGGAGGGGACGTGTACCGGGAGGGGGGAGGGGACGTGTACCGGGAGGGGGGAGGGGACGTGTACCGGGAGGGGGGAGGGGACGTGTACCGGGAGGGGACGTGTACCGGGAGGGGGGAGGGGACGTGTACCGGGAGGGGGGAGGGGACGTGTACCGGGAGGGCACGTGTACCGGGAGGGCACGTGTACCGGGAGGGCACGTGTACCGGGAGGGCACGTGTACCGGGAGGCGACGTGTACCGGGAGGGCACGTGTACCGGGAGGGGGGAGGGGACGTGTACCGGGAGGGGGGAGGGGACGTGTACCGGGAGGGGGAGGGGACGTGTACCGGGAGGGGACGTGTACCGGGAGGGGGGAGGGGACGTGTACCGGGAGGGGACGTGTACCGGGAGGGGGAGGGGACGTGTACCGGGAGGGGGGAGGGGACGTGTACCGGGAGGGGGGAGGGGACGTGTACCGGGAGGGGACGTGTACCGGGAGGGGGAGGGGACGTGTACCGGGAGGGGGGAGGGGACGTGTACCGGGAGGGGGAGGGGACGTGTACCGGGAGGGGGGAGGGGACGTGTACCGGGAGGGCACGTGTACCGGGAGGGGGGAGGGGACGTGTACCGGGAGGGGGGAGGGGACGTGTACCGGGAGGGGACGTGTACCGGGAGGGGACGTGTACCGGGAGGGGGGAGGGGACGTGTACCGGGAGGGGACGTGTACCGGGAGGGGACGTGTACCGGGAGGGGGAGGGGACGTGTACCGGGAGGGGGGAGGGGACGTGTACCGGGAGGGGGGAGGGGACGTGTACCGGGAGGGGGGAGGGGACGTGTACCGGGAGGGCACGTGTACCGGGAGGGGGGAGGGGACGTGTACCGGGAGGGGGGAGGGGACGTGTACCGGGAGGGGGGAGGGGACGTGTACCGGGAGGGGGAGGGGACGTGTACCGGGAGGGGACGTGTACCGGGAGGGGGGAGGGGACGTGTACCGGGAGGGGGGAGGGGACGTGTACCGGGAGGGGGGAGGGGACGTGTACCGGGAGGGGACGTGTACCGGGAGGGGGGAGGGGACGTGTACCGGGAGGGGGGAGGGGACGTGTACCGGGAGGGGGAGGGGACGTGTACCGGGAGGGGGGAGGGGACGTGTACCGGGAGGGCACGTGTACCGGGAGGGGGGAGGGGACGTGTACCGGGAGGGGGGAGGGGACGTGTACCGGGAGGGGACGTGTACCGGGAGGGGACGTGTACCGGGAGGGGGGAGGGGACGTGTACCGGGAGGGGACGTGTACCGGGAGGGGACGTGTACCGGGAGGGGGAGGGGACGTGTACCGGGAGGGGGGAGGGGACGTGTACCGGGAGGGGGGAGGGGACGTGTACCGGGAGGGGGGAGGGGACGTGTACCGGGAGGGGGAGGGGACGTGTACCGGGAGGGGACGTGTACCGGGAGGGGGGAGGGGACGTGTACCGGGAGGGGGGAGGGGACGTGTACCGGGAGGGGACGTGTACCGGGAGGGGGGAGGGGACGTGTACCGGGAGGGGGGAGGGGACGTGTACCGGGAGGGGACGTGTACCGGGAGGGGGAGGGGACGTGTACCGGGAGGGGGGAGGGGACGTGTACCGGGAGGGGGAGGGGACGTGTACCGGGAGGGGGGAGGGGACGTGTACCGGGAGGGGGGAGGGGACGTGTACCGGGAGGGCACGTGTACCGGGAGGGGGGAGGGGACGTGTACCGGGAGGGGGGAGGGGACGTGTACCGGGAGGGGGGAGGGGACGTGTACCGGGAGGGGGGAGGGGACGTGTACCGGGAGGGGGAGGGGACGTGTACCGGGAGGGGACGTGTACCGGGAGGGGGGAGGGGACGTGTACCGGGAGGGGACGTGTACCGGGAGGGGGGAGGGGACGTGTACCGGGAGGGGGGAGGGGACGTGTACCGGGAGGGGGGAGGGGACGTGTACCGGGAGGGGACGTGTACCGGGAGGGGGAGGGGACGTGTACCGGGAGGGGGGAGGGGACGTGTACCGGGAGGGGGAGGGGACGTGTACCGGGAGGGGGGAGGGGACGTGTACCGGGAGGGCACGTGTACCGGGAGGGGGGAGGGGACGTGTACCGGGAGGGGGGAGGGGACGTGTACCGGGAGGGGACGTGTACCGGGAGGGGACGTGTACCGGGAGGGGGGAGGGGACGTGTACCGGGAGGGGACGTGTACCGGGAGGGGACGTGTACCGGGAGGGGGAGGGGACGTGTACCGGGAGGGGGGAGGGGACGTGTACCGGGAGGGGGGAGGGGACGTGTACCGGGAGGGGGGAGGGGACGTGTACCGGGAGGGCACGTGTACCGGGAGGGGGGAGGGGACGTGTACCGGGAGGGGGGAGGGGACGTGTACCGGGAGGGGGGAGGGGACGTGTACCGGGAGGGGGAGGGGACGTGTACCGGGAGGGGACGTGTACCGGGAGGGGGGAGGGGACGTGTACCGGGAGGGGGGAGGGGACGTGTACCGGGAGGGGGGAGGGGACGTGTACCGGGAGGGGACGTGTACCGGGAGGGGGGAGGGGACGTGTACCGGGAGGGGGGAGGGGACGTGTACCGGGAGGGGGAGGGGACGTGTACCGGGAGGGGGGAGGGGACATGTACCGGGAGGGCACGTGTACCGGGAGGGGGGAGGGGACGTGTACCGGGAGGGGGGAGGGGACGTGTACCGGGAGGGGACGTGTACCGGGAGGGACGTGTACCGGGAGGGGGGAGGGGACGTGTACCGGGAGGGGACGTGTACCGGGAGGGGACGTGTACCGGGAGGGGGAGGGGACGTGTACCGGGAGGGGGGAGGGGACGTGTACCGGGAGGGGGGAGGGGACGTGTACCGGGAGGGGGGAGGGGACGTGTACCGGGAGGGGGAGGGGACGTGTACCGGGAGGGGACGTGTACCGGGAGGGGGGAGGGGACGTGTACCGGGAGGGGGGAGGGGACGTGTACCGGGAGGGGACGTGTACCGGGAGGGGGGAGGGGACGTGTACCGGGAGGGGGGAGGGGACGTGTACCGGGAGGGGACGTGTACCGGGAGGGGGAGGGGACGTGTACCGGGAGGGGGGAGGGGACGTGTACCGGGAGGGGGAGGGGACGTGTACCGGGAGGGGGGAGGGGACGTGTACCGGGAGGGGGGAGGGGACGTGTACCGGGAGGGCACGTGTACCGGGAGGGGGGAGGGGACGTGTACCGGGAGGGGGGAGGGGACGTGTACCGGGAGGGGGGAGGGGACGTGTACCGGGAGGGGGGAGGGGACGTGTACCGGGAGGGGGAGGGGACGTGTACCGGGAGGGGACGTGTACCGGGAGGGGGGAGGGGACGTGTACCGGGAGGGGGGAGGGGACGTGTACCGGGAGGGGGGAGGGGACGTGTACCGGGAGGGGACGTGTACCGGGAGGGGGGAGGGGACGTGTACCGGGAGGGGGAGGGGACGTGTACCGGGAGGGGTGAGGGGACGTGTACCGGGAGGGGACGTGTACCGGGAGGGGGGAGGGGACGTGTACCGGGAGGGGGGAGGGGACGTGTACCGGGAGGGGACGTGTACCGGGAGGGGGAGGAGCGGCGGAGGAATTCTCACCGATCGATGTCGGATCTCAGGCGGGAGAGGCCGTGACGTCACCGTCATGTGACCGGGTGGAACTCTATGGGAGGAGTCTATCGGGTCGCAGTGTGTATGGTTACCAGAGCAACATCGCCCCGCCCCCCGCACGTGACTTTGCTGCCGGAAATCGTCCTCCCATGTGAGCAGAGGAGGCGGGGCTCCCGCCGATAGACTCCGCCCCTCCCCCGCCCCCCCTGGAGCTCCGGCTGTGTGATTGGACATTTTGCATGGAGGAGGGGCGGGGAACCCGAATATGCTCCGCCCACACCCAATCTCTTCTATAAATGATCTTCGGCTCCGCCCACTATAGGAAGATATAACACTCATGTGATGGGGCGGGGTCACTATCGATTGGGTGTGTATCCGGAGAGGGGGAGGAGTTATATTACCCCGCTACCATTTCCCCCTTCTAGGACGCGCCCAATATTGGCTCCGCCCTCTGAGCTCTGTGATTGGACGTCCCTGTATTGGTCCCGCCCTCTGAGCTCTGTGATTGGACGTCCCTGTGTTGGCTCCGCCTTCTGTGATTGGACGTCTCTGTGTTGGCTCCGCCCTTTGAGCTCTGTGATTGTTCGTCCCTGTGTTGGCTCCGCCCTCTGAGCTCTGTGATTGGTCGTCCCTGTGTTGGCTCCGCCCTCTGAGCTCTGTGATTGGACGTCCCTGATTATTGATGATAATAAATGATTCTTATATTCCATCTCTCAGCTGATCTGTAGGGAGGGGGAGGAGTCATTCATCCCTCCAGCGCCCCCTATAGGCCGATCCCTGGAATGACAGGAGATGGGAGGGGTCACTATGGACACACCCCTCCCAACTGTCTGAGATGTGAACAATGGACACCTAAAAGTATGTAGTCATAGGACACACCCCCTGCCTCACCCTCTTAAAGGAAAATTATACAAAAAAAAATATATTTAACCCCTCCCCCTTCGGAAGATTTACCCCCTTAATGACCAGGCCAATTTTTTGCTATATGGCACTGCATTCTTTTAACCCCTTAAGGACCGAGCCTCTTTCTGAGATTTGTTATTTACAAGATAAAAACAGGTTTTTTTTGCTAGAAAATGACTCAGAACCCCCAAATATTATAAAAAAAATTTCTAACACCCCGGAGAATAAAATGGCGGTTGTTGTAATACTTTCTGTCACATCGTGTTTGTCTAGCGGTCTTACAAGCGCACTTTTTCATTTTGAATTAAAATTAAAACAACAGTAAAGTTACCCCAATTTTTTATGTTATATTAAGAAAGATAATGTTACGCCGAGTAAATTGATACCCAACACGTCACGCTTCAAAATTGCACCCGCTCGTGGAATGGCGAGAAACTTTTACCCTTAAAAATCTCTATAGGCGACATTTAAAACATTCTACAGGTTGCATGTTTGGAATTACAGAGGAGATCTAGTGATAGAATTATTGATCTCGCTCTAAGGATCGCGGCGATACCTCACATGTGTGGTTTGACCAGCGTTTTCATAGGCGGGCGCCGCTCACGTGATCAGAAATCTTATTTATTTATTATTTTTATATTGTTCTTTTCAATAAAAACATTTGTGTCACTTTTATTATTATTACAAGAAATGTAAAAATCACTTCGAATAGAAATAAACCTGACAGGTCCTCTTCTATATGAGATCTGAGGGGTCAGAAATCTCACATCTCATATTTATAATAAAAATAAAGAAATGAAATGTCCCTTTAAGATCTATGGGAGGAAGTGACATCACCTCCGCCCTGCGATGACATGGAGAGGGGTGGGGCTTATCTTCAAACCACAGAGAGGAGACTTCCAATCGCCTCCACCGCTGCCGGCGGCTCTGGTAAGCAGCGGAGGGAGAGCGGCGGGAGGGGGAGGGGCCTTCTTCGACCACCGGCAACCACTATCATCAGGAACCGGACCGCCCGCCGAAGAAGAGGATCGCGGGGTTCACAGAGCCGACGTCTATCGCTGAGCCGGTCCGGACGCGGTGAACTGACAATTGCGCGGTCGTGTGACACAAATAAAATTCACGTCCTTCTATCCCCACAAATAGAGATTTCTTTCGGTGCGATTCGATCGTCTCCGCGGTTTTTATTTTTCATTTTTTGTGCTATAAACAAATAAAAAAGACAATTTTGGAAAAAAAAATATATATATTTTTTACTTTCTGCTATAAAACATCCAATAAAAAAATCAAATTTCTTCATAAATTTATCCCAATCTGTATTCTGCTCCATATCCCAATACGTGTATACTGATTGGTCAGACGTTTTGTGACCCCAAGTGTGAGACCCCCGAGTGTGAGACCCCCGAGGGTGAGATCCTGAGTGTGAGACCCCCGAGTGTGAGATCCCAGTGTGAGACCCCCGAGTGTGAGACCCCCGAGTGTGAGACCCCCGAGTGTGAGACCCCCGAGTGTGAGACCCCCGTGTGTGAGACCCCGAGTGTGAGACCCCTGAGTGTGAGACCCCGAGTGTGAGACCCCTGAGTGTGAGATCCTGAGTGTGAGACCCCCGAGTGTGAGACCCCCGAGGGTGAGATCCTGAGTGTGAGACCCCCGCGTGTGAGACCCCCGAGGGTGAGATCCTGAGTGTGAGACCCCCGAGTGTGAGACCCCCGAGGGTGAGATCCTGAGTGTGAGACCCCCGAGTGTGAGACCCCCGAGGGTGAGATCCTGAGTGTGAGACCCCCGAGTGTGAGATCCCAGTGTGAGACCCCGAGTGTGAGATCCTGAGTGTGAGATCCCCGAGTGTGAGATCCCAGTGTGAGACCCCCGAGTGTGAGACCCCCGAGTGTGAGACCCCCGAGTGTGAGACCCCCGAGTGTGAGACCCCCGTGTGTGAGACCCCGAGTGTGAGACCCCTGAGTGTGAGACCCCGAGTGTGAGACCCCTGAGTGTGAGATCCTGAGTGTGAGACCCCCGAGTGTGAGACCCCCGAGGGTGAGATCCTGAGTGTGAGACCCCCGCGTGTGAGATCCCAGTGTGAGACCCCCGAGTGTGAGACCCCCGAGTGTGAGATCCTGAGTGTGAGACCCCCGAGTGTGAGACCCCCGTGTGTGAGACCCCGAGTGTGAGACCCCTGAGTGTGAGACCCCGAGTGTGAGACCCCTGAGTGAGAGACCACCGAGTGTGAGACCCCCAAGTGTGAGACCCCCAAGTGTGAGACCCCCAAGTGTGAGACCCCCGAGTGTGAGATCCCAAGTGTGAGACCCCGTGTGTGAGACCCCCGAGTGTGAGATCCTGAGTGTGAGACCCCCGAGTGTGAGATCCCAGTGTGAGACCCCAGAGTGTGAGACCCTCGAGTGTGAGACCCCGAGTGTGAGATCCCAGTGTGAGACCCCAGAGTGTGAGACCCTCGAGTGTGAGACCCCCGAGTATGAGACCCCAGAGTGTGAGACCCCAAGTGTGAGACCCCGAGTGTGAGACCCCCGAGTGTGAGACCCCCGAGTGTGAGATCCCGAGTGTGAGACCCCAAGTGTGAGACCCCGAGTGTGAGACCCCCGAGTGTGAGACCCCGAGTGTGAGACCCCGGAGTGTGAGACCCCCGAGTGTGAGACCCCCGAGTATGAGACCCGAGTGTGAGATCCCGAGTGTGAGACCCCGAGTGTGAGATCCCGAGTGTGAGACCCCCGAGTGTCAGACCCCCGAGTGTCAGACCCCGAGTGTGAGACCCCGAGTGTGAGACCCGAGTGTGAGACCCCCGAGTGTGAGACCCGAGTGTAAGATCCTGAGTGTGAGACCCCAAGTGTGAGACCCGATTGTGAGACCCCCAAGTGTGAGACCCCCGAGTGTGAGACCCCGAGTGTGAGGACCCCGAGTGTGAGACCCCCGAGTGTGAGACCCCCGAGTATGAGACCCGAGTGTGAGATCCCGAGTGTGAGACCCCGAGTGTGAGACCCCCGAGTGTGAGACCCCCGAGTGTGAGACCCCTGAGTGTGAGATCCCGAGTGTGAGACCCCCGAGTGTGAGACCCCCGTGTGAGACCCCAAGTGTGAGACCCCAAGTGTGAGACCCCTGAGTGTGAGACCCGAGTGTAAGATCCTGAGTGTGAGACCCCAAGTGTGAGACCCCGAGTGTGAGACACCCGAGTGTGAGACCCCCGAGTGTGAGATCCCAAGTGTGAGACCCCAAGTGTGAGACCCCGAGTGTGAGACCCCCGAGTGTGAGACCCCGAGTGTGAGACCCCGGAGTGTGAGACCCCCGAGTGTGAGACCCCCGAGTATGAGACCCGAGTGTGAGATCCCGAGTGTGAGACCCCGAGTGTGAGATCCCGAGTGTGAGACCCCTGAGTGTGAGACCCCCGAGTGTCAGACCCCGAGTGTGAGACCCCGAGTGTGAGACCCCCGAGTGTGAGACCCGAGTGTGAGACCCCCGAGTGTGAGACCCGAGTGTAAGATCCTGAGTGTGAGACCCCAAGAGTGAGACCCGATTGTGAGACCCCCAAGTGTGAGACCCCCGAGTGTGAGACCCCGAGTGTGAGGACCCCGAGTGTGAGACCCCTGAGTGTGAGACCCCCGAGTATGAGACCCGAGTGTGAGATCCCAAGTGTGAGACCCAGAGTGTGAGACCCCCGAGTGTGAGACCCCCGAGTGTGAGACCCCTGAGTGTGAGACCCCCGAGTGTGAGACCCCGAGTGTGAGACCCCAAGTGTGAGACCCCAAGTGTGAGACCCCCGAGTGTGAGACCCCGAGTATGAGATCCCGAGTGTGAGACCCCGAGTGTGAGACCCCGAGTGTGAGACCCCCGAGTGTGAGACCCCATGTGTGAGACCCCGAGTGTGAGACCCCGAGTGTGAGACCCCGAGTGTAAGACCCCCGAATGTGAGATCCCGAGTGTGAGACCTCGAGTATGAGATCCCGAGTGTGAGACCCCAAGTGTGAGACCCGATTGTAAGACCCCCGAGTGTGAGATCCCGAGTGTGAGACCCCCGAGTGTGAGACCCCGAGTGTGAGACCCCAAGTGTGAGACCCCGAGTGTGAGACCCCCGAGTATAAGACCCCGAGTGTGAGACCCCCGAGTGTAAGACCCCCGAGTGTGAGACCCCCGAGTGTGAGACCCCCGAGTGTGAGACCCCTGAGTGTGAGACCCCGAGTGTGAGACCCCCGAGTGTGAGACCCCGAGGGTGAGACCCCCGAGTGTGAGATCCCGAGTGTGAGATCCTGAGTGTGAGACCCCCAAGTGTGAGACCCCGAGTGTGAGACCCCCGAGTGTGAGACCCGTGTGTGAGATCCCGAGTTTGAGACCCCGAGTGTGAGACCCCCGAGTGTGAGACCCCCGAGTATGAGACCCGAGTGTGAGATCCCGAGTGTGAGACCCCGAGTGTGAGACCCCCGAGTGTGAGACCCCCGAGTGTCAGACCCCCGAGTGTCAGACCCCGAGTGTGAGACCCCGAGTGTGAGACCCCCGAGTGTGAGACCCGAGTGTGAGACCCCCGAGTGTGAGACCCGAGTGTAAGATCCTGAGTGTGAGACCCCAAGTGTGAGACCCGATTGTGAGACCCCCAAGTGTGAGACCCCCGAGTGTGAGACCCCGAGTGTGAGGACCCCGAGTGTGAGACCCCCGAGTGTGAGACCCCCGAGTGTGAGACCCCTGAGTGTGAGATCCCGAGTGTGAGACCCCCGAGTGTGAGACCCCCGAGTGTGAGACCCCAAGTGTGAGACCCCAAGTGTGAGACCCCTGAGTGTGAGACCCGAGTGTAAGATCCTGAGTGTGAGACCCCAAGTGTGAGACCCCGAGTGTGAGACTCCCGAGTGTGAGACCCCCGAGTGTGAGATCCCGAGTGTGAGACCCCAAGTGTGAGACCCCGAGTGTGAGACCCCCGAGTGTGAGACCCCGAGTGTGAGACCCCGGAGTGTGAGACCCCCGAGTGTGAGACCCCCGAGTATGAGACCCGAGTGTGAGATCCCGAGTGTGAGACCCCGAGTGTGAGACCCCCGAGTGTGAGACCCCCGAGTGTCAGACCCCGAGTGTGAGACCCCGAGTGTGAGACCCCGGAGTGTGAGACCCCCGAGTGTGAGACCCCCGATTATGAGACCCGAGTGTGAGATCCCGAGTGTGAGATCCCGAGTGTGAGACCCCCGAGTGTGAGACCCCCGAGTGTCAGACCCCGAGTGTGAGACCCCGAGTGTGAGACCCCCGAGTGTGAGACCCGAGTGTGAGACCCCGAGTGTGAGACCCGAGTGTAAGATCCTGAGTGTGAGACCCCAAGAGTGAGACCCGATTGTGAGACCCCCAAGTGTGAGACCCCCGAGTGTGAGACCCCGAGTGTGAGGACCCCGAGTGTGAGACCCCTGAGTGTGAGACCCCCGAGTATGAGACCCGAGTGTGAGATCCCGAGTGTGAGACCCAGAGTGTGAGACCCCCGAGTGTGAGACCCCCGAGTGTGAGACCCCTGAGTGTGAGACCCCCGAGTGTGAGACCCCCGAGTGTGAGACCCCGAGTGTGAGACCCCAAGTGTGAGACCCCAAGTGTGAGACCCCCGAGTGTGAGACCCCGAGTATGAGATCCCGAGTGTGAGACCCCGAGTGTGAGACCCCGAGTGTGAGACCCCCGAGTGTGAGACCCCATGTGTGAGACCCCGAGTGTGAGACCCCGAGTGTGAGACCCCGAGTGTAAGACCCCCAAATGTGAGATCCCGAGTGTGAGACCTCGAGTATGAGATCCCGAGTGTGAGACCCCAAGTGTGAGACCCGATTGTAAGACCCCCGAGTGTGAGATCCGGAGTGTGAGACCTCGAGTGTGAGATCCCGAGTGTGAGACCCCCGAGTGTGAGACCCCGAGTGTGAGACCCCAAGTGTGAGACCCCGAGTGTGAGACCCCGGAGTGTAAGACCCCGAGTGTGAGACCCCCGAGTGTAAGACCCCCGAGTGTGAGACCCCCAAGTGTGAGACCCCCGAGTGTGAGACCCCTGAGTGTGAGACCCCGAGTGTGAGACCCCCGAGTGTGAGACCCCGAGGGTGAGACCCCCGAGTGTGAGATCCCGAGTGTGAGATCCTGAGTGTGAGACCCCCAAGTGTGAGACCCGAGTGTGAGATCCCCGAGTGTGAGACCCGTGTGTGAGATCCCGAGTTTGAGACCCCGAGTGTGAGACCCCCGAGTGTGAGACCCCGAGTGTGAGACCCCTGAGTGTGAGACCCCCGAGTGTCAGACCCCGAGTGTGAGACCCCGAGTGTGAGACCCCCGAGTGTGAGACCCGAGTGTGAGACCCCCGAGTGTGAGACCCGAGTGTAAGATCCTGAGTGTGAGACCCCAAGAGTGAGACCCGATTGTGAGACCCCCAAGTGTGAGACCCCCGAGTGTGAGACCCCGAGTGTGAGGACCCCGAGTGTGAGACCCCTGAGTGTGAGACCCCCGAGTATGAGACCCGAGTGTGAGATCCCGAGTGTGAGACCCAGAGTGTGAGACCCCCGAGTGTGAGACCCCCGAGTGTGAGACCCCTGAGTGTGAGACCCCCGAGTGTGAGACCCCGAGTGTGAGACCCCAAGTGTGAGACCCCAAGTGTGAGACCCCCGAGTGTGAGACCCCGAGTATGAGATCCCGAGTGTGAGACCCCGAGTGTGAGACCCCGAGTGTGAGACCCCCGAGTGTGAGACCCCATGTGTGAGACCCCGAGTGTGAGACCCCGAGTGTGAGACCCCGAGTGTAAGACCCCCGAATGTGAGATCCCGAGTGTGAGACCTCGAGTATGAGATCCCGAGTGTGAGACCCCAAGTGTGAGACCCGATTGTAAGACCCCCGAGTGTGAGATCCCGAGTGTGAGACCCCCGAGTGTGAGACCCCGAGTGTGAGACCCCAAGTGTGAGACCCCGAGTGTGAGACCCCCGAGTGTAAGACCCCGAGTGTGAGACCCCCGAGTGTAAGACCCCCGAGTGTGAGACCCCCGAGTGTGAGACCCCCGAGTGTGAGACCCCTGAGTGTGAGACCCCGAGTGTGAGACCCCCGAGTGTGAGACCCCGAGGGTGAGACCCCCGAGTGTGAGATCCCGAGTGTGAGATCCTGAGTGTGAGACCCCCAAGTGTGAGACCCCGAGTGTGAGACCCCCGAGTGTGAGACCCGTGTGTGAGATCCCGAGTTTGAGACCCCGAGTGTGAGACCCCCGAGTGTGAGACCCCCGAGTATGAGACCCGAGTGTGAGATCCCGAGTGTGAGACCCCGAGTGTGAGACCCCCGAGTGTGAGACCCCCGAGTGTCAGACCCCCGAGTGTCAGACCCCGAGTGTGAGACCCCGAGTGTGAGACCCCCGAGTGTGAGACCCGAGTGTGAGACCCCCGAGTGTGAGACCCGAGTGTAAGATCCTGAGTGTGAGACCCCAAGTGTGAGACCCGATTGTGAGACCCCCAAGTGTGAGACCCCCGAGTGTGAGACCCCGAGTGTGAGGACCCCGAGTGTGAGACCCCCGAGTGTGAGACCCCCGAGTGTGAGACCCCTGAGTGTGAGATCCCGAGTGTGAGACCCCCGAGTGTGAGACCCCCGAGTGTGAGACCCCAAGTGTGAGACCCCAAGTGTGAGACCCCTGAGTGTGAGACCCGAGTGTAAGATCCTGAGTGTGAGACCCCAAGTGTGAGACCCCGAGTGTGAGACTCCCGAGTGTGAGACCCCCGAGTGTGAGATCCCGAGTGTGAGACCCCAAGTGTGAGACCCCGAGTGTGAGACCCCCGAGTGTGAGACCCCGAGTGTGAGACCCCGGAGTGTGAGACCCCCGAGTGTGAGACCCCCGAGTATGAGACCCGAGTGTGAGATCCCGAGTGTGAGACCCCGAGTGTGAGACCCCCGAGTGTGAGACCCCCGAGTGTCAGACCCCGAGTGTGAGACCCCGAGTGTGAGACCCCGGAGTGTGAGACCCCCGAGTGTGAGACCCCCGATTATGAGACCCGAGTGTGAGATCCCGAGTGTGAGATCCCGAGTGTGAGACCCCCGAGTGTGAGACCCCCGAGTGTCAGACCCCGAGTGTGAGACCCCGAGTGTGAGACCCCCGAGTGTGAGACCCGAGTGTGAGACCCCGAGTGTGAGACCCGAGTGTAAGATCCTGAGTGTGAGACCCCAAGAGTGAGACCCGATTGTGAGACCCCCAAGTGTGAGACCCCCGAGTGTGAGACCCCGAGTGTGAGGACCCCGAGTGTGAGGACCCCGAGTGTGAGACCCCTGAGTGTGAGACCCCCGAGTATGAGACCCGAGTGTGAGATCCCGAGTGTGAGACCCAGAGTGTGAGACCCCCGAGTGTGAGACCCCCGAGTGTGAGACCCCTGAGTGTGAGACCCCCGAGTGTGAGACCCCCGAGTGTGAGACCCCGAGTGTGAGACCCCAAGTGTGAGACCCCAAGTGTGAGACCCCCGAGTGTGAGACCCCGAGTATGAGATCCCGAGTGTGAGACCCCGAGTGTGAGACCCCGAGTGTGAGACCCCCGAGTGTGAGACCCCATGTGTGAGACCCCGAGTGTGAGACCCCGAGTGTGAGACCCCGAGTGTAAGACCCCCAAATGTGAGATCCCGAGTGTGAGACCTCGAGTATGAGATCCCGAGTGTGAGACCCCAAGTGTGAGACCCGATTGTAAGACCCCCGAGTGTGAGATCCGGAGTGTGAGACCTCGAGTGTGAGATCCCGAGTGTGAGACCCCCGAGTGTGAGACCCCGAGTGTGAGACCCCAAGTGTGAGACCCCGAGTGTGAGACCCCGGAGTGTAAGACCCCGAGTGTGAGACCCCCGAGTGTAAGACCCCCGAGTGTGAGACCCCCAAGTGTGAGACCCCCGAGTGTGAGACCCCTGAGTGTGAGACCCCGAGTGTGAGACCCCCGAGTGTGAGACCCCGAGGGTGAGACCCCCGAGTGTGAGATCCCGAGTGTGAGATCCTGAGTGTGAGACCCCCAAGTGTGAGACCCGAGTGTGAGATCCCCGAGTGTGAGACCCGTGTGTGAGATCCCGAGTTTGAGACCCCGAGTGTGAGACCCCCGAGTGTGAGACCCCGAGTGTGAGACCCCCGAGTGTGAGACCCCCCAGTGTGAGACCCGAGTCTAAGATCCTGAGTGTGAGACCCCAAGTGTGAGACCCTGAGTGTGAGACCCCTGAGTGTGAGACCCCCGAGTGTGAGATCCCGAGTGTGAGACCCCAAGTGTGAGACCCCGAGTGTGAGACCCCCCGAGTGTGAGACCCCAAGTGTGAGACCCCGAGTGCGAGACCCCGAGTGTGAGACCCCGAGTGTAAGACCCCCGAGTGTGAGATCTCGAGTGTGAGACCCCGAGTGTGAGACCCCCGAGTGTGAGACCCGAGTGTAAGATCCTGAGTGTGAGACGCCAAGTGTGAGACCCGATTGTGAGACCCCCGAGTGTGAGACCCCGAATGTGAGGACCCCGAGTGTGAAACCCCCGAGTATGAGACCCAAGAGTGTGAGACCCGAGTCTAAGATCCTGAGTGTGAGACCCCCGAGTGTGAGACCCCTGAGTGTGAGACCCCCAAGTGTGAGACCCCCGAGTGTGAGACCCGAGTGTGAGACCCCGAGGGTGAGACCCCCGAGTGTGAGATCCCGAGTGTGAGATCCTAAATGTGAGACCCCAAGTGTGAGACCCCGAGTGTGAGACCCCCGAGTGTGAGACCCCCGAGTGTGAGATCCCGAGTATGAGACCCCAAGTGTGAGACCCCAAGTGTGAGACCCCGAGTGTGAGACCCCGAGTGTGAGACCCCGAGTGTAAGACCCCCGAGTGTGAGATCCCGAGTGTGAGACCCCAAGTGTGAGACCCGATTGTGAGACCCCTGAGTGTGAGATCCCGAGTGTGAGACCCCCGAGTGTGAGACCCCGAGTGTGAGGACCCCGAGTATGAGACCCGAGTGTGAGATCCCGAGTGTGAGACACCGAGTGTGAGACCCCCGAGTGTAAGGACCCCGAGTGTGAGATCCCGAGTGTGAGACCCCGAGTGTGAGACCCCCGAGTGTAAGAACCCCGAGTGTGAGATCCCGAGTGTGAGACCCCCGATTGTGAGACCCCCGAATGTGAGATCCCGAGTGTGAGGCCCCGAGTTTGAGACCCGATTGTGAGACCCCCGAGTGTGAGATCCCGAGTGTGAGACCCCGAGTGTGAGATCCCGAGTGTGAGACCCCAAGTGTGAGACCCCGAGTGTGAGGCCCCAGAATGTGAGACCCCAAGTGTGAGACCCTGAGTGTGAGACCCCGAGTGTGAGACCCCCAAGTGTAAGACCCCGAGTGTGAGACCCCCGAGTGTGAGACCCCCAAGTGTGAGACCCCCAAGTGTGAGACCCCCGAGTGTGAGACCGAAGTGTGAGACCCCGAGGGTGAGACCCCCGAGTGTGAGATCCCGAGTGTGAGATCCTGAGTGTGAGACCCCAAGTGTGAGACCCCGAGTGTGAGCCCCCCGAGTGTGAGACCCCCGAGTGTGAGATCCCGAGTGTGAGACCACAAGTGTGAGACCCCCGAGTGTGAGACCCCAAGTGTGAGACCCCGAGTGTGAGGCCCCGAGTGTGAGACCCCGAGTGTGAGGCCCCGAGTGTGAGACCCCGAGTGTGAGACCCCAAGTGTAAGACTCCCGAGTGTGAGATCCCGAGTGTGAGACCCCCAGTGTGAGACCCCCGAGTGTGAGATCCCGAGTGTGAGACCTCGAGTGTGAGATCCCGAGTGTGAGACCCCCGAGTGTGAGACCCCGAGTGTGAGGACCCCAAGTGTGAGACACCCGAGTGTGAGACCCCCGAGTATGAGACCCGAGTGTGAGATCCCGAGTGTGAGACCCCCGAGTGTAAGAACCCCGAGTGTGAGATCCCGAGTGTGAGACCCCCGATTGTGAGACCCCCGAGTGTGAGATCCCGAGTGTGAGGCCCCCGAGTGTGAGATCCCGAGTGTGAGACCCCGAGTGTGAGATCCCGAGTGTGAGACCCCAAGTGTGAGACCCCGAGTGTGAGGCCCCAGAATGTGAGACCCCAAGTGTGAGACCCTGAGTGTGAGACCCCAAGTGTGAGACCCCCGAGTGTAAGACCCCGAGTGTGAGACCCCCGAGTGTGAGACCTCCAAGTGTGAGACCCCCAAGTGTGAGACCCCCGAGTGTGAGACCGAAGTGTGAGACCCCGAGGGTGAGACCCCCGAGTGTGAGATCCCGAGTGTGAGATCCTGAGTGTGAGACCCCAAGTGTGAGACCCCGAGTGTGAGCCCCCTGAGTGTGAGACCCCCGAGTGTGAGATCCCGAGTGTGAGACCACAAGTGTGAGACCCCGAGTGTGAGACCCCCGAGTGTGAGACCCCAAGTGTGAGACCCCGAGTGTGAGGCCCCGAGTGTGAGACCCCGAGTGTGAGGCCCCGAGTGTGAGACCCCGAGTGTGAGACCCCAAGTGTAAGACCCCCGAGTGTGAGATCCCGAGTGTGAGACCCCGAGTGTGAGACCCCCGAGTGTAAGATCCTGAGTGTGAGACCCCAAGTGTGAGACCCGATTGTGAGACCCCTGAGTGTGAGATCCCGAGTGTGAGACCTCGAGTGTGAGATCCCGAGTGTGAGACCCCCGAGTGTGAGACCCCGAGTGTGAGGACCCCGAGTGTGAGACCCCCGAGTGTGAGACCCCCGAGTATGAGACCCGAGTGTGAGATCCCGAGCGTGAGACCCCGAGTGTGAGACCCCCGAGTGTGAGACCCGAGTGTGAGATCCCGAGTGTGAGACCCCGAGTGTGAGACCCCGAGTGTGAGACCCCCAAGTGTGAGATCCCGAGTGTGAGGCCCCGAGTGTGAGACCCCCGAGTGTGAGACCCGAGTGTGAGATCCCGAGTGTGAGCCCCCGAGTGTGAGATCCCGAGTGTGAGACTCCGAGTGTGAGACCCCCGAGTGTGAGATCCCGAGTGTGAGACCCCGAGTGTGAGACCCCCGAGTGTAAGACCCCGAGTGTGAGACCGCCGAGTGTGAGACCCCCGAGTTTGAGACCCCCAAGTGTGAGACCCCCGAGTGTGAGACCCCTGAGTGTGAGACCCCCAAGTGTGAGACCCCCGACTGTGAGACCCGAGTGTGAGACCCCGAGGGTGAGACCCCCGAGTGTGAGACCCCCGAGTATGAGACCCGAGTGTGAGATCCCGAGCGTGAGACCCCGAGTGTGAGACCCCCGAGTGTGAGACCCGAGTGTGAGATCCCGAGTGTGAGATGCCGAGTGTGAGACCCCGAGTGTGAGACCCCCAAGTGTGAGACCCCCGACTGTGAGACCCGAGTGTGAGACCCCGAGGGTGAGACCCCCGAGTGTGAGACCCCCGAGTATGAGACCCGAGTGTGAGATCCCGAGCGTGAGACCCCGAGTGTGAGACCCCCGAGTGTGAGACCCGAGTGTGAGATCCCGAGTGTGAGACCCCGAGTGTGAGACCCCGAGTGTGAGATCCCGAGTGTGAGACCCCGAGTGTGAGACCCCCGAGTGTAAGACCCCGAGTGTGAGACCGCCGAGTGTGAGACCCCCGAGTGTGAGACCCCCAAGTGTGAGACCCCCGAGTGTGAGACCCCCAAGTGTGAGACCCCCGAGTGTGAGACCCCTGAGTGTGAGACCCCCAAGTGTGAGACCCCCGACTGTGAGACCCGAGTGTGAGACCCCCGAGTTTGAGATCCCGAGTGTGAGATCCTGAGTGTGAGACCCCAAGTGTGAGACCCCAAGTGTGAGACCCCGAGTGTGAGACCCCCGAGTGTGAGATCCCGAGTGTGAGACCCCGAGTGTGAGACCCCCGAGTGTGAGACCCGAGTGTAAGATCCTGAGTGTGAGATCCTGAGTGTGAGACCCCAAGTGTGAGACCCCGAGTGTGAGACCCCGAGTGTGAGACCCCCGAGTGTGAGATACCGAGTGTGAGACCCCCGAGTGTGAGATCCCGAGTGTGAGATCCTGAGTGTGAGACCCCAAGTGTGAGACCCCAAGTGTGAGACCCCCGAGTGTGAGACCCGAGTATAAGATCCTGAGTGTGAGATCCCGAGTGTGAGACCCCCGAGTGTGAGACCCCGAGTGTGAGACCCCCGAGTATGAGACCTGAGTGTGAGATCCCGAGAGTGAGACCCCGAGTGTGAGACCCCCGAGTGTAAGACCCCCGAGTGTGAGATCCCGAGTGTGAGACCCCAAGTGTGAGACCCCAAGTGTGAGATCCCGAGTGTGAGACCTCGAGTGTGAGATCCCGAGTGTGAGACCCCAAGTGTGAGACCCCGAGTGTGAGGCCCCCGAGTGTGAGACCCCAAGTGTGAGACCCCGAGTGTGAGACCCTCCGAGTGTAAGCCCCAGAGTGTGAGACCCCCGAGTGTGAGACCCCGAGTGTGAGACCCCCGATTGTGAGACCCCTGAGTGTGAGACCCCCAAGTGTGAGACCCCGAGGGTGAGACCCCCGAGTGTGAGATCCCGAGTGTGAGATCCTGAGTGTGAGACCCCAAGTGTGAGACCACCCCCGAGTGTGAGACCCCCGAGTGTGAGATCCCGAGTGTGAAATCCCGAGTGTGAGACCCCAAGTGTGAGACCCCCCAAGTGTGAGACCCCAAGTGTGAGACCCCCGAGTGTGAGATCCCGAGTGCGAGACCCCGAGTGTGACATCCCGAGTGCGAGACCCCGAGTGTGAGACCCGAGTGTGAGCCCCCGGGTGTGAGACCCCAAGTGTGAGAACCCGAGTGTGAGATCCCGAGTGCGAGACCCCGAGTGTGAGACCCCGATTGTGAGACCCCTGAGTGTGAGACCCCAAGTGTGAGACCCCGAGTGTGAGACCCCAAGTGTGAGACCGCGAGTGTGAGATCCCGAGTGCGAGACCCCGAGTGTGAGACCCCGATTGTGAGACCCCTGAGTGTGAGACCCCAAGTGTGAGACCCCCGAGTGTGAGACCCCAAGTGCGAGACCCCGAGTGTGAGGACCCCGAGTGTGAGACCCCCGAGTGTGAGACCCCTGAGTGTGAGACCGCGAGTGTGAGACCCCCGAGTGTGAGACCCCCGAGTGTGAGACCCCCGAGTGTGAGACCCGAGTGTGAGATCCCGAGTGTGAGATCCTGAGTGTGAGACCCCAAGTGTGAGACCCCCGAGTGTGAGATCCCGAGTGTGAGATCCCGAGTGTGAGACCCCGAGTGTGAGACCAACGAGTGTGAGACCCCGAGTGTGAGACCCCCGAGTGTGAGACCCCGAGTGTGAGATCCTGAGTGCGAGATTCCGAGTGCGAGACCCCGAGTGTGAGACCCCGAGTGTGAGACCCCGAGTGTGAGACCCTGTGTGTGAGACCCCGAGTGTGAGACCCCAAGTGTGAGACCCCGAGTGTGAGACCCGAGTGTGAGACCCCGAGTGTGAGACCCAAGTGTGAGACCCCGAGTGTGAGACCCGAGTTTGAGAACCCGAGGGTGAGACCTCAAGTGTAAGGACCACGAGTGTGAGACCCCCGAGTGTGAGACCCCTGAGTGTGAGACCCCAAGTGTGAGACCCGAGTGTGAGACCCCCAAGTGTGAAACCCCCGAGTGTGAGACCCCCGAGTGTGAGACCCCAAGTGTGAGACCCCGAGTGTGAGACCCCCGAGTGTGAGACCCCAAATGTGAGACCCCGAGTGTGAGACCCCCAAGTGTGAGACCCCTGAGTGTGAGACCCCCGAGGGTGAGACCTCAAGTGTGAGACCCCGAGTGTGAGACCCCGAGTGTAAGACCCCCGAGTGTGAGATCCCAAGTGTGAGACCCCGAGTGTGAGACCCCCGAGTGTGAGACCCGAGTGTAAGATCCTGAGTGTGAGACCCCAGGTGTGAGACCCCGAGTGTGAGACCCCCAAGTGTGAGACCCTGAGTGTGAGACCCCCGAGGGAGTACCCAAGTGAGACCCCAAGTGTGAGACCCCCCCCGAGTGTGAGACCCCGAGTGTAAGACCCCCGAGTGTGAGATCCCAAGTGTGAGACCCCGAGTGTGAGACCCCGAGTGTGAGACCCCGAGTGTGAGACCTCGAGTGTGAGACCCCGAGTGTGAGACCCAGAGTGTGAGACCCCAAGTGTGAGACCCGAGTGTGAGACCCGAGTGTGAGACCCCGAGGGTGAGACCCCGAGTGTGAGACCCCGAGTGTGACATCCCGAGTGCGAGACCCCGAGTGTGAGGACCCTGAGTGTGAGACCCCCGAGTGTGAGACCCCTGAGTGTGAGACCGCGAGTGTGAGACCCCCGAGTGTGAGACCCCCGAGTGTGAGACCCCCAAGTGTGAGACCCGAGTGTGAGACCCCCAAGTGTGAGATCCCGAGTGTGAGATCCTGAGTGTGAGATCCCGAGCGTGAGACCCCGAGTGTGAGACCCCCGAGTGTGAGACCCGAGTGTGAGATCCCGGAGTGTGAGACCCCGAGTGTGAGACCCCGGAGTGTGAGATCCCGAGTGTGAGACCCCGAGTGTGAGACCCCCGAGTGTAAGACCCCGAGTGTGAGACCGCCGAGTGTGAGACCCCCGAGTGTGAGACCCCCAAGTGTGAGACCCCCGAGTGTGAGACCCCCAAGTGTGAGACCCCCGAGTGTGAGACCCCTGAGTGTGAGACCCCCAAGTGTGAGACCCCCGACTGTGAGACCCGAGTGTGAGACCCCCGAGTTTGAGATCCCGAGTGTGAGATCCTGAGTGTGAGACCCCAAGTGTGAGACCCCAAGTGTGAGACCCCGAGTGTGAGACCCCCGAGTGTGAGATCCCGAGTGTGAGACCCCGAGTGTGAGACCCCCGAGTGTGAGACCCGAGTGTAAGATCCTGAGTGTGAGATCCTGAGTGTGAGACCCCAAGTGTGAGACCCCGAGTGTGAGACCCCGAGTGTGAGACCCCCGAGTGTGAGATCCCGAGTGTGAGACCCCCGAGTGTGAGATCCCGAGTGTGAGATCCTGAGTGTGAGACCCCAAGTGTGAGACCCCAAGTGTGAGACCCCCGAGTGTGAGACCCGAGTATAAGATCCTGAGTGTGAGATCCCGAGTGTGAGACCCCCGAGTGTGAGACCCCGAGTGTGAGACCCCCGAGTATGAGACCCGAGTGTGAGATCCCGAGAGTGAGACCCCGAGTGTGAGACCCCCGAGTGTAAGACCCCCGAGTGTGAGATCCCGAGTGTGAGACCCCAAGTGTGAGACCCCAAGTGTGAGATCCCGAGTGTGAGACCTCGAGTGTGAGATCCCGAGTGTGAGACCCCAAGTGTGAGACCCCGAGTGTGAGGCCCCCGAGTGTGAGACCCCAAGTGTGAGACCCCGAGTGTGAGACCCTCCGAGTGTAAGCCCCAGAGTGTGAGACCCCCGAGTGTGAGTCCCCGAGTGTGAGACCCCCGATTGTGAGACCCCTGAGTGTGAGACCCCCAAGTGTGAGACCCCGAGTGTGAGACCCCCGAGTGTGAGATCCCGAGTGTGAGATCCTGAGTGTGAGACCCCAAGTGTGAGACCACCCCCGAGTGTGAGACCCCCGAGTGTGAGATCCCGAGTGTGAAATCCCGAGTGTGAGACCCCAAGTGTGAGACCCCCCAAGTGTGAGACCCCAAGTGTGAGACCCCCGAGTGTGAGATCCCGAGTGCGAGACCCCGAGTGTGACATCCCGAGTGCGAGACCCCGAGTGTGAGACCCGAGTGTGAGCCCCCGGGTGTGAGACCCCAAGTGTGAGAACCCGAGTGTGAGATCCCGAGTGCGAGACCCCGAGTGTGAGACCCCGATTGTGAGACCCCTGAGTGTGAGACCCCAAGTGTGAGACCCCGAGTGTGAGACCCCAAGTGTGAGACCGCGAGTGTGAGATCCCGAGTGCGAGACCCCGAGTGTGAGACCCCGATTGTGAGACCCCTGAGTGTGAGACCCCAAGTGTGAGACCCCCGAGTGTGAGACCCCAAGTGCGAGACCCCGAGTGTGAGGACCCCGAGTGTGAGACCCCCGAGTGTGAGACCCCTGAGTGTGAGACCGCGAGTGTGAGACCCCCGAGTGTGAGACCCCCGAGTGTGAGACCCCCGAGTGTGAGACCCGAGTGTGAGATCCCGAGTGTGAGATCCTGAGTGTGAGACCCCAAGTGTGAGACCCCCGAGTGTGAGATCCCGAGTGTGAGATCCCGAGTGTGAGACCCCGAGTGTGAGACCAACGAGTGTGAGACCCCGAGTGTGAGACCCCCGAGTGTGAGACCCCGAGTGTGAGATCCCGAGTGCGAGATTCCGAGTGCGAGACCCCGAGTGTGAGACCCCGAGTGTGAGACCCCGAGTGTGAGACCCCGAGTGTGAGACCCTGTGTGTGAGACCCCGAGTGTGAGACCCCAAGTGTGAGACCCCGAGTGTGAGACCCGAGTGTGAGACCCCGAGTGTGAGACCCCAAGTGTGAGACCCCGAGTGTGAGACCCGAGTTTGAGACCCCGAGGGTGAGACCTCAAGTGTAAGGACCACGAGTGTGAGACCCCCGAGTGTGAGACCCCTGAGTGTGAGACCCCAAGTGTGAGACCCCGAGTGTGAGACCCCCAAGTGTGAAACCCCCGAGTGTGAGACCCCCGAGTGTGAGACCCCAAGTGTGAGACCCCGAGTGTGAGACCCCCGAGTGTGAGACCCCAAATGTGAGACCCCGAGTGTGAGACCCCCAAGTGTGAGACCCCTGAGTGTGAGACCCCCGAGGGTGAGACCTCAAGTGTGAGACCCCGAGTGTGAGACCCCGAGTGTAAGACCCCCGAGTGTGAGATCCCAAGTGTGAGACCCCGAGTGTGAGACCCCCGAGTGTGAGACCAGAGTGTAAGATCCTGAGTGTGAGACCCCAGGTGTGAGACCCCGAGTGTGAGACCCCCAAGTGTGAGACCCCTGAGTGTGAGACCCCCGAGGGTGAGACCCCAAGTGTGAGACCCCGAGTGTGAGACCCCGAGTGTAAGACCCCCGAGTGTGAGATCCCAAGTGTGAGACCCCGAGTGTGAGACCCCCGAGTGTGAGACCCCGAGTGTGAGACCTCGAGTGTGAGACCCCGAGTGTGAGACCCAGAGTGTGAGACCCCAAGTGTGAGACCCGAGTGTGAGACCCGAGTGTGAGACCCCGAGGGTGAGACCCCGAGTGTGAGACCCCGAGTGTGACATCCCGAGTGCGAGACCCCGAGTGTGAGGACCCTGAGTGTGAGACCCCCGAGTGTGAGACCCCTGAGTGTGAGACCGCGAGTGTGAGACCCCCGAGTGTGAGACCCCCGAGTGTGAGACCCCCAAGTGTGAGACCCGAGTGTGAGACCCCCAAGTGTGAGATCCCGAGTGTGAGATCCTGAGTGTGAGACCCCAAGTGTGAGACCCCGAGTGTGAGACCCCCGAGTGTGAGACCCCCGAGTGTGAGATCCCGAGTGTGAGATCCCGAGTGTGAGATCCTGAGTGTGAGACCCCAAGTGTGAGACCCCGAGTGTGAGACCCCCAAGTGTGAGACCCCCCAAGGGTGAGACCCGAGTGTGAGACCCCCGAGTGTGAGACCACGAGTGTGAGACCCCGAGTGGGAGATCCCGAGTGCGAGACCCCGAGTGCGAGACCCCGAGTGTGAGACCCCAAGTGTGAGACCCCGAGTGTGAGACCCGAGTGTGAGACCCGAGTGTGAGACCCCGAGGGTGAGACCCCAAGTGTGAGACCCCGAGTGTAAGATCCCGAGTGTGACGACCCCGAGTGTGAGATCCCCGAGTGTGAGACCCCCGAGTGTGAGACCCCCGAGTGTGAGACCCCTGACTGTGAGACCGCGAGTGTGAGACCCCCGAGTGTGAGACCCCCGAGTGTGAGATCCCGAGTGTGAGACCCCCGAGTGTGAGACCCCAAGTGTGAGACCCCGAGTGTGAGACCCCCAAGTGTGAAACCCCCGAGTGTGAGACCCCAAGTGTGAGACCCCGAGTGTGAGACCCCCGAGTGTGAGACCCCAAGTGTGAGACCCCGAGTGTGAGACCCCCAAGTGTGAGACCCCCGAGTGTGAGACCCCCGAGGGTGAGACCCCAAGTGTGAGACCCCGAGTGTGAGACCCCGAGTGTGAGACCCCCGAGTGTGAGATCCTGAGTGTGAGATCCCGAGTGTGAGACCCCCGAGTGTGAGACCCCAATTGTGAGACCCCAAGTGTGAGACCCCGAGTATGAGACCACGAGTGTGAGACCCCAAGTGTGAGATCCCAAGTGTGAGACGACCCCGAGTGTGAGACCCCCGAGTGTGAGACCCGAGTGTGAGATCCCGAGTGTGAGACCCCTGAGTGTGAGACCCCCGAGTGTGAGACCCCTGAGTGTGAGACCCCCGAGTGTGAGACCCCCGAGTGTGAGACCCTCGAGTTTGAGACCCCCGAGTGTGAGACCCCCGAGTGTGAGACCCCTGAGTGTGAGATCCCGAGTGTGAGACCCGAGTGTGAGACCCCGAGTGTGAGACCCGAGTGTGAGACCCCGAGTGTGAGACCCGAGTGTGAGATCCCGAGTGTGAGATCCCGAGTGTGAGACCCCCAAGTGTGAGATCCCGAGTGTGAGACCCGAGTGTGAGACCCGAGTGTGAGACCCCAAGTGTGAGACCCCAAGTGTGAGACCCCGAGTGTGAGACCACGAGTGTGAGACCCCGAGTGTGAGACCCCGAGTGTGAGACCCCGAGTGTGAGACCCCAAGTGTGAGACCCGAGTGTGAGATCCCGAGTGTGAGACCCCTGAGTGTGAGACCCCCGAGTGTGAGACCCTGAGTGTGAGATCCCGAGTGTGAGACCCCAAGTGTGAGACCCCGAGTGTGAGACCCCGAGTGTGAGACCCCCCGAGGTTAGATCCGAGTGTGAGACCCCTGAGTGTGAGACCCCCGAGTGTGAGACCCCGAGTGTGAGACCCTGAGTGTGAGACCCCCGAGTGTGAGACCCCCGAGTGTGAGACCCCTGAGTGTGAGACCGCGAGTGTGAGACCCCCGAGTGTGAGACCCCCGAGTGTGAGACCCCCAAGTGTGAGACCCGAGTGTGAGACCCCCAAGTGTGAGATCCCGAGTGTGAGATCCTGAGTGTGAGACCCCAAGTGTGAGACCCCGAGTGTGAGACCCCCGAGTGTGAGACCCCCGAGTGAGAGATCCCGAGTGTGAGATCCCGAGTGTGAGACCCCAAGTGTGAGACCCCCCAAGGGTGAGACCCGAGTGTGAGACCCCCGAGTGTGAGACCACGAGTGTGAGACCCCGAGTGTGAGATCCCGAGTGCGAGACCCCGAGTGTGAGACCCCGAGTGTGAGACCCCGAGTGTGAGACCCCAAGTGTGAGACCCCGAGTGTGAGACCCGAGTGTGAGACCCGAGTGTGAGACCCCGAGGGTGAGACCCCAAGTGTGAGACCCCGAGTGTAAGATCCCGAGTGTGACGACCCCGAGTGTGAGATCCCCGAGTGTGAGACCCCCGAGTGTGAGACCCCCGAGTGTGAGACCCCTGAGTGTGAGACCGCGAGTGTGAGACCCCTGAGTGTGAGACCCCTGAGTGTGAGATCCCGAGTGTGAGACCCCCGAGTGTAAGACCCCAAGTGTGAGACCCCGAGTGTGAGACCCCCAAGTGTGAAACCCCCGAGTGTGAGACCCCCGAGTGTGAGACCCCAAGTGTGAGACCCCGAGTGTGAGACCCCCGAGTGTGAGACCCCAAGTGTGAGACCCCGAGTGTGAGACCCCCAAGTGTGAGACCCCCGAGTGTGAGACCCCCGAGGGTGAGACCCCAAGTGTGAGACCCCGAGTGTGAGACCCCGAGTGTGAGACCCCCGAGTGTGAGATCCTGAGTGTGAGATCCCGAGTGTGAGACCCCCGAGTGTGAGACCCCAATTGTGAGACCCCAAGTGTGAGACCCCGAGTATGAGACCACGAGTGTGAGACCCCAAGTGTGAGATCCCAAGTGTGAGACCCCCGAGTGCGAGACCCCGAGTGTGAGACCCCCGAGTGTGAGACCCGAGTGTGAGATCCCGAGTGTGAGACCCCTGAGTGTGAGACCCCCGAGTGTGAGACCCCTGAGTGTGAGACCCCCGAGTGTGAGACCCCCGAGTGTGAGACCCTCGAGTTTGAGACCCCCGAGTGTGAGACCCCTGAGTGTGAGATCCCGAGTGTGAGACCCGAGTGTGAGACCCCAAGTGTGAGACCCGAGTGTGAGACCCCGAGTGTGAGACCCGAGTGTGAGATCCCGAGTGTGAGATCCCGAGTGTGAGATCCCCAAGTGTGAGATCCCGAGTGTGAGATCCCGAGTGTGAGACCCCAAG
Source organism: Lithobates septentrionalis (assembly GCA_037952835.1). Taxonomy (NCBI): domain Eukaryota; kingdom Metazoa; phylum Chordata; class Amphibia; order Anura; family Ranidae; genus Lithobates; species Lithobates septentrionalis. Next base: position 119,326 of record JBBDGP010004574.1, on the reverse strand, counting down.
TGTGAGATCCCGAGTGTGAGACCCGAGTGTGAGACCCCAAGTGTGAGACCCCAAGTGTGAGACCCCGAGTGTGAGACCACGAGTGTGAGACCCCAAGTGTGAGACCCCGAGTGTGAGACCCCGAGTGTGAGACCCCAAGTGTGAGACCCGAGTGTGAGATCCCGAGTGTGAGACCCCTGAGTGTGAGACCCCCGAGTGTGAGACCCTGAGTGTGAGATCCCGAGTGTGAGACCCCAAGTGTGAGACCCCGAGTGTGAGACCCCAAGTGTGAGACCCCGAGTGTGAGATCCCGAGTGTGAGACTCCTGAGTGTGAGACCCCCGAGTGTGAGACCCTGAGTGTGAGATCCCCGAGTGTGAGACCCCGAGTGTGAGACCCCTGAGTGTGAGACCGCGAGTGTGAGACCCCCGAGTGTGAGACCCCCGAGTGTGAGACCCCCAAGTGTGAGACCCGAGTGTGAGACCCCCAAGTGTGAGATCCCGAGTGTGAGATCCTGAGTGTGAGACCCCAAGTGTGAGACCCGAGTGTGAGACCCCCGAGTGTGAGACCCCCGAGTGTGAGATCCCGAGTGTGAGATCCCGAGTGGTGAGACCCCAAGTGTGAGACCCCCCAAGGGTGAGACCCCAGTGTGAGACCCCCGAGTGTGAGACCACGAGTGTGAGACCCCGAGTGTGAGATCCCGAGTGCGAGACCCCGAGTGCGAGACCCCGAGTGTGAGACCCCAAGTGTGAGACCCCGAGTGTGAGACCCGAGTGTGAGACCCGAGTGTGAGACCCCGAGGGTGAGACCCCAAGTGTGAGACCCCGAGTGTAAGATCCCGAGTGTGACGACCCCAAGTGTGAGATCCCCGAGTGTGAGACCCCCGAGTGTGAGACCCCCGAGTGTGAGACCCCTGAGTGTGAGACCGCGAGTGTGAGACCCCCGAGTGTGAGACCCCCGAGTGTGAGATCCGAGTGTGAGACCCCCGAGTGTGAGACCCCAAGTGTGAGACCACGAGTGTGAGACCCCCAAGTGTGAAACCCCCGAGTGTGAGACCCCGAGTGTGAGATCCCCGAGTGTGAGACCCGTGTGTGAGATCCCGAGTTTGAGACCCCGAGTGTGAGACCCCGAGTGTGAGACCCCGAGTGTGAGACCCCCGAGTGTGAGACCCCCCAGTGTGAGACCCGAGTCTAAGATCCTGAGTGTGAGACCCCAAGTGTGAGACCCTGAGTGTGAGACCCCTGAGTGTGAGACCCCCGAGTGTGAGATCCCGAGTGTGAGACCCCAAGTGTGAGACCCCGAGTGTGAGACCCCCCGAGTGTGAGACCCCAAGTGTGAGACCCCGAGTGCGAGACCCCGAGTGTGAGACCCCGAGTGTAAGACCCCCGAGTGTGAGATCTCGAGTGTGAGACCCCGAGTGTGAGACCCCCGAGTGTGAGACCCGAGTGTAAGATCCTGAGTGTGAGACGCCAAGTGTGAGACCCGATTGTGAGACCCCCGAGTGTGAGACCCCGAATGTGAGGACCCCGAGTGTGAAACCCCCGAGTATGAGACCCAAGAGTGTGAGACCCGAGTCTAAGATCCTGAGTGTGAGACCCCCGAGTGTGAGACCCCTGAGTGTGAGACCCCCAAGTGTGAGACCCCCGAGTGTGAGACCCGAGTGTGAGACCCCGAGGGTGAGACCCCCGAGTGTGAGATCCCGAGTGTGAGATCCTAAATGTGAGACCCCAAGTGTGAGACCCCGAGTGTGAGACCCCCGAGTGTGAGATCCCGAGTATGAGACCCCAAGTGTGAGACCCCAAGTGTGAGACCCCGAGTGTGAGACCCCGAGTGTGAGACCCCGAGTGTAAGACCCCCGAGTGTGAGATCCCGAGTGTGAGACCCCAAGTGTGAGACCCGATTGTGAGACCCCTGAGTGTGAGATCCCGAGTGTGAGACCCCCGAGTGTGAGACCCCGAGTGTGAGGACCCCGAGTATGAGACCCGAGTGTGAGATCCCGAGTGTGAGACACCGAGTGTGAGACCCCCGAGTGTAAGGACCCCGAGTGTGAGATCCCGAGTGTGAGACCCCGAGTGTGAGACCCCCGAGTGTAAGAACCCCGAGTGTGAGATCCCGAGTGTGAGACCCCCGATTGTGAGACCCCCGAATGTGAGATCCCGAGTGTGAGGCCCCGAGTTTGAGACCCGATTGTGAGACCCCCGAGTGTGAGATCCCGAGTGTGAGACCCCGAGTGTGAGATCCCGAGTGTGAGACCCCAAGTGTGAGACCCCGAGTGTGAGGCCCCAGAATGTGAGACCCCAAGTGTGAGACCCTGAGTGTGAGACCCCGAGTGTGAGACCCCCGAGTGTAAGACCCCGAGTGTGAGACCCCCGAGTGTGAGACCCCCAAGTGTGAGACCCCCAAGTGTGAGACCCCCGAGTGTGAGACCGAAGTGTGAGACCCCGAGGGTGAGACCCCCGAGTGTGAGATCCCGAGTGTGAGATCCTGAGTGTGAGACCCCAAGTGTGAGACCCCGAGTGTGAGCCCCCCGAGTGTGAGACCCCCGAGTGTGAGATCCCGAGTGTGAGACCACAAGTGTGAGACCCCGAGTGTGAGACCCCCGAGTGTGAGACCCCAAGTGTGAGACCCCGAGTGTGAGGCCCCGAGTGTGAGACCCCGAGTGTGAGGCCCCGAGTGTGAGACCCCGAGTGTGAGACCCCAAGTGTAAGACTCCCGAGTGTGAGATCCCGAGTGTGAGACCCCCAGTGTGAGACCCCCGAGTGTGAGATCCCGAGTGTGAGACCTCGAGTGTGAGATCCCGAGTGTGAGACCCCCGAGTGTGAGACCCCGAGTGTGAGGACCCCGAGTGTGAGACACCCGAGTGTGAGACCCCCGAGTATGAGACCCGAGTGTGAGATCCCGAGTGTGAGACCCCCGAGTGTAAGAACCCCGAGTGTGAGATCCCGAGTGTGAGACCCCCGATTGTGAGACCCCCGAGTGTGAGATCCCGAGTGTGAGGCCCCCGAGTGTGAGATCCCGAGTGTGAGACCCCGAGTGTGAGATCCCGAGTGTGAGACCCCAAGTGTGAGACCCCGAGTGTGAGGCCCCAGAATGTGAGACCCCAAGTGTGAGACCCTGAGTGTGAGACCCCGACTGTGAGACCCCCGAGTGTAAGACCCCGAGTGTGAGACCCCCGAGTGTGAGACCCCCAAGTGTGAGACCCCCAAGTGTGAGACCCCCGAGTGTGAGACCGAAGTGTGAGACCCCGAGGGTGAGACCCCCGAGTGTGAGATCCCGAGTGTGAGATCCTGAGTGTGAGACCCCAAGTGTGAGACCCCGAGTGTGAGCCCCCCGAGTGTGAGACCCCCGAGTGTGAGATCCCGAGTGTGAGACCACAAGTGTGAGACCCCGAGTGTGAGACCCCCGAGTGTGAGACCCCAAGTGTGAGACCCCGAGTGTGAGGCCCCGAGTGTGAGACCCCGAGTGTGAGGCCCCGAGTGTGAGACCCCGAGTGTGAGACCCCAAGTGTAAGACCCCCGAGTGTGAGATCCCGAGTGTGAGACCCCGAGTGTGAGACCCCCGAGTGTAAGATCCTGAGTGTGAGACCCCAAGTGTGAGACCCGATTGTGAGACCCCTGAGTGTGAGATCCCGAGTGTGAGACCTCGAGTGTGAGATCCCGAGTGTGAGACCCCCGAGTGTGAGACCCCGAGTGTGAGGACCCCGAGTGTGAGACCCCCGAGTGTGAGACCCCCGAGTATGAGACCCGAGTGTGAGATCCCGAGCGTGAGACCCCGAGTGTGAGACCCCCGAGTGTGAGACCCGAGTGTGAGATCCCGAGTGTGAGACCCCGAGTGTGAGACCCCCAAGTGTGAGATCCCGAGTGTGAGGCCCCGAGTGTGAGACCCCCGAGTGTGAGACCCGAGTGTGAGATCCCGAGTGTGAGCCCCCGAGTGTGAGATCCCGAGTGTGAGACTCCGAGTGTGAGACCCCCGAGTGTGAGATCCCGAGTGTGAGACCCCGAGTGTGAGACCCCCGAGTGTAAGACCCCGAGTGTGAGACCGCCGAGTGTGAGACCCCCGAGTGTGAGACCCCCAAGTGTGAGACCCCCGAGTGTGAGACCCCTGAGTGTGAGACCCCCAAGTGTGAGACCCCCGACTGTGAGACCCGAGTGTGAGACCCCGAGGGTGAGACCCCCGAGTGTGAGACCCCCGAGTATGAGACCCGAGTGTGAGATCCCGAGCGTGAGACCCCGAGTGTGAGACCCCCGAGTGTGAGACCCGAGTGTGAGATCCCGAGTGTGAGATGCCGAGTGTGAGACCCCGAGTGTGAGACCCCCAAGTGTGAGACCCCCGACTGTGAGACCCGAGTGTGAGACCCCGAGGGTGAGACCCCCGAGTGTGAGACCCCCGAGTATGAGACCCGAGTGTGAGATCCCGAGCGTGAGACCCCGAGTGTGAGACCCCCGAGTGTGAGACCCGAGTGTGAGATCCCGAGTGTGAGACCCCGAGTGTGAGACCCCGAGTGTGAGATCCCGAGTGTGAGACCCCGAGTGTGAGACCCCCGAGTGTAAGACCCCGAGTGTGAGACCGCCGAGTGTGAGACCCCCGAGTGTGAGACCCCCAAGTGTGAGACCCCCGAGTGTGAGACCCCCAAGTGTGAGACCCCCGAGTGTGAGACCCCTGAGTGTGAGACCCCCAAGTGTGAGACCCCCGACTGTGAGACCCGAGTGTGAGACCCCCGAGTTTGAGATCCCGAGTGTGAGACCCCGAGTGTGAGACCCCCGAGTGTGAGACCCGAGTGTAAGATCCTGAGTGTGAGATCCTGAGTGTGAGACCCCAAGTGTGAGACCCCGAGTGTGAGACCCCGAGTGTGAGACCCCCGAGTGTGAGATCCCGAGTGTGAGACCCCCGAGTGTGAGATCCCGAGTGTGAGATCCTGAGTGTGAGACCCCAAGTGTGAGACCCCAAGTGTGAGACCCCCGAGTGTGAGACCCGAGTATAAGATCCTGAGTGTGAGATCCCGAGTGTGAGACCCCCGAGTGTGAGACCCCGAGTGTGAGACCCCCGAGTATGAGACCCGAGTGTGAGATCCCGAGAGTGAGACCCCGAGTGTGAGACCCCCGAGTGTAAGACCCCCGAGTGTGAGATCCCGAGTGTGAGACCCCAAGTGTGAGACCCCAAGTGTGAGATCCCGAGTGTGAGACCTCGAGTGTGAGATCCCGAGTGTGAGACCCCAAGTGTGAGACCCCGAGTGTGAGGCCCCCGAGTGTGAGACCCCAAGTGTGAGACCCCGAGTGTGAGACCCTCCGAGTGTAAGCCCCAGAGTGTGAGACCCCCGAGTGTGAGACCCCGAGTGTGAGACCCCCGATTGTGAGACCCCTGAGTGTGAGACCCCCAAGTGTGAGACCCCGAGGGTGAGACCCCCGAGTGTGAGATCCCGAGTGTGAGATCCTGAGTGTGAGACCCCAAGTGTGAGACCACCCCCGAGTGTGAGACCCCCGAGTGTGAGATCCCGAGTGTGAAATCCCGAGTGTGAGACCCCAAGTGTGAGACCCCCCAAGTGTGAGACCCCAAGTGTGAGACCCCCGAGTGTGAGATCCCGAGTGCGAGACCCCGAGTGTGACATCCCGAGTGCGAGACCCCGAGTGTGAGACCCGAGTGTGAGCCCCCGGGTGTGAGACCCCAAGTGTGAGAACCCGAGTGTGAGATCCCGAGTGCGAGACCCCGAGTGTGAGACCCCGATTGTGAGACCCCTGAGTGTGAGACCCCAAGTGTGAGACCCCGAGTGTGAGACCCCAAGTGTGAGACCCCGAGTGTGAGATCCCGAGTGCGAGACCCCGAGTGTGAGATCCCGAGTGCGAGACCCCGAGTGTGAGACCCCGATTGTGAGACCCCTGAGTGTGAGACCCCAAGTGTGAGACCCCCGAGTGTGAGACCCCAAGTGCGAGACCCCGAGTGTGAGGACCCCGAGTGTGAGACCCCCGAGTGTGAGACCCCTGAGTGTGAGACCGCGAGTGTGAGACCCCCGAGTGTGAGACCCCCGAGTGTGAGACCCCCGAGTGTGAGACCCGAGTGTGAGATCCCGAGTGTGAGATCCTGAGTGTGAGACCCCAAGTGTGAGACCCCCGAGTGTGAGATCCCGAGTGTGAGATCCCGAGTGTGAGACCCCGAGTGTGAGACCAACGAGTGTGAGACCCCGAGTGTGAGACCCCCGAGTGTGAGACCCCGAGTGTGAGATCCCGAGTGCGAGATTCCGAGTGCGAGACCCCGAGTGTGAGACCCCGAGTGTGAGACCCCGAGTGTGAGACCCTGTGTGTGAGACCCCGAGTGTGAGACCCCAAGTGTGAGACCCCGAGTGTGAGACCCGAGTGTGAGACCCCGAGTGTGAGACCCCAAGTGTGAGACCCCGAGTGTGAGACCCGAGTTTGAGACCCCGAGGGTGAGACCTCAAGTGTAAGGACCACGAGTGTGAGACCCCCGAGTGTGAGACCCCTGAGTGTGAGACCCCAAGTGTGAGACCCCGAGTGTGAGACCCCCAAGTGTGAAACCCCCGAGTGTGAGACCCCCGAGTGTGAGACCCCAAGTGTGAGACCCCGAGTGTGAGACCCCCGAGTGTGAGACCCCAAGTGTGAGACCCCGAGTGTGAGACCCCCAAGTGTGAGACCCCTGAGTGTGAGACCCCCGAGAGTGAGACCTCAAGTGTGAGACCCCGAGTGTGAGACCCCGAGTGTAAGACCCCCGAGTGTGAGATCCCAAGTGTGAGACCCCGAGTGTGAGACCCCCGAGTGTGAGACCCGAGTGTAAGATCCTGAGTGTGAGACCCCAGGTGTGAGACCCCGAGTCTGAGACCCCCAAGTGTGAGACCCCTGAGTGTGAGACCCCCGAGGGTGAGACCCCAAGTGTGAGACCCCGAGTGTGAGACCCCGAGTGTAAGACCCCCGAGTGTGAGATCCCAAGTGTGAGACCCCGAGTGTGAGACCCCCGAGTGTGAGACCCCGAGTGTGAGACCTCGAGTGTGAGACCCCGAGTGTGAGACCCAGAGTGTGAGACCCCAAGTGTGAGACCCGAGTGTGAGACCCGAGTGTGAGACCCCGAGGGTGAGACCCCGAGTGTGAGACCCCGAGTGTGACATCCCGAGTGCGAGACCCCGAGTGTGAGGACCCTGAGTGTGAGACCCCCGAGTGTGAGACCCCTGAGTGTGAGACCGCGAGTGTGAGACCCCCGAGTGTGAGACCCCCGAGTGTGAGACCCCCAAGTGTGAGACCCGAGTGTGAGACCCCCAAGTGTGAGATCCCGAGTGTGAGATCCTGAGTGTGAGACCCCAAGTGTGAGACCCCGAGTGTGAGACCCCCGAGTGTGAGACCCCCGAGTGTGAGATCCCGAGTGTGAGATCCCGAGTGTGAGATCCTGAGTGTGAGACCCCAAGTGTGAGACCCCGAGTGTGAGACCCCCAAGTGTGAGACCCCCCAAGGGTGAGACCCGAGTGTGAGACCCCCGAGTGTGAGACCACGAGTGTGAGACCCCGAGTGGGAGATCCCGAGTGCGAGACCCCGAGTGCGAGACCCCGAGTTTGAGACCCCAAGTGTGAGACCCCGAGTGTGAGACCCGAGTGTGAGACCCGAGTGTGAGACCCCGAGGGTGAGACCCCAAGTGTGAGACCCCGAGTGTAAGATCCCGAGTGTGACGACCCCGAGTGTGAGATCCCCGAGTGTGAGACCCCCGAGTGTGAGACCCCCGAGTGTGAGACCCCTGACTGTGAGACCGCGAGTGTGAGACCCCCGAGTGTGAGACCCCCGAGTGTGAGATCCCGAGTGTGAGACCCCCGAGTGTGAGACCCCAAGTGTGAGACCCCGAGTGTGAGACCCCCAAGTGTGAAACCCCCGAGTGTGAGACCCCAAGTGTGAGACCCCGAGTGTGAGACCCCCAAGTGTGAGACCCCCGAGTGTGAGACCCCCGAGGGTGAGACCCCAAGTGTGAGACCCCGAGTGTGAGACCCCGAGTGTGAGACCCCCGAGTGTGAGATCCTGAGTGTGAGATCCCGAGTGTGAGACCCCTGAGTGTGAGACCCCAATTGTGAGACCCCAAGTGTGAGACCCCGAGTATGAGACCACGAGTGTGAGACCCCAAGTGTGAGATCCCAAGTGTGAGACCCCCGAGTGTGAGACCCCGAGTGTGAGACCCCCGAGTGTGAGACCCGAGTGTGAGATCCCGAGTGTGAGACCCCTGAGTGTGAGACCCCCGAGTGTGAGACCCCTGAGTGTGAGACCCCCGAGTGTGAGACCCCCGAGTGTGAGACCCTCGAGTTTGAGACCCCCGAGTGTGAGACCCCTGAGTGTGAGATCCCGAGTGTGAGACCCGAGTGTGAGACCCCGAGTGTGAGACCCGAGTGTGAGACCCCGAGTGTGAGACCCGAGTGTGAGATCCCGAGTGTGAGATCCCGAGTGTGAGACCCCCAAGTGTGAGATCCCGAGTGTGAGACCCGAGTGTGAGACCCCAAGTGTGAGACCCCAAGTGTGAGACCCCGAGTGTGAGACCACGAGTGTGAGACCCCAAGTGTGAGACCCCGAGTGTGAGACCCCGAGTGTGAGACCCCAAGTGTGAGACCCGAGTGTGAGATCCCGAGTGTGAGACCCCTGAGTGTGAGACCCCCGAGTGTGAGACCCTGAGTGTGAGATCCCGAGTGTGAGACCCCAAGTGTGAGACCCCGAGTGTGAGACCCCAAGTGTGAGACCCCGAGTGTGAGATCCCGAGTGTGAGACCCCTGAGTGTGAGACCCCCGAGTGTGAGACCCCGAGTGTGAGACCCTGAGTGTGAGACCCCCGAGTGTGAGACCCCCGAGTGTGAGACCCCTGAGTGTGAGACCGCGAGTGTGAGACCCCCGAGTGTGAGACCCCCGAGTGTGAGACCCCCAAGTGTGAGACCCGAGTGTGAGACCCCCAAGTGTGAGATCCCGAGTGTGAGATCCTGAGTGTGAGACCCCAAGTGTGAGACCCCGAGTGTGAGACCCCCGAGTGTGAGACCCCCGAGTGAGAGATCCCGAGTGTGAGATCCCGAGTGTGAGACCCCAAGTGTGAGACCCCCCAAGGGTGAGACCCGAGTGTGAGACCCCCGAGTGTGAGACCACGAGTGTGAGACCCCGAGTGTGAGATCCCGAGTGCGAGACCCCGAGTGTGAGACCCCGAGTGTGAGACCCCGAGTGTGAGACCCCAAGTGTGAGACCCCGAGTGTGAGACCCGAGTGTGAGACCCGAGTGTGAGACCCCGAGGGTGAGACCCCAAGTGTGAGACCCCGAGTGTAAGATCCCGAGTGTGACGACCCCGAGTGTGAGATCCCCGAGTGTGAGACCCCCGAGTGTGAGACCCCCGAGTGTGAGACCCCTGAGTGTGAGACCGCGAGTGTGAGACCCCCGAGTGTGAGACCCCTGAGTGTGAGATCCCGAGTGTGAGACCCCCGAGTGTAAGACCCCAAGTGTGAGACCCCGAGTGTGAGACCCCCAAGTGTGAAACCCCCGAGTGTGAGACCCCCGAGTGTGAGACCCCGAGTGTGAGACCCCGAGTGTGAGACCCCCGAGTGTGAGACCCCAAGTGTGAGACCCCGAGTGTGAGACCCCCAAGTGTGAGACCCCCGAGTGTGAGACCCCCGAGGGTGAGACCCCAAGTGTGAGACCCCGAGTGTGAGACCCCGAGTGTGAGATCCTGAGTGTGAGATCCCGAGTGTGAGACCCCCGAGTGTGAGACCCCAATTGTGAGACCCCAAGTGTGAGACCCCGAGTATGAGACCACGAGTGTGAGACCCCAAGTGTGAGATCCCAAGTGTGAGACCCCCGAGTGCGAGACCCCGAGTGTGAGACCCCCGAGTGTGAGACCCGAGTGTGAGATCCTGAGTGTGAGACCCCTGAGTGTGAGACCCCCGAGTGTGAGACCCCTGAGTGTGAGACCCCCGAGTGTGAGACCCCCGAGTGTGAGACCCTCGAGTTTGAGACCCCCGAGTGTGAGACCCCTGAGTGTGAGATCCCGAGTGTGAGACCCGAGTGTGAGACCCCGAGTGTGAGACCCGAGTGTGAGACCCCGAGTGTGAGACCCGAGTGTGAGATCCCGAGTGTGAGATCCCGAGTGTGAGATCCCGAGTGTGAGACCCCCAAGTGTGAGATCCCGAGTGTGAGATCCCGAGTGTGAGACCCCCAAGTGTGAGATCCCGAGTGTGAGACCCGAGTGTGAGACCCGAGTGTGAGACCCCAAGTGTGAGACCCCAAGTGTGAGAAACCGAGTGGGGGACCACGAGTGTGAGACCCCAAGTGTGAGACCCCGAGTGTGAGACCCCGAGTGTGAGACCCCAAGTGTGAGACCCGAGTGTGAGATCCAGAGTGTGAGACCCCTGAGTGTGAGATCCCCGAGTGTGAGACCCTGAGTGTGAGATCCCGAGTGTGAGACCCCAAGTGTGAGACCCCGAGTGTGAGACCCCAAGTGTGAGACCCCGAGTGTGAGATCCCGAGTGTGAGACCCCTGAGTGTGAGACCCCCGAGTGTGAGACCCTGAGTGTGAGATCCCCGAGTGTGAGACCCCCGAGTGTGAGACCCCTGAGTGTGAGACCGCGAGTGTGAGACCCCCGAGTGTGAGACCCCCGAGTGTGAGACCCCCAAGTGTGAGACCCGAGTGTGAGACCCCCAAGTGTGAGATCCCGAGTGTGAGATCCTGAGTGTGAGACCCCAAGTGTGAGACCCCGAGTGTGAGACCCCCGAGTGTGAGACCCCCGAGTGTGAGATCCCGAGTGTGAGATCCCGAGTGTGAGACCCCGAGTGTGAGACCCGAGTGTGAGACCCCGAGTGTGAGACCCCGAGTGTGAGACCCCAAGTGTGAGACCCCGAGTGTGAGACCCGAGTGTGAGACCCGAGTGTGAGACCCCGAGGGTGAGACCCCAAGTGTGAGACCCCGAGTGTAAGATCCCGAGTGTGACGACCCCAAGTGTGAGATCCCCGAGTGTGAGACCCCCGAGTGTGAGACCCCCGAGTGTGAGACCCCTGAGTGTGAGACCGCGAGTGTGAGACCCCCGAGTGTGAGACCCCCGAGTGTGAGATCCCGAGTGTGAGACCCCCGAGTGTGAGACCCCAAGTGTGAGACCCCGAGTGTGAGACCCCCAAGTGTGAAACCCCCGAGTGTGAGACCCCAAGTGTGAGACCCCGAGTGTGAGACCCCCGAGTGTGAGACCCCAAGTGTGAGACCCCGAGTGTGAGACCCCCAAGTGTGAGACCCCCGAGTGTGAGACCCCCGAGGGTGAGACCCCAAGTGTGAGACCCCGAGTGTGAGACCCCGAGTGTGAGACCCCCGAGTGTGAGATCCTGAGTGTGAGATCCCGAGTGTGAGACCCCCGAGTGTGAGACCCCAATTGTGAGACCCCAAGTGTGAGACCCCGAGTATGAGACCACGAGTGTGAGACCCCAAGTGTGAGATCCCAAGTGTGAGACCCCCGAGTGTGAGACCCCGAGTGTGAGACCCCCGAGTGTGAGACCCGAGTGTGAGATCCCGAGTGTGAGACCCCTGAGTGTGAGACCCCCGAGTGTGAGACCCCTGAGTGTGAGACCCCCGAGTGTGAGACCCCCGAGTGTGAGACCCTCGAGTTTGAGACCCCCGAGTGTGAGACCCCTGAGTGTGAGATCCCGAGTGTGAGACCCGAGTGTGAGACCCCGAGTGTGAGACCCGAGTGTGAGACCCCGAGTGTGAGACCCGAGTGTGAGATCCCGAGTGTGAGATCCCGAGTGTGAGATCCCGAGTGTGAGACCCCCAAGTGTGAGATCCCGAGTGTGAGACCCGAGTGTGAGACCCGAGTGTGAGACCCCAAGTGTGAGACCCCAAGTGTGAGACCCCGAGTGTGAGACCACGAGTGTGAGACCCCAAGTGTGAGACCCCGAGTGTGAGACCCCAAGTGTGAGATCCCGAGTGTGAGACCCCCGAGTGTGAGACCCTGAGTGTGAGATCCCGAGTGTGAGACCCCGAGTGTGAGACCCCGAGTGTGAGACCCCGAGTGTGAGATCCCGAGTGTGAGACCCCTGAGTGTGAGACCCCCGAGTGTGAGACCCCGAGTGTGAGACCCTGAGTGTGAGACCCCCGAGTGTGAGACCCCCGAGTGTGAGACCCCTGAGTGTGAGACCGCGAGTGTGAGACCCCCGAGTGTGAGACCCCCGAGTGTGAGACCCCCAAGTGTGAGACCCGAGTGTGAGACCCCCAAGTGTGAGATCCCGAGTGTGAGATCCTGAGTGTGAGACCCCAAGTGTGACACCCCGAGTGTGAGACCCCCGAGTGTGAGACCCCCGAGTGAGAGATCCCGAGTGTGAGATCCCGAGTGTGAGACCCCAAGTGTGAGACCCCCCAAGGGTGAGACCCGAGTGTGAGACCCCCGAGTGTGAGACCACGAGTGTGAGACCCCGAGTGTGAGATCCCGAGTGCGAGACCCCGAGTGTGAGACCCCGAGTGTGAGACCCCGAGTGTGAGACCCCAAGTGTGAGACCCCGAGTGTGAGACCCGAGTGTGAGACCCGAGTGTGGAGACCCCGAGGGTGAGACCCCAAGTGTGAGACCCCGAGTGTAAGATCCCGAGTGTGACGACCCCGAGTGTGAGATCCCCGAGTGTGAGACCCCCGAGTGTGAGACCCCCGAGTGTGAGACCCCTGAGTGTGAGACCGCGAGTGTGAGACCCCCGAGTGTGAGACCCCCGAGTGTGAGATCCCGAGTGTGAGACCCCCGAGTGTGAGACCCCAAGTGTGAGACCCCCGAGTGTGAGACCCCCAAGTGTGAAAACCCCGAGTGTGAGACCCCCGAGTGTGAGACCCCAAGTGTGAGACCCCGAGTGTGAGACCCCCGAGTGTGAGACCCCAAGTGTGAGACCCCGAGTGTGAGACCCCCGAGTGTGAGACCGAGTGTGAGACCCCCGAGGTTGAGACCCCAAGTGTGAGACCCCGAGTGTGAGACCCAGAGTGTGAGACCCCCGAGTGTGAGATCCTGAGTGTGAGATCCCGAGTGTGAGACCCCCGAGTGTGAGACCCCAATTGTGAGACCCCAAGTGTGAGACCCCGAGTATGAGACCACGAGTGTGAGACCCCAAGTGTGAGATCCCAAGTGTGAGACCCCCGAGTGTGAGACCCCGAGTGTGAGACCCCCGAGTGTGAGACCCGAGTGTGAGATCCCGAGTGTGAGACCCCTGAGTGTGAGACCCCCGAGTGTGAGACCCCTGAGTGTGAGACCCCCGAGTGTGAGACCCCCGAGTGTGAGACCCTCGGGTTTGAGACCCCGAGTGTGAGACCCCTGAGTGTGAGATCCCGAGTTTGAGACCCGAGTGTGAGACCCCGAGTGTGAGACCCGAGTGTGAGACCCCGAGTGTGAGACCCGAGTGTGAGATCCCGAGTGTGAGATCCCGAGTGTGAGATCCCGAGTGTGAGACCCCCAAGTGTGAGATCCCGAGTGTGAGATCCCGAGTGTGAGACCCCCAAGTGTGAGATCCCGAGTGTGAGACCCGAGTGTGAGACCCGAGTGTGAGACCCCAAGTGTGAGACCCCAAGTGTGAGACCCCGAGTGTGAGACCACGAGTGTGAGACCCCAAGTGTGAGACCCCGAGTGTGAGACCCCGAGTGTGAGACCCCAAGTGTGAGACCCGAGTGTGAGATCCCGAGTGTGAGACCCCTGAGTGTGAGACCCCCGAGTGTGAGACCCTGAGTGTGAGATCCCGAGTGTGAGACCCCAAGTGTGAGACCCCGAGTGTGAGACCCCAAGTGTGAGACCCCGAGTGTGAGATCCCGAGTGTGAGACCCCTGAGTGTGAGACCCCCGAGTGTGAGACCCTGAGTGTGAGATCCCGAGTGTGAGACCCCGAGTGTGAGATCCGACTGTGAGATCCCAAATGTGAGACCCCGAGTGTGAGACCCCCGAGTGTGAGATCCCGAGTGTGAGACCCCCGAGTGTGAGATCCCGAGTGTGAGACCCCTGAGTGTGAGACCCCTGAGTGTGAGACCGCGAGTGTGAGACCCCCGAGTGTGAGACCCCCGAGTGTGAGATCCCGAGTGTGAGACCCCCGAGTGTGAGACCCCAAGTGTGAGACCCCGAGTGTGAGACCCCCGAGTGTGAGATCCTGAGTGTGAGATCCCGAGTGTGAGACCCCCGAGTGTGAGACCCCAATTGTGAGACCCCAAGTGTGAGACCCCGAGTATGAGACCACGAGTGTGAGACCCCAAGTGTGAGATCCCAAGTGTGAGACCCCCGAGTGTGAGACCCCGAGTGTGAGACCCCCGAGTGTGAGACCCGAGTGTGAGATCCCGAGTGTGAGACCCCTGAGTGTGAGACCCCCGAGTGTGAGACCCCTGAGTGTGAGACCCCCAAGTGTGAGACCCCCGAGTGTGAGATCCCCGAGTTTGAGACCCCCGAGTGTGAGACCCCTGAGTGTGAGATCCCGAGTGTGAGACACCAAGTGTGAGACCCCGAGTGTAAGATCCCGAGTGTGACGACCCCGAGTGTGAGATCCCCGAGTGTGAGACCCCCGAGTGTGAGACCCCCGAGTGTGAGACCCCTGAGTGTGAGATCCCGAGTGTGAGACCCCGAGTGTGAGACCCGAGTGTGAGACCCCGAGTGTGAGACCCGAGTGTGAGATCCCGAGTGTGAGATCCCGAGTGTGAGACCCCGAGTGTGAGATCCCGAGTGTGAGACCCCGAGTGTGAGATCCCGAGTGTGAGACCCCGAGTGTGAGATCCCGAGTGTGAGACCCCGAGTGTGAGACCCCGAGTGTGAGATCCCGAGTGTGAGACCCCGAGTGTGAGATCCCGAGTGTGAGACCCCGAGTGTGAGATCCCGAGTGTGAAACCCCCAAGTGTGAGATCCCGAGTGTGAGACCCGAGTGCGAGACCCGAGTGTGAGACCCCAAGTGTGAGACCCCAAGTGTGAGACCCCGAGTGTGAGACCCCAAGTGTGAGACCCCGAGTGTGAGACCCCGAGTGTGAGACCCCAAGTGTGAGACCCGAGTGTGAGATCCCGAGTGTGAGACCCCTGAGTGTGAGACCCCCGAGTGTGAGACCCTGAGTGTGAGATCCCAAGTGTGAGACCCCAAGTGTGAGACCCCGAGTGTGAGATCCCGAGTGTGAGACCCCTGAGTGTGAGACCCCCGAGTGTGAGACCCTGAGTGTGAGATCCCGAGTGCGAGACCCCGAGTGTGAGACCCCGAGTGTGAGACCCCGAGTGTGAGACCCCAAGTGTGAGACCCCGAGTGTGAGACCCGAGTGTGAGACCCGAGTGTGAGACCCCGAGGGTGAGACCCCAAGTGTGAGACCCCGAGTGTAAGATCCCGAGTGTGACGACCCCGAGTGTGAGATCCCGAGTGTGAGACCCCCGAGTGTGAGACCCCCAAGTGTGAGACCCCTGAGTGTGAGACCGCGAGTGTGAGACCCCCGAGTGTGAGACCCCCGAGTGTGAGATCCCGAGTGTGAGACCCCCGAGTGTAAGACCCCAAGTGTGAGACCCCGAGTGTGAGACCCCCAAGTGTGAAACCCCCGAGTGTGAGACCCCCGAGTGTGAGACCCCAAGTGTGAGACCCCGAGTGTGAGACCCCCGAGTGTGAGACCCCAAGTGTGAGACCCCGAGTGTGAGACCCCCAAGTGTGAGACCCCCGAGTGTGAGACCCCCGAGGGTGAGACCCCAAGTGTGAGACCCCGAGTGTGAGACCCCGAGTGTGAGACCCCCGAGTGTGAGATCCTGAGTGTGAGATCTCGAGTGTGAGACCCCCGAGTGTGAGACCCCAATTGTGAGACCCCAAGTGTGAGACCCCGAGTATGAGACCACGAGTGTGAGACCCCAAGTGTGAGATCCCAAGTGTAAGACCCCCGAGTGTGAGACCCCGAGTGTGAGACCCCCGAGTGTGAGACCCGAGTGTGAGATCCCGAGTGTGAGACCCCTGAGTGTGAGACCCCCGAGTGTGAGACCCCTGAGTGTGAGACCCCCGAGTGTGAGACCCCCGAGTGTGAGACCCTCGAGTTTGAGACCCCCGAGTGTGAGACCCCTGAGTGTGAGATCCCGAGTGTGAGACCCGAGTGTGAGACCCCGAGTGTGAGACCCGAGTGTGAGACCCCGAGTGTGAGACCCGAGTGTGAGATCCCGAGTGTGAGATCCCGAGTGTGAGACCCCCAAGTGTGAGATCCCGAGTGTGAGATCCCGAGTGTGAGACCCCCAAGTGTGAGATCCCGAGTGTGAGACCCGAGTGTGAGACCCGAGTGTGAGACCCCAAGTGTGAGACCCCAAGTGTGAGACCCCGAGTGTGAGATCACGAGTGTGAGACCCCAAGTGTGAGACCCCGAGTGTGAGACCCCGAGTGTGAGACCCCAAGTGTGAGACCCGAGTGTGAGATCCCGAGTGTGAGACCCCTGAGTGTGAGACCCCCGAGTGTGAGACCCTGAGTGTGAGATCCCGAGTGTGAGACCCCAAGTGTGAGACCCCGAGTGTGAGACCCCAAGTGTGAGACCCCGAGTGTGAGATCCCGAGTGTGAGACCCCTGAGTGTGAGACCCCCGAGTGTGAGACCCCCGAGTGTGAGACCCCTGAGTGTGAGACCGCGAGTGTGAGACCCCAAGTGTGAGACCCCGAGTGTGAGATCCCGAGTGTGAGACCCCTGAGTGTGAGATCCCCGAGTGTGAGACCCCCGAGTGTGAGACCCCTGAGTGTGAGACCGCGAGTGTGAGACCCCCGAGTGTGAGACCCCCGAGTGTGAGACCCCCAAGTGTGAGACCCGAGTGTGAGACCCCCAAGTGTGAGATCCCGAGTGTGAGATCCTGAGTGTGAGACCCCAAGTGTGAGACCCCGAGTGTGAGACCCCCGAGTGTGAGACCCCCGAGTGTGAGATCCCGAGTGTGAGATCCCGAGTGTGAGACCCCAAGTGTGAGACCCCCCAAGGGTGAGACCCGAGTGTGAGACCCCCGAGTGTGAGACCACGAGTGTGAGACCCCGAGTGTGAGATCCCGAGTGCGAGACCCCGAGTGCGAGACCCCGAGTGTGAGACCCCAAGTGTGAGACCCCGAGTGTGAGACCCGAGTGTGAGACCCGAGTGTGAGACCCCGAGGGTGAGACCCCAAGTGTGAGACCCCGAGTGTAAGATCCCGAGTGTGACGACCCCGAGTGTGAGATCCCCGAGTGTGAGACCCCCGAGTGTGAGACCCCCGAGTGTGAGACCCCTGAGTGTGAGACCGCGAGTGTGAGACCCCCGAGTGTGAGACCCCCGAGTGTGAGATCCCGAGTGTGAGACCCCCGAGTGTGAGACCCCAAGTGTGAGACCCCGAGTGTGAGACCCCCAAGTGTGAAACCCCCGAGTGTGAGACCCCAAGTGTGAGACCCCGAGTGTGAGACCCCCGAGTGTGAGACCCCAAGTGTGAGACCCCGAGTGTGAGACCCCCAAGTGTGAGACCCCCGAGTGTGAGACCCCCGAGGGTGAGACCCCAAGTGTGAGACCCCGAGTGTGAGATCCCGAGTGTGAGACCCCCGAGTGTGAGATCCTGAGTGTGAGATCCCGAGTGTGAGACCCCCGAGTGTGAGACCCCTATTGTGAGACCCCAAGTGTGAGACCCCGAGTATGAGACCACGAGTGTGAGACCCCAAGTGTGAGATCCCAAGTGTGAGACCCCCCGAGTGTGAGACCCCGAGTGTGAGACCCCCGAGTGTGAGACCCGAGTGTGAGATCCCGAGTGTGAGACCCCTGAGTGTGAGACCCCCGAGTGTGAGACCCCTGAGTGTGAGACCCCCGAGTGTGAGACCCCCGAGTGTGAGACCCTCGAGTTTGAGACCCCCGAGTGTGAGACCCCTGAGTGTGAGATCCCGAGTGTGAGACCCGAGTGTGAGACCCCGAGTGTGAGACCCGAGTGTGAGACCCCGAGTGTGAGACCCGAGTGTGAGATCCCGAGTGTGAAATCCCGAGTGTGAGATCCCGAGTGTGAGACCCCCAAGTGTGAGATCCCGAGTGTGAGACCCGAGTGTGAGACCCGAGTGTGAGACCCCAAGTGTGAGACCCCAAGTGTGAGACCCCGAGTGTGAGACCACGAGTGTGAGACCCCAAGTGTGAGACCCCGAGTGTGAGACCCCAAGTGTGAGACCTGAGTGTGAGATCCCGAGTGTGAGACCCCTGAGTGTGAGACCCCCGAGTGTGAGACCCTGAGTGTGAGATCCCGAGTGTGAGACCCCAAGTGTGAGACCCCGAGTGTGAGACCCCAAGTGTGAGACCCCGAGTGTGAGATCCCGAGTGTGAGACCCCCGAGTGTGAGACCCCCGAGTGTGAGACCGCGAGTGTGAGACCCCCGAGTGTGAGACCCCCGAGTGTGAGACCCCCAAGTGTGAGACCCGAGTGTGAGACCCCCAAGTGTGAGATCCCGAGTGTGAGATCCTGAGTGTGAGACCCCAAGTGTGAGACCCCGAGTGTGAGACCCCCGAGTGTGAGACCCCCGAGTGAGAGATCCCGAGTGTGAGATCCCGAGTGTGAGACCCCAAGTGTGAGACCCCCCAAGGGTGAGACCCGAGTGTGAGACCCCCGAGTGTGAGACCACGAGTGTGAGACCCCGAGTGTGAGATCCCGAGTGCGAGACCCCGAGTGTGAGACCCCGAGTGTGAGACCCCGAGTGTGAGACCCCCGAGTGTGAGATCCCGAGTGTGAGACCCCCGAGTGTGAGACCCCAAGTGTGAGACCCCGAGTGTGAGACCCCCAAGTGTGAAACCCCCGAGTGTGAGACCCCAAGTGTGAGATCCCGAGTGTGAGAACCGAGTGTGAGACCCCGAGTGTGAGACCCGAGTGTGAGACCCCGAGTGTGAGACCCGAGTGTGAGATCCCGAGTGTGAGATCCCGAGTGTGAGATCCCGAGTGTGAGACCCCCAAGTGTGAGATCCCGAGTGTGAGACCCGAGTGTGAGACCCGAGTGTGAGACCCCAAGTGTGAGACCCCGAGTGTGAGACCCCGAGTGTGAGACCACGAGTGTGAGACCCCAAGTGTGAGACCCCGAGTGTGAGACCCCAAGTGTGAGACCTGAGTGTGAGATCCCGAGTGTGAGACCCCTGAGTGTGAGACCCCCGAGTGTGAGACCCTGAGTGTGAGATCCCGAGTGTGAGACCCCAAGTGTGAGACCCCGAGTGTGAGACCCCAAGTGTGAGACCCCGAGTGTGAGATCCCGAGTGTGAGACCCCCGAGTGTGAGACCCCCGAGTGTGAGACCCCTGAGTGTGAGACCGCGAGTGTGAGACCCCCGAGTGTGAGACCCCCGAGTGTGAGACCCCCAAGTGTGAGACCCGAGTGTGAGACCCCCAAGTGTGAGATCCCGAGTGTGAGATCCTGAGTGTGAGACCCCAAGTGTGAGACCCCGAGTGTGAGACCCCCGAGTGTGAGACCCCCGAGTGAGAGATCCCGAGTGTGAGATCCCGAGTGTGAGACCCCAAGTGTGAGACTCCCCAAGGGTGAGACCCGAGTGTGAGACCCCCGAGTGTGAGACCACGAGTGTGAGACCCCGAGTGTGAGATCCCGAGTGCGAGACCCCGAGTGCGAGACCCCGAGTGTGAGACCCCGAGTGTGAGACCCGAGTGTGAGACCCGAGTGTGAGACCCCGAGGGTGAGACCCCAAGTGTGAGACCCCGAGTGTGAGATCCCGAGTGTGATGACCCCGAGTGTGAGATCCCCGAGTGTGAGACCCCCGAGTGTGAGACCCCCGAGTGTGAAACCCCCGAGTGTGAGACCCCAAGTGTGAGACCCCGAGTGTGCGACCCCCAAGTGTGAAACCCCCGAGTGTGAGACCCCAAGTGTGAGACCCCGAGTGTGAGACCCCGAGTGTGAGACCCCCAAGTGTGAAACCCCCGAGTGTGAGACCCCCGAGTGTGAGACCCCAAGTGTGAGACCCCGAGTGTGAGACCCCCAAGTGTGAGACCCCCAAGTGTGAGACCCCCGAGGGTGAGACCCCAAGTGTGAGACCCCGAGTGTGAGACCCCGAGTGTGAGACCCCCGAGTGTGAGATCCTGAGTGTGAGATCCCGAGTGTGAGACCCCCGAGTGTGAGACCCCAAT
Organism: Lithobates septentrionalis; assembly: GCA_037952835.1. NCBI lineage: Eukaryota > Metazoa > Chordata > Amphibia > Anura > Ranidae > Lithobates > Lithobates septentrionalis. The sequence goes on along the minus strand of JBBDGP010004574.1, from coordinate 99,322 downwards.
TGTGAGACCCCAAGTGTGAGACCCAGAGTATGAGACCACGAGTGTGAGACCCCAAGTGTGAGATCCCAAGTGTGAGACCCCCGAGTGTGAGACCCCGAGTGTGAGACCCCCGAGTGTGAGACCCGAGTGTGAGATCCCGAGTGTGAGACCCCTGAGTGTGAGACCCCCGAGTGTGAGACCCCTGAGTGTGAGACCCCCGAGTGTGAGACCCCCGAGTGTGAGACCCTCGAGTTTGAGACCCCCGAGTGTGAGACCCCTGAGTGTGAGATCCCGAGTGTGAGACCCGAGTGTGAGACCCCGAGTGTGAGACCCGAGTGTGAGACCCCGAGTGTGAGACCCTGAGTGTGAGACCCCGAGTGTGAGACCCCGAGTGTGAGACCCTGTGTGTGAGACCCCGAGTGTGAGACCCCAAGTGTGAGACCCCGAGTGTGAGACCTGAGTGTGAGACCCCGAGTGTGAGACCCCAAGTGTGAGACCCCGAGTGTGAGACCCGAGTTTGAGACCCCGAGGGTGAGACCTCAAGTGTAAGGACCACGAGTGTGAGACCCCCGAGTGTGAGACCCCTGAGTGTGAGACCCCAAGTGTGAGACCCCGAGTGTGAGACCCCCAAGTGTGAAACCCCCAAGTGTGAGACCCCCGAGTGTGAGACCCCAAGTGTGAGACCCCGAGTGTGAGACCCCCGAATGTGAGACCCCAAGTGTGAGACCCCGAGTGTGAGACCCCCAAGTGTGAGACCCCTGAGTGTGAGACCCCCGAGGGTGAGACCTCAAGTGTGAGACCCCGAGTGTGAGACCCCGAGTGTAAGACCCCCGAGTGTGTGATCCCAAGTGTGAGACCCCGAGTGTGAGACCCCCGAGTGTGAGACCCGAGTGTAAGATCCTGAGTGTGAGACCCCAGGTGTGAGACCCCGAGTGTGAGACCCCCGAGTGTGAGACCCCTGAGTGTGAGACCCCCGAGGGTGAGACCCCAAGTGTGAGACCCCGAGTGTGAGACCCCGAGTGTAAGACCCCCGAGTGTGAGATCCCAAGTGTGAGACCCCGAGTGTGAGACCCCCGAGTGTGAGACCCCGAGTGTGAGACCTCGAGTGTGAGACCCCGAGTGTGAGACCCAGAGTGTGAGACCCCAAGTGTGAGACCCAAGTGTGAGACCCGAGTGTGAGACCCCGAGGGTGAGACCCCGAGTGTGAGACCCCGAGTGTGACATCCCGAGTGCGAGACCCCGAGTGTGAGGGCCCTGAGTGTGAGACCCCCGAGTGTGAGACCCCCGAGTGTGAGACCCCTGAGTGTGAGACCGCGAGTGTTAGACCCCCGAGTGTGAGACCCCCGAGTGTGAGACCCCCAAGTGTGAGACCCGAGTGTGAGACCCCCAAGTGTGAGATCCCGAGTGTGAGATCCTGAGTGTGAGACCCCAAGTGTGAGACCCCGAGTGTGAGACCCCCGAGTGTGAGACCCCCGAGTGTGAGATCCCGAGTGTGAGATCCCGAGTGTGAGACCCCAAGTGTGAGACCCCCCAAGGGTGAGACCCGAGTGTGAGACCCCCGAGTGTGAGACCACGAGTGTGAGACCCCGAGTGGGAGATCCCGAGTGCGAGACCCCGAGTGCGAGACCCCGAGTGTGAGACCCCAAGTGTGAGACCCCGAGTGTGAGACCCGAGTGTGAGACCCGAGTGTGAGACCCCGAGGGTGAGACCCCAAGTGTGAGACCCCGAGTGTAAGATCCCGAGTGTGACGACCCCGAGTGTGAGATCCCCGAGTGTGAGACCCCCGAGTGTGAGACCCCCGAGTGTGAGACCCCTGAGTGTGAGACCGCGAGTGTGAGACCCCCGAGTGTGAGACCCCCGAGTGTGAGATCCCGAGTGTGAGACCCCCGAGTGTGAGACCCCAAGTGTGAGACCCCGAGTGTGAGACCCCCAAGTGTGAAACCCCCGAGTGTGAGACCCCAAGTGTGAGACCCCGAGTGTGAGACCCCCGAGTGTGAGACCCCAAGTGTGAGACCCCGAGTGTGAGACCCCCAAGTGTGAGACTCCCGAGTGTGAGACCCCCGAGGGTGAGACCCCAAGTGTGAGACCCCGAGTGTGAGACCCCGAGTGTGAGACCCCCGAGTGTGAGATCCTGAGTGTGAGATCCCGAGTGTGAGACCCCCGAGTGTGAGACCCCATTGTGAGACCCCAAGTGTGAGACCCCGAGTATGAGACCACGAGTGTGAGACCCCAAGTGTGAGATCCCAAGTGTGAGACCCCCGAGTGTGAGACCCCCGAGTGTGAGACCCCCGAGTGTGAGACCCGAGTGTGAGATCCCGAGTGTGAGACCCCTGAGTGTGAGACCCCCGAGTGTGAGACCCCTGAGTGTGAGACCCCCGAGTGTGAGACCCCCGAGTGTGAGACCCTCGAGTTTGAGACCCCCGAGTGTGAGACCCCTGAGTGTGAGATCCTGAGTGTGAGACCCGAGTGTGAGACCCCGAGTGTGAGACCCGAGTGTGAGACCCCGAGTGTGAGACCCGAGTGTGAGATCCCGAGTGTGAGATCCCGAGTGTGAGATCCCGAGTGTGAGACCCCCAAGTGTGAGATCCCGAGTGTGAGACCCGAGTGTGAGACCCGAGTGTGAGACCCCAAGTGTGAGACCCCAAGTGTGAGACCCCGAGTGTGAGACCACGAGTGTGAGACCCCAAGTGTGAGACCCCGAGTGTGAGACCCCGAGTGTGAGACCCCAAGTGTGAGACCCGAGTGTGAGATCCCGAGTGTGAGACCCCTGAGTGTGAGACCCCCGAGTGTGAGACCCTGAGTGTGAGATCCCGAGTGTGAGACCCCAAGTGTGAGACCCCGAGTGTGAGACCCCAAGTGTGAGACCCCGAGTGTGAGATCCCGTGTGTGAGACCCCTGAGTGTGAGACCCCCGAGTGTGAGACCCCGAGTGTGAGACCCTGAGTGTGAGACCCCCGAGTGTGAGACCCCCGAGTGTGAGACCCCTGAGTGTGAGACCGCGAGTGTGAGACCCCCGAGTGTGAGACCCCCGAGTGTGAGACCCCCAAGTGTGAGACCCGAGTGTGAGACCCCCAAGTGTGAGATCCCGAGTGTGAGATCCTGAGTGTGAGACCCCAAGTGTGAGACCCCGAGTGTGAGACCCCCGAGTGTGAGACCTCCGAGTGAGAGATCCCGAGTGTGAGATCCCGAGTGTGAGACCCCAAGTGTGAGACCCCCCAAGGGTGAGACCCGAGTGTGAGACCCCCGAGTGTGAGACCACGAGTGTGAGACCCCGAGTGTGAGATCCCGAGTGCGAGACCCCGAGTGTGAGACCCCGAGTGTGAGACCCCAAGTGTGAGACCCCGAGTGTGAGACCCGAGTGTGAGACCCGAGTGTGAGACCCCGAGGGTGAGACCCCAAGTGTGAGACCCCGAGTGTAAGATCCCGAGTGTGACGACCCCGAGTGTGAGATCCCCGAGTGTGAGACCCCCGAGTGTGAGACCCCCGAGTGTGAGACCCCTGAGTGTGAGACCGCGAGTGTGAGACCCCCGAGTGTGAGACCCCCGAGTGTGAGATCCCGAGTGTGAGACCCCCGAGTGTAAGACCCCAAGTGTGAGACCCCGAGTGTGAGACCCCCAAGTGTGAAACCCCCGAGTGTGAGACCCCCGAGTGTGAGACCCAAGTGTGAGACCCAAGTGTGAGACCCGAGTGTGAGACCCCGAGGGTGAGACCCCGAGTGTGAGACCCCGAGTGTGACATCCCGAGTGCGAGACCCCGAGTGTGAGGACCCTGAGTGTGAGACCCCCGAGTGTGAGACCCCCGAGTGTGAGACCCCTGAGTGTGAGACCGCGAGTGTGAGACCCCCGAGTGTGAGACCCCCGAGTGTGAGACCCCCAAGTGTGAGACCCGAGTGTGAGACCTCCAAGTGTGAGATCCCGAGTGTGAGATCCTGAGTGTGAGACCCCAAGTGTGAGACCCCGAGTGTGAGACCCCCGAGTGTGAGACCCCCGAGTGTGAGATCCCGAGTGTGAGATCCCGAGTGTGAGACCCCAAGTGTGAGACCCCCCAAGGGTGAGACCCGAGTGTGAGACCCCCGAGTGGGAGACCACGAGTGTGAGACCCCGAGTGGGAGATCCCGAGTGCGAGACCCCGAGTGCGAGACCCCGAGTGTGAGACCCCAAGTGTGAGACCCCGAGTGTGAGACCCGAGTGTGAGACCCGAGTGTGAGACCCCGAGGGTGAGACCCCAAGTGTGAGACCCCGAGTGTAAGATCCCGAGTGTGACGACCCCGAGTGTGAGATCCCCGAGTGTGAGACCCCCGAGTGTGAGACCCCCGAGTGTGAGACCCCTGAGTGTGAGACCGCGAGTGTGAGACCCCCGAGTGTGAGACCCCCGAGTGTGAGATCCCGAGTGTGAGACCCCCGAGTGTGAGACCCCAAGTGTGAGACCCCGAGTGTGAGACCCCCAAGTGTGAAACCCCCGAGTGTGAGACCCCAAGTGTGAGACCCCGAGTGTGAGACCCCGAGTGTGAGACCCAAGTGTGAGACCCCGAGTGTGAGACCCCCAAGTGTGAGACCCCCGAGGTGTGAGACCCCCGAGGGTGAGACCCCAAGTGTGAGACCCCGAGTGTGAGACCCCGAGTGTGAGACCCCCAAGTGTGAGACCCGAGTGTGAGACCCCCAAGTGTGAGATCCCGAGTGTGAGATCCTGAGTGTGAGACCCCAAGTGTGAGACCCCGAGTGTGAGACCCCCGAGTGTGAGACCTCCGAGTGAGAGATCCCGAGTGTGAGATCCCGAGTGTGAGACCCCAAGTGTGAGACCCCCCAAGGGTGAGACCCGAGTGTGAGACCCCCGAGTGTGAGACCACGAGTGTGAGACCCCGAGTGTGAGATCCCGAGTGCGAGACCCCGAGTGTGAGACCCCGAGTGTGAGACCCCGAGTGTGAGACCCCAAGTGTGAGACCCCGAGTGTGAGACCCGAGTGTGAGACCCGAGTGTGAGACCCCGAGGGTGAGACCCCAAGTGTGAGACCCCGAGTGTAAGATCCCGAGTGTGACGACCCCGAGTGTGAGATCCCCGAGTGTGAGACCCCCAAGTGTGAGACCCCCGAGTGTGAGACCCCTGAGTGTGAGACCGCGAGTGTGAGACCCCCGAGTGTGAGACCCCCGAGTGTGAGATCCCGAGTGTGAGACCCCCGAGTGTAAGACCCCAAGTGTGAGACCCCGAGTGTGAGACCCCCAATTGTGAAACCCCCGAGTGTGAGACCCCCGAGTGTGAGACCCCAAGTGTGAGACCCCGAGTGTGAGACCCCCGAGTGTGAGACCCCAAGTGTGAGACCCCGAGTGTGAGACCCCCAAGTGTGAGACCCCCGAGTGTGAGACCCCCGAGGGTGAGACCCCAAGTGTGAGACCCCGAGTGTGAGACCCCGAGTGTGAGACCCCCGAGTGTGAGATCCTGAGTGTGAGATCCCGAGTGTGAGACCCCGAGTGTGAGACCCCAATTGTGAGACCCCAAGTGTGAGACCCCGAGTATGAGACCACGAGTGTGAGACCCCAAGTGTGAGACCCCCGAGTGTGAGACCCCGAGTGTGAGACCCCCGAGTGTGAGACCCGAGTGTGAGATCCCGAGTGTGAGACCCCTGAGTGTGAGACCCCCGAGTGTGAGACCCCTGAGTGTGAGACCCCCGAGTGTGAGACCCCCGAGTGTGAGACCCCCGAGTGTGAGACCCTCGAGTTTGAGACCCCCGAGTGTGAGACCCCTGAGTGTGAGATCCCGAGTGTGAGACCCGAGTGTGAGACCCCGAGTGTGAGACCCGAGTGTGAGACCCCGAGTGTGAGACCCGAGTGTGAGATCCCGAGTGTGAGATCCCGAGTGTGAGATCCCGAGTGTGAGACCCCCAAGTGTGAGATCCCCGAGTGTGAGATTCCGAGTGTGAGACCCCCAAGTGTGAGATCCCGAGTGTGAGACCCGAGTGTGAGACCCGAGTGTGAGACCCCAAGTGTGAGACCCCAAGTTTGAGACCCCGAGTGTGAGACCACGAGTGTGAGACCCCAAGTGTGAGACCCCGAGTGTGAGACCCCGAGTGTGAGACCCGAGTGTGAGACCCGAGTGTGAGACCCCAAGTGTGAGACCCCAAGTTTGAGACCCCGAGTGTGAGACCACGAGTGTGAGACCCCAAGTGTGAGACCCCGAGTGTGAGACCCCGAGTGTGAGACCCCAAGTGTGAGACCCGAGTGTGAGACCCCTGAGTGTGAGACCCCCGAGTGTGAGACCCCCGAGTGTGAGATCCCGAGTGTGAGACCCCAAGTGTGAGACCCCGAGTGTGAGACCCCGAGTGTGAGACCCCGAGTGTGAGATCCCGAGTGTGAGACCCCGAGTGTGAGACCCCAAGTGTGAGACCCGAGTGTGAGATCCCGAGTGTGAGACCCCTGAGTGTGAGACCCCCGAGTGTGAGACCCCCGAGTGTGAGATCCCGAGTGTGAGACCCCAAGTGTGAGACCCCGAGTGTGAGACCCCAAGTGTGAGACCCCGAGTGTGAGATCCCGAGTGTGAGACCCCTGAGTGTGAGACCCCCGAGTGTGAGACCCCGAGTGTGAGATCCCGAGTGTGAGACCCCAAGTGTGAGACCCCGAGTGTGAGACCCCAAGTGTGAGACCCCAAGTGTGAGACCCCGAGTGTGAGACCCCGAGTGTGAGACCCCAAGTGTGAGACCCGAGTGTGAGATCCCGAGTGTGAGACCCCTGAGTGTGAGACCCCCGAGTGTGAGACCCCCGAGTGTGAGATCCCGAGTGTGAGACCCCAAGTGTGAGACCCCGAGTGTGAGACCCCAAGTGTGAGACCCCGAGTGTGAGATCCCGAGTGTGAGACCCCTGAGTGTGAGACCCCCGAGTGTGAGACCCTGAGTGTGAGATCCCCGAGTGTGAGACCCCCGAGTGTGAGACCCCCGAGTGTGAGACCGCGAGTGTGAGACCCCCGAGTGTGAGACCCCCGAGTGTGAGACCCCCAAGTGTGAGACCCGAGTGTGAGACCCCCAAGTGTGAGATCCCGAGTGTGAGAATCTGAGTGTGAGACCCCAAGTGTGAGACCCCAAGTGTGAGACCCCGAGTGTGAGACCACGAGTGTGAGACCCCAAGTGTGAGACCCCGAGTGTGAGTCCCCGAGTGTGAGACCCCAAGTGTGAGACCCGAGTGTGAGATCCCGAGTGTGAGACCCCTGAGTGTGAGACCCCCGAGTGTGAGACCCCCGAGTGTGAGATCCCGAGTGTGAGACCCCAAGTGTGAGACCCCGAGTGTGAGACCCCAAGTGTGAGACCCCGAGTGTGAGATCCCGAGTGTGAGACCCCTGAGTGTGAGACCCCCGAGTGTGAGACCCTGAGTGTGAGATCCCCGAGTGTGAGACCCCCGAGTGTGAGACCCCCGAGTGTGAGACCGCGAGTGTGAGACCCCCGAGTGTGAGACCCCCGAGTGTGAGACCCCCAAGTGTGAGACCCGAGTGTGAGACCCCCAAGTGTGAGATCCCGAGTGTGAGATCCTGAGTGTGAGACCCCAAGTGTGAGACCCCGAGTGTGAGACCCCCGAGTGTGAGACCCCCGAGTGTGAGATCCCGAGTGTGAGATCCCGAGTGTGAGACCCCAAGTGTGAGACCCCCCAAGGGTGAGACCCCAAGTGTGAGACCCCAAGTGTGAGACCCCGAGTGTGAGACCACGAGTGTGAGACCCCAAGTGTGAGACCCCGAGTGTGAGACCCCGAGTGTGAGACCCCAAGTGTGAGACCCGAGTGTGAGATCCCGAGTGTGAGACCCCTGAGTGTGAGACCCCCGAGTGTGAGACCCCCGAGTGTGAGATCCCGAGTGTGAGACCCCAAGTGTGAGACCCCGAGTGTGAGACCCCAAGTGTGAGACCCCGAGTGTGAGATCCCGAGTGTGAGACCCCTGAGTGTGAGACCCCCGAGTGTGAGACCCTGAGTGTGAGATCCCCGAGTGTGAGACCCCCGAGTGTGAGACCCCCGAGTGTGAGACCGCGAGTGTGAGACCCCCGAGTGTGAGACCCCCGAGTGTGAGACCCCCAAGTGTGAGACCCGAGTGTGAAACCCCCAAGTGTGAGATCCCGAGTGTGAGATCCTGAGTGTGAGACCCCAAGTGTGAGACCCCGAGTGTGAGACCCCCGAGTGTGAGACCCCCGAGTGTGAGATCCCGAGTGTGAGATCCCGAGTGTGAGACCCCAAGTGTGAGACCCCCCAAGGGTGAGACCCGAGTGTGAGACCCCCGAGTGTGAGACCACGAGTGTGAGACCCCGAGTGTGAGATCCCGAGTGCGAGACCCCGAGTGCGAGACCCCGAGTGTGAGACCCCAAGTGTGAGACCCCGAGTGTGAGACCCGAGTGTGAGACCCGAGTGTGAGACCCCGAGGGTGAGACCCCAAGTGTGAGACCCCGAGTGTAAGATCCCGAGTGTGACGACCCCGAGTGTGAGATCCACGAGTGTGAGACCCCCGAGTGTGAGACCCCCGAGTGTGAGACCCCTGAGTGTGAGACCGCGAGTGTGAGACCCCCGAGTGTGAGACCCCCGAGTGTGAGATCCCGAGTGTGAGACCCCCGAGTGTGAGACCCCAAGTGTGAGACCCCGAGTGTGAGACCCCCAAGTGTGAAACCCCCGAGTGTGAGACCCCAAGTGTGAGACCCCGAGTGTGAGACCCCCGAGTGTGAGACCCCAAGTGTGAGACCCCGAGTGTGAGACCCCCAAGTGTGAGACCCCCGAGTGTGAGACCCCCGAGGGTGAGACCCCAAGTGTGAGACCCCGAGTGTGAGACCCCGAGTGTGAGACCCCCGAGTGTGAGACCCCGAGTGTGAGACCCCCGAGTGTGAGATCCTGAGTGTGAGATCCCGAGTGTGAGACCCCCGAGTGTGAGACCCCAATTGTGAGACCCCAAGTGTGAGACCCCGAGTGTGAGACCCCCGAGTGTGAGATCCTGAGTGTGAGATCCCGAGTGTGAGACCCCCGAGTGTGAGACCCCAATTGTGAGACCCCAAGTGTGAGACCCCGAGTATGAGACCACGAGTGTGAGACCCCAAGTGTGAGATCCCAAGTGTGAGACCCCCGAGTGTGAGACCCCGAGTGTGAGACCCCCGAGTGTGAGACCCGAGTGTGAGATCCCGAGTGTGAGACCCCTGAGTGTGAGACCCCCGAGTGTGAGACCCCTGAGTGTGAGACCCCCGAGTGTGAGACCCCCGAGTGTGAGACCCTCGAGTTTGAGACCCCCGAGTGTGAGACCCCTGAGTGTGAGATCCTGAGTGTGAGACCCGAGTGTGAGACCCCGAGTGTGAGACCCGAGTGTGAGACCCCGAGTGTGAGACCCGAGTGTGAGATCCCGAGTGTGAGATCCCGAGTGTGAGATCCCGAGTGTGAGACCCCCAAGTGTGAGATCCCGAGTGTGAGACCCGAGTGTGAGACCCGAGTGTGAGACCCCAAGTGTGAGACCCCAAGTGTGAGACCCCGAGTGTGAGACCACGAGTGTGAGACCCCAAGTGTGAGACCCCGAGTGTGAGACCCCGAGTGTGAGACCCCAAGTGTGAGACCCGAGTGTGAGATCCCGAGTGTGAGACCCCTGAGTGTGAGACCCCCGAGTGTGAGACCCTGAGTGTGAGATCCCGAGTGTGAGACCCCAAGTGTGAGACCCCGAGTGTGAGACCCCAAGTGTGAGACCCCGAGTGTGAGATCCCGTGTGTGAGACCCCTGAGTGTGAGACCCCCGAGTGTGAGACCCCGAGAGTGAGACCCTGAGTGTGAGACCCCCGAGTGTGAGACCCCCGAGTGTGAGACCCCTGAGTGTGAGACCGCGAGTGTGAGACCCCCGAGTGTGAGACCCCCGAGTGTGAGACCCCCAAGTGTGAGACCCGAGTGTGAGACCCCCAAGTGTGAGATCCCGAGTGTGAGATCCTGAGTGTGAGACCCCAAGTGTGAGACCCCGAGTGTGAGACCCCCGAGTGTGAGACCTCCGAGTGAGAGATCCCGAGTGTGAGATCCCGAGTGTGAGACCCCAAGTGTGAGACCCCCCAAGGGTGAGACCCGAGTGTGAGACCCCCGAGTGTGAGACCACGAGTGTGAGACCCCGAGTGTGAGATCCCGAGTGCGAGACCCCGAGTGTGAGACCCCGAGTGTGAGACCCCAAGTGTGAGACCCCGAGTGTGAGACCCGAGTGTGAGACCCGAGTGTGAGACCCCGAGGGTGAGACCCCAAGTGTGAGACCCCGAGTGTAAGATCCCGAGTGTGACGACCCCGAGTGTGAGATCCCCGAGTGTGAGACCCCCGAGTGTGAGACCCCCGAGTGTGAGACCCCTGAGTGTGAGACCGCGAGTGTGAGACCCCCGAGTGTGAGACCCCCGAGTGTGAGATCCCGAGTGTGAGACCCCCGAGTGTAAGACCCCAAGTGTGAGACCCCGAGTGTGAGACCCCCAAGTGTGAAACCCCCGAGTGTGAGACCCCCGAGTGTGAGACCCCAAGTGTGAGACCCAAGTGTGAGACCCGAGTGTGAGACCCCGAGGGTGAGACCCCGAGTGTGAGACCCCGAGTGTGACATCCCGAGTGCGAGACCCCGAGTGTGAGGACCCTGAGTGTGAGACCCCCGAGTGTGAGACCCCCGAGTGTGAGACCCCTGAGTGTGAGACCGCGAGTGTGAGACCCCCGAGTGTGAGACCCCCGAGTGTGAGACCCCCAAGTGTGAGACCCGAGTGTGAGACCTCCAAGTGTGAGATCCCGAGTGTGAGATCCTGAGTGTGAGACCCCAAGTGTGAGACCCCGAGTGTGAGACCCCCGAGTGTGAGACCCCCGAGTGTGAGATCCCGAGTGTGAGATCCCGAGTGTGAGACCCCAAGTGTGAGACCCCCCAAGGGTGAGACCCGAGTGTGAGACCCCCGAGTGGGAGACCACGAGTGTGAGACCCCGAGTGGGAGATCCCGAGTGCGAGACCCCGAGTGCGAGACCCCGAGTGTGAGACCCCAAGTGTGAGACCCCGAGTGTGAGACCCGAGTGTGAGACCCGAGTGTGAGACCCCGAGGGTGAGACCCCAAGTGTGAGACCCCGAGTGTAAGATCCCGAGTGTGACGACCCCGAGTGTGAGATCCCCGAGTGTGAGACCCCCGAGTGTGAGACCCCCGAGTGTGAGACCCCTGAGTGTGAGACCGCGAGTGTGAGACCCCCGAGTGTGAGACCCCCGAGTGTGAGATCCCGAGTGTGAGACCCCCGAGTGTGAGACCCCAAGTGTGAGACCCCGAGTGTGAGACCCCCAAGTGTGAAACCCCCGAGTGTGAGACCCCAAGTGTGAGACCCCGAGTGTGAGACCCCCGAGTGTGAGACCCCAAGTGTGAGACCCCGAGTGTGAGACCCCCAAGTGTGAGACCCCCGAGTGTGAGACCCCCGAGGGTGAGACCCCAAGTGTGAGACCCCGAGTGTGAGACCCCGAGTGTGAGACCCCCAAGTGTGAGACCCGAGTGTGAGACCCCCAAGTGTGAGATCCCGAGTGTGAGATCCTGAGTGTGAGACCCCAAGTGTGAGACCCCGAGTGTGAGACCCCCGAGTGTGAGACCTCCGAGTGAGAGATCCCGAGTGTGAGATCCCGAGTGTGAGACCCCAAGTGTGAGACCCCCCAAGGGTGAGACCCGAGTGTGAGACCCCCGAGTGTGAGACCACGAGTGTGAGACCCCGAGTGTGAGATCCCGAGTGCGAGACCCCGAGTGTGAGACCCCGAGTGTGAGACCCCGAGTGTGAGACCCCAAGTGTGAGACCCCGAGTGTGAGACCCGAGTGTGAGACCCGAGTGTGAGACCCCGAGGGTGAGACCCCAAGTGTGAGACCCCGAGTGTAAGATCCCGAGTGTGACGACCCCGAGTGTGAGATCCCCGAGTGTGAGACCCCCAAGTGTGAGACCCCCGAGTGTGAGACCCCTGAGTGTGAGACCGCGAGTGTGAGACCCCCGAGTGTGAGACCCCCGAGTGTGAGATCCCGTGTGTGAGACCCCCGAGTGTAAGACCCCAAGTGTGAGACCCCGAGTGTGAGACCCCCAATTGTGAAACCCCCGAGTGTGAGACCCCCGAGTGTGAGACCCCAAGTGTGAGACCCCGAGTGTGAGACCCCCGAGTGTGAGACCCCAAGTGTGAGACCCCGAGTGTGAGACCCCCAAGTGTGAGACCCCCGAGTGTGAGACCCCCGAGGGTGAGACCCCAAGTGTGAGACCCCGAGTGTGAGACCCCGAGTGTGAGACCCCGAGTGTGAGACCCCCGAGTGTGAGATCCTGAGTGTGAGATCCCGAGTGTGAGACCCCGAGTGTGAGACCCCAATTGTGAGACCCCAAGTGTGAGACCCCGAGTATGAGACCACGAGTGTGAGACCCCAAGTGTGAGACCCCCGAGTGTGAGACCCCGAGTGTGAGACCCCCGAGTGTGAGACCCGAGTGTGAGATCCCGAGTGTGAGACCCCTGAGTGTGAGACCCCCGAGTGTGAGACCCCTGAGTGTGAGACCCCCGAGTGTGAGACCCCCGAGTGTGAGACCCCCGAGTGTGAGACCCTCGAGTTTGAGACCCCCGAGTGTGAGACCCCTGAGTGTGAGATCCCGAGTGTGAGACCCGAGTGTGAGACCCCGAGTGTGAGACCCGAGTGTGAGACCCCGAGTGTGAGACCCGAGTGTGAGATCCCGAGTGTGAGATCCCGAGTGTGAGATCCCGAGTGTGAGACCCCCAAGTGTGAGATCCCGAGTGTGAGATTCCGAGTGTGAGACCCCCAAGTGTGAGATCCCGAGTGTGAGACCCGAGTGTGAGACCCGAGTGTGAGACCCCAAGTGTGAGACCCCAAGTTTGAGACCCCGAGTGTGAGACCACGAGTGTGAGACCCCAAGTGTGAGACCCCGAGTGTGAGACCCCGAGTGTGAGACCCGAGTGTGAGACCCGAGTGTGAGACCCCAAGTGTGAGACCCCAAGTTTGAGACCCCGAGTGTGAGACCACGAGTGTGAGACCCCAAGTGTGAGACCCCGAGTGTGAGACCCCGAGTGTGAGACCCCAAGTGTGAGACCCGAGTGTGAGACCCCTGAGTGTGAGACCCCCGAGTGTGAGACCCCCGAGTGTGAGATCCCGAGTGTGAGACCCCAAGTGTGAGACCCCGAGTGTGAGACCCCAAGTGTGAGACCCCGAGTGTGAGATCCCGAGTGTGAGACCCCGAGTGTGAGACCCCAAGTGTGAGACCCGAGTGTGAGATCCCGAGTGTGAGACCCCTGAGTGTGAGACCCCCGAGTGTGAGACCCCCGAGTGTGAGATCCCGAGTGTGAGACCCCAAGTGTGAGACCCCGAGTGTGAGACCCCAAGTGTGAGACCCCGAGTGTGAGATCCCGAGTGTGAGACCCCTGAGTGTGAGACCCCCGAGTGTGAGACCCCGAGTGTGAGATCCCGAGTGTGAGACCCCAAGTGTGAGACCCCGAGTGTGAGACCCCAAGTGTGAGACCCCAAGTGTGAGACCCCGAGTGTGAGACCCCGAGTGTGAGACCCCAAGTGTGAGACCCGAGTGTGAGATCCCGAGTGTGAGACCCCTGAGTGTGAGACCCCCGAGTGTGAGACCCCCGAGTGTGAGATCCCGAGTGTGAGACCCCAAGTGTGAGACCCCGAGTGTGAGACCCCAAGTGTGAGACCCCGAGTGTGAGATCCCGAGTGTGAGACCCCTGAGTGTGAGACCCCCGAGTGTGAGACCCTGAGTGTGAGATCCCCGAGTGTGAGACCCCCGAGTGTGAGACCCCCGAGTGTGAGACCGCGAGTGTGAGACCCCCGAGTGTGAGACCCCCGAGTGTGAGACCCCCAAGTGTGAGACCCGAGTGTGAGACCCCCAAGTGTGAGATCCCGAGTGTGAGAATCTGAGTGTGAGACCCCAAGTGTGAGACCCCAAGTGTGAGACCCCGAGTGTGAGACCACGAGTGTGAGACCCCAAGTGTGAGACCCCGAGTGTGAGTCCCCGAGTGTGAGACCCCAAGTGTGAGACCCGAGTGTGAGATCCCGAGTGTGAGACCCCTGAGTGTGAGACCCCCGAGTGTGAGACCCCCGAGTGTGAGATCCCGAGTGTGAGACCCCAAGTGTGAGACCCCGAGTGTGAGACCCCAAGTGTGAGACCCCGAGTGTGAGATCCCGAGTGTGAGACCCCTGAGTGTGAGACCCCCGAGTGTGAGACCCTGAGTGTGAGATCCCCGAGTGTGAGACCCCCGAGTGTGAGACCCCCGAGTGTGAGACCGCGAGTGTGAGACCCCCGAGTGTGAGACCCCCGAGTGTGAGACCCCCAAGTGTGAGACCCGAGTGTGAGACCCCCAAGTGTGAGATCCCGAGTGTGAGATCCTGAGTGTGAGACCCCAAGTGTGAGACCCCGAGTGTGAGACCCCCGAGTGTGAGACCCCCGAGTGTGAGATCCCGAGTGTGAGATCCCGAGTGTGAGACCCCAAGTGTGAGACCCCCCAAGGGTGAGACCCCAAGTGTGAGACCCCAAGTGTGAGACCCCGAGTGTGAGACCACGAGTGTGAGACCCCAAGTGTGAGACCCCGAGTGTGAGACCCCGAGTGTGAGACCCCAAGTGTGAGACCCGAGTGTGAGATCCCGAGTGTGAGACCCCTGAGTGTGAGACCCCCGAGTGTGAGACCCCCGAGTGTGAGATCCCGAGTGTGAGACCCCAAGTGTGAGACCCCGAGTGTGAGACCCCAAGTGTGAGACCCCGAGTGTGAGATCCCGAGTGTGAGACCCCTGAGTGTGAGACCCCCGAGTGTGAGACCCTGAGTGTGAGATCCCCGAGTGTGAGACCCCCGAGTGTGAGACCCCCGAGTGTGAGACCGCGAGTGTGAGACCCCCGAGTGTGAGACCCCCGAGTGTGAGACCCCCAAGTGTGAGACCCGAGTGTGAAACCCCCAAGTGTGAGATCCCGAGTGTGAGATCCTGAGTGTGAGACCCCAAGTGTGAGACCCCGAGTGTGAGACCCCCGAGTGTGAGACCCCCGAGTGTGAGATCCCGAGTGTGAGATCCCGAGTGTGAGACCCCAAGTGTGAGACCCCCCAAGGGTGAGACCCGAGTGTGAGACCCCCGAGTGTGAGACCACGAGTGTGAGACCCCGAGTGTGAGATCCCGAGTGCGAGACCCCGAGTGCGAGACCCCGAGTGTGAGACCCCAAGTGTGAGACCCCGAGTGTGAGACCCGAGTGTGAGACCCGAGTGTGAGACCCCGAGGGTGAGACCCCAAGTGTGAGACCCCGAGTGTAAGATCCCGAGTGTGACGACCCCGAGTGTGAGATCCACGAGTGTGAGACCCCCGAGTGTGAGACCCCCGAGTGTGAGACCCCTGAGTGTGAGACCGCGAGTGTGAGACCCCCGAGTGTGAGACCCCCGAGTGTGAGATCCCGAGTGTGAGACCCCCGAGTGTGAGACCCCAAGTGTGAGACCCCGAGTGTGAGACCCCCAAGTGTGAAACCCCCGAGTGTGAGACCCCAAGTGTGAGACCCCGAGTGTGAGACCCCCGAGTGTGAGACCCCAAGTGTGAGACCCCGAGTGTGAGACCCCCAAGTGTGAGACCCCCGAGTGTGAGACCCCCGAGGGTGAGACCCCAAGTGTGAGACCCCGAGTGTGAGACCCCGAGTGTGAGACCCCCGAGTGTGAGATCCTGAGTGTGAGATCCCGAGTGTGAGACCCCCGAGTGTGAGACCCCAATTGTGAGACCCCAAGTGTGAGACCCCGAGTATGAGACCACGAGTGTGAGACCCCAAGTGTGAGATCCCAAGTGTGAGACCCCCGAGTGTGAGACCCCGAGTGTGAGACCCCCGAGTGTGAGACCCGAGTGTGAGATCCCGAGTGTGAGACCCCTGAGTGTGAGACCCCCGAGTGTGAGACCCCTGAGTGTGAGACCCCCGAGTGTGAGACCCCCGAGTGTGAGACCCTCGAGTTTGAGACCCCCGAGTGTGAGACCCCTGAGTGTGAGATCCCGAGTGTGAGACCCGAGTGTGAGACCCCGAGTGTGAGACCCGAGTGTGAGACCCCGAGTGTGAGACCCGAGTGTGAGATCCCGAGTGTGAGATCCCGAGTGTGAGATCCCGAGTGTGAGACCCCCAAGTGTGAGATCCCGAGTGTGAGACCCCAAGTGTGAGACCCCGAGTGTGAGACCCCTGAGTGTGAGACCCCCGAGTGTGAGACCCCGAGTGTGAGACCCTGAGTGTGAGACCCCCGAGTGTGAGACCCCCGAGTGTGAGACCCCTGAGTGTGAGACCGCAAGTGTGAGACCCCCGAGTGTGAGACCCGAGTGTGAGACCCGAGTGTGAGACCCCAAGTGTGAGACCCCAAGTGTGAGACCCCGAGTGTGAGACCACGAGTGTGAGACCCCAAGTGTGAGACCCCGAGTGTGAGACCCCAAGTGTGAGACCCGAGTGTGAGATCCCGAGTGTGAGACCCCTGAGTGTGAGACCCCCGAGTGTGAGACCCTGAGTGTGAGATCCCGAGTGTGAGACCCCAAGTGTGAGACCCCGAGTGTGAGACCCCAAGTGTGAGACCCCGAGTGTGAGACCCCTGAGTGTGAGACCCCCGAGTGTGAGACCCCGAGTGTGAGACCCTGAGTGTGAGACCCCCGAGTGTGAGACCCCCGAGTGTGAGACCCCTGAGTGTGAGACCGCAAGTGTGAGACCCCCGAGTGTGAGACCCCCGAGTGTGAGACCCCCAAGTGTGAGACCCGAGTGTGAGACCCCCAAGTGTGAGATCCCGAGTGTGAGATCCTGAGTGTGAGACCCCAAGTGTGAGACCCCGAGTGTGAGACCCCCGAGTGAGAGATCCCGAGTGTGAGATCCCGAGTGTGAGACCCCAAGTGTGAGACCCCCCAAGGGTGAGACCCGAGTGTGAGACCCCCGAGTGTGAGACCACGAGTGTGAGACCCCGAGTGTGAGATCCCGAGTGCGAGACCCCGAGTGTGAGACCCCGAGTGTGAGACCCCGAGTGTGAGACCCCAAGTGTGAGACCCCGAGTGTGAGACCCGAGTGTGAGACCCGAGTGTGAGACCCCGAGGGTGAGACCCCAAGTGTGAGACCCCGAGTGTAAGATCCCGAGTGTGACGACCCCGAGTGTGAGATCCCCGAGTGTGAGACCCCCGAGTGTGAGACCCCCGAGTGTGAGACCCCTGAGTGTGAGACCGCGAGTGTGAGACCCCCGAGTGTGAGACCCCCGAGTGTGAGATCCCGAGTGTGAGACCCCCGAGTGTGAGACCCCAAGTGTGAGACCCCGAGTGTGAGACCCCAAGTGTTAAACCCCCGAGTGTGAGACCCCCGAGTGTGAGACCCCAAGTGTGAGACCCCGAGTGTGAGACCCCCGAGTGTGAGACCCCAAGTGTGAGACCCCGAGTGTGAGACCCCCAAGTGTGAGACCCCCGAGTGTGAGACCCCCGAGGGTGAGACCCCAAGTGTGAGACCCCGAGTGTGAGACCCTGAGTGTGAGACCCCCGAGTGTGAGATCCTGAGTGTGAGATCCCGAGTGTGAGACCCCCGAGTGTGAGACCATAATTGTGAGACCCCAAGTGTGAGACCCCGAGTATGAGACCACGAGTGTGAGACCCCAAGTGTGAGACCCCCGAGTGTGAGACCCCGAGTGTGAGACCCCCGAGTGTGAGACCCGAGTGTGAGATCCCGAGTGTGAGACCCCTGAGTGTGAGACCCCCGAGTGTGAGACCCCTGAGTGTGAGACCCCCGAGTGTGAGACCCCCGAGTGTGAGACCCTCGAGTTTGAGACCCCCGAGTGTGAGACCCCTGAGTGTGAGATCCCGAGTGTGAGACCCGAGTGTGAGACCCCGAGTGTGAGACCCGAGTGTGAGACCCCGAGTGTGAGACCCGAGTGTGAGATCCCGAGTGTGAGATCCCGAGTGTGAGATCCCGAGTGTGAGACCCCCAAGTGTGAGATCCCGAGTGTGAGATCCCGAGTGTGAGACCCCCAAGTGTGAGATCCCGAGTGTGAGACCCGAGTGTGAGACCCGAGTGTGAGACCCCAAGTGTGAGACCCCAAGTGTGAGACCCCGAGTGTGAGACCACGAGTGTGAGACCCCAAGTGTGAGACCCCAAGTGTGAGACCCGAGTGTGAGATCCCGAGTGTGAGACCCCTGAGTGTGAGACCCCCGAGTGTGAGACCCTGAGTGTGAGATCCCGAGTGTGAGACCCCAAGTGTGAGACCCCGAGTGTGAGACCCCAAGTGTGAGACCCCGAGTGTGAGATCCCGAGTGTGAGACCCCTGAGTGTGAGACCCCCGAGTGTGAGACCCTGAGTGTGAGATCCCGAGTGTGAGACCCCGAGTGTGAGATCCGACTGTGAGATCCCGAGTGTGAGACCCCGAGTGTGAGACCCCCGAGTGTGAGATCCCGAGTGTGAGACCCCGAGTGTGAGATCCCGAGTGTGAGACCCCTGAGTGTGAGACCCCTGAGTGTGAGACCGCGAGTGTGAGACCCCCGAGTGTGAGACCCCCGAGTGTGAGATCCCGAGTGTGAGACCCCCGAATGTGAGACCCCAAGTGTGAGACCCCGAGTGTGAGACCCCCGAGTGTGAGATCCTGAGTGTGAGATCCCGAGTGTGAGACCCCCGAGTGTGAGACCCCAATTGTGAGACCCCAAGTGTGAGGCCCCGAGTATGAGACCACGAGTGTGAGACCCCAAGTGTGAGATCCCAAGTGTGAGACCCCCGAGTGTGAGACCCCGAGTGTGAGACCCCCGAGTGTGAGATCCCGAGTGTGAGACCCCTGAGTGTGAGACCCCCGAGTGTGAGACCCCTGAGTGTGAGACCCCCAAGTGTGAGACCCCCGAGTGTGAGACCCCCGAGTTTGAGACCCCCGAGTGTGAGACCCCTGAGTGTGAGATCCCGAGTGTGAGACCCGAGTGTGAGACCCCGAGTGTGAGACCCGAGTGTGAGACCCCGAGTGTGAGACCCCGAGTGTGAGACCCAAGTGTGAGACCCCGAGTGTGAGACCCGAGTGTGAGACCCCGAGTGTGAGACCCGAGTGTGAGATCCCGAGTGTGAGATCCCGAGTGTGAGACCCCGAGTGTGAGACCCGAGTGTGAGACCCCGAGTGTGAGACCCGAGTGTGAGATCCCGAGTGTGAGATCCCGAGTGTGAGACCCCGAGTGTGAGATCCCGAGTGTGAGACCCCGAGTGTGAGATCCCGAGTGTGAGACCCCGAGTGTGAGATCCCAAGTGTGAGACCCCGAGTGTGAGACCCCCAGTGTGAGATCCCGAGTGTGAGACCCCGAGTGTGAGATCCCGAGTGTGAGACCCCGAGTGTGAGATCCCGAGTGTGAGACCCCCAAGTGTGAGATCCCGAGTGTGAGACCCGAGTGCGAGACCCGAGTGTGAGACCCCAAGTGTGAGACCCCAAGTGTGAGACCCCGAGTGTGAGACCACGAGTGTGAGACCCCAAGTGTGAGACCCCGAGTGTGAGACCCGAGTGTGAGATCCCGAGTGTGAGACCCCTGAGTGTGAGACCCCCGAGTGTGAGACCCTGAGTGTGAGATCCCGAGTGCGAGACCCCGAGTGTGAGACCCCGAGTGTGAGACCCCGAGTGTGAGACCCCAAGTGTGAGACCCCGAGTGTGAGACCCGAGTGTGAGACCCGAGTGTGAGACCCCGAGGGTGAGACCCCAAGTGTGAGACCCCGAGTGTAAGATCCCGAGTGTGACGACCCCGAGTGTGAGATCCCCGAGTGTGAGACCCCCGAGTGTGAGACCCCCGAGTGTGAGACCCCTGAGTGTGAGACCGCGAGTGTGAGACCCCCGAGTGTGAGACCCCCGAGTGTGAGATCCCGAGTGTGAGACCCCTGAGTGTAAGACCCCAAGTGTGAGACCCCGAGTGTGAGACCCCCAAGTGTGAAACCCCCGAGTGTGAGACCCCCGAGTGTGAGACCCCAAGTGTGAGACCCCGAGTGTGAGACCCCCGAGTGTGAGACCCCAAGTGTGAGACCCCGAGTGTGAGACCCCCAAGTGTGAGACCCCCGAGTGTGAGACCCCCGAGGGTGAGACCCCAAGTGTGAGACCCCGAGTGTGAGACCCCGAGTGTGAGACCCCCGAGTGTGAGATCCTGAGTGTGAGATCCCGAGTGTGAGACCCCCGAGTGTGAGACCCCAATTGTGAGACCCCAAGTGTGAGACCCCGAGTATGAGACCACGAGTGTGAGACCCCAAGTGTGAGATCCCAAGTGTGAGACCCCCGAGTGTGAGACCCCGAGTGTGAGACCCCCGAGTGTGAGACCCGAGTGTGAGATCCCGAGTGTGAGACCCCTGAGTGTGAGACCCCCGAGTGTGAGACCCCTGAGTGTGAGACCCCCGAGTGTGAGACCCCCGAGTGTGAGACCCTCGAGTTTGAGACCCCCGAGTGTGAGACCCCTGAGTGTGAGATCCCGAGTGTGAGACCCGAGTGTGAGACCCCGAGTGTGAGACCCGAGTGTGAGACCCCGAGTGTGAGACCCGAGTGTGAGATCCCGAGTGTGAGATCCCGAGTGTGAGATCCCGAGTGTGAGACCCCCAAGTGTGAGATCCCGAGTGTGAGATCCCGAGTGTGAGACCCCCAAGTGTGAGATCCCGAGTGTGAGACCCAAGTGTGAGACCCGAGTGTGAGACCCAAGTGTGAGACCCCAAGTGTGAGACCCCGAGTGTGAGACCACGAGTGTGAGACCCCAAGTGTGAGACCCCGAGTGTGAGACCCCGAGTGTGAGACCCCAAGTGTGAGACCCGAGTGTGAGATCCCGAGTGTGAGACCCCTGAGTGTGAGACCCCCGAGTGTGAGACCCTGAGTGTGAGATCCCGAGTGTGAGACCCCAAGTGTGAGACCCCGAGTGTGAGACCCCAAGTGTGAGACCCCGAGTGTGAGATCCCGAGTGTGAGACCCCTGAGTGTGAGACCCCCGAGTGTGAGACCCTGAGTGTGAGATCCCCGAGTGTGAGACCCCCGAGTGTGAGACCCCTGAGTGTGAGACCGCGAGTGTGAGACCCCCGAGTGTGAGACCCCCGAGTGTGAGACCCCCAAGTGTGAGACCCGAGTGTGAGACCCCCAAGTGTGAGATCCCGAGTGTGAGATCCTGAGTGTGAGACCCCAAGTGTGAGACCCCGAGTGTGAGACCCCCGAGTGTGAGACCCCCGAGTGTGAGATCCCAAGTGTGAGACCCCCCAAGGGTGAGACCCGAGTGTGAGACCCCCGAGTGTGAGACCACGAGTGTGAGACCCCGAGTGTGAGATCCCGAGTGCGAGACCCCGAGTGCGAGACCCCGAGTGTGAGACCCCAAGTGTGAGACCCCGAGTGTGAGACCCGAGTGTGAGACCCGAGTGTGAGACCCCGAGGGTGAGACCCCAAGTGTGAGACCCCGAGTGTAAGATCCCGAGTGTGACGACCCCGAGTGTGAGATCCCCGAGTGTGAGACCCCCGAGTGTGAGACCCCCGAGTGTGAGACCCCTGAGTGTGAGACCGTGAGTGTGTGACCCCCGAGTGTGAGACCCCCGAGTGTGAGATCCCGAGTGTGAGACCCCCGAGTGTGAGACCCCAAGTGTGAGACCCCGAGTGTGAGACCCCCAAGTGTGAAACCCCCGAGTGTGAGACCCCAAGTGTGAGACCCCGAGTGTGAGACCCCCGAGTGTGAGACCCCAAGTGTGAGACCCCGAGTGTGAGACCCCCAAGTGTGAGACCCCCGAGTGTGAGACCCCCGAGGGTGAGACCCCAAGTGTGAGACCCCGAGTGTGAGACCCCGAGTGTGAGACCCCCGAGTGTGAGATCCTGAGTGTGAGATCCCGAGTGTGAGACCCCCGAGTGTGAGACCCCAATTGTGAGACCCCAAGTGTGAGACCCCGAGTATGAGACCACGAGTGTGAGACCCCAAGTGTGAGATCCCAAGTGTGAGACCCCCGAGTGTGAGACCCCGAGTGTGAGACCCCCGAGTGTGAGACCCGAGTGTGAGATCCCGAGTGTGAGACCCCTGAGTGTGAGACCCCCGAGTGTGAGACCCCTGAGTGTGAGACCCCCGAGTGTGAGACCCCCGAGTGTGAGACCCTCGAGTTTGAGACCCCCGAGTGTGAGACCCCTGAGTGTGAGATCCCGAGTGTGAGACCCGAGTGTGAGACCCCGAGTGTGAGACCCGAGTGTGAGACCCCGAGTGTGAGACCCGAGTGTGAGATCCCGAGTGTGAGATCCCGAGTGTGAGATCCCGAGTGTGAGACCCCCAAGTGTGAGATCCCGAGTGTGAGACCCGAGTGTGAGACCCGAGTGTGAGACCCCAAGTGTGAGACCCCAAGTGTGAGACCCCGAGTGTGAGACCACGAGTGTGAGACCCCGAGTGTGAGACCCCGAGTGTGAGACCCCAAGTGTGAGACCCGAGTGTGAGATCCCGAGTGTGAGACCCCTGAGTGTGAGACCCCCGAGTGTGAGACCCTGAGTGTGAGATCCCGAGTGTGAGACCCCAAGTGTGAGACCCCGAGTGTGAGACCCCAAGTGTGAGACCCCGAGTGTGAGATCCCGAGTGTGAGACCCCTGAGTGTGAGACCCCCGAGTGTGAGACCCCGAGTGTGAGACCCTGAGTGTGAGACCCCCGAGTGTGAGACCCCCGAGTGTGAGACCCCTGAGTGTGAGACCGCGAGTGTGAGACCCCCGAGTGTGAGACCCCCGAGTGTGAGACCCCCAAGTGTGAGACCCGAGTGTGAGACCCCCAAGTGTGAAATCCCGAGTGTGAGATCCTGAGTGTGAGACCCCAAGTGTGAGACCCCGAGTGTGAGACCCCCGAGTGTGAGACCCCCGAGTGAGAGATCCCGAGTGTGAGATCCCGAGTGTGAGACCCCAAGTGTGAGACCCCCCAAGGGTGAGACCCGAGTGTGAGACCCCCGAGTGTGAGACCACGAGTGTGAGACCCCGAGTGTGAGATCCCGAGTGCGAGACCCCGAGTGTGAGACCCCGAGTGTGAGACCCCGAGTGTGAGACCCCAAGTGTGAGACCCCGAGTGTGAGACCCGAGTGTGAGACCCGAGTGTGAGACCCCGAGGGTGAGACCCCAAGTGTGAGACCCCGAGTGTAAGATCCCGAGTGTGACGACCCCGAGTGTGAGATCCCCGAGTGTGAGACCCCCGAGTGTGAGACCCCCGAGTGTGAGACCCCTGAGTGTGAGACCGCGAGTGTGAGACCCCCGAGTGTGAGACCCCCGAGTGTGAGATCCCGAGTGTGAGACCCCCGAGTGTGAGACCCCAAGTGTGAAACCCCGAGTGTGAGACCCCCAAGTGTGAAACCCCCGAGTGTGAGACCCCCGAGTGTGAGACCCCAAGTGTGAGACCCCGAGTGTGAGACCCCCGAGTGTGAGACCCCAAGTGTGAGACCCCGAGTGTGAGACCCCCAAGTGTGAGACCCCCGAGTGTGAGACCCCCAAGGGTGAGACCCCAAGTGTGAGACCCCGAGTGTGAGACCCCGAGTGTGAGACCCCCGAGTGTGAGATCCTGAGTGTGAGATCCCGAGTGTGAGACCCCCGAGTGTGAGACCCCAATTGTGAGACCCCAAGTGTGAGACCCCGAGTATGAGACCACGAGTGTGAGACCCCAAGTGTGAGATCCCAAGTGTGAGACCCCCGAGTGTGAGACCCCGAGTGTGAGACCCCCGAGTGTGAGACCCGAGTGTGAGATCCCGAGTGTGAGACCCCTGAGTGTGAGACCCCCGAGTGTGAGACCCCTGAGTGTGAGACCCCCGAGTGTGAGACCCCCGAGTGTGAGACCCTCGAGTTTGAGACCCCCGAGTGTGAGACCCCTGAGTGTGAGATCCCGAGTGTGAGACCCGAGTGTGAGACCCCGAGTGTGAGACCCGAGTGTGAGACCCCGAGTGTGAGACCCGAGTGTGAGATCCCGAGTGTGAGACCCCCAAGTGTGAGATCCCGAGTGTGAGATCCCGAGTGTGAGACCCCCAAGTGTGAGATCCCGAGTGTGAGACCCGAGTGTGAGACCCGAGTGTGAGACCCCAAGTGTGAGACCCCAAGTGTGAGACCCCGAGTGTGAGACCACGAGTGTGAGACCCCAAGTGTGAGACCCCGAGTGTGAGACCCCGAGTGTGAGACCCCAAGTGTGAGACCCGAGTGTGAGATCCCGAGTGTGAGACCCCTGAGTGTGAGACCCCCGAGTGTGAGACCCTGAGTGTGAGATCCCGAGTGTGAGACCCCAAGTGTGAGACCCTGAGTGTGAGACCCCAAGTGTGAGACCCCGAGTGTGAGATCCCGAGTGTGAGACCCCTGAGTGTGAGACCCCCGAGTGTGAGACCCTGAGTGTGAGATCCCGAGTGTGAGACCCCGAGTGTGAGATCCGACTGTGAGATCCCGAGTGTGAGACCCCGAGTGTGAGACCCCCGAGTGTGAGATCCCGAGTGTGAGACCCCGAGTGTGAGATCCCGAGTGTGAGACCCCTGAGTGTGAGACCCCTGAGTGTGAGACCGCGAGTGTGAGACCCCCGAGTGTGAGACCCCCGAGTGTGAGATCCCGAGTGTGAGACCCCCGAGTGTGAGACCCCAAGTGTGAGACCCCGAGTGTGAGACCCCCGAGTGTGAGATCCTGAGTGTGAGATCCCGAGTGTGAGACCCCCGAGTGTGAGACCCCAATTGTGAGACCCCAAGTGTGAGACCCCGAGTATGAGACCACGAGTGTGAGACCCCAAGTGTGAGATCCCAAGTGTGAGACCCCCGAGTGTGAGACCCCGAGTGTGAGACCCCCGAGTGTGAGACCCGAGTGTGAGATCCCGAGTGTGAGACCCCTGAGTGTGAGACCCCCGAGTGTGAGACCCCTGAGTGTGAGACCCCCAAGTGTGAGACCCCCGAGTGTGAGACCCCCGAGTGTGAGATCCCGAGTGTGAGACCCGAGTGTGAGACCCCGAGTGTGAGACCCCGAGTGTGAGACCCGAGTGTGAGACCCCGAGTGTGAGACCCGAGTGTGAGATCCCGAGTGTGAGATCCCGAGTGTGAGACCCGAGTGTGAGACCCCGAGTGTGAGACCCGAGTGTGAGATCCCGAGTGTGAGACCCCGAGTGTGAGATCCCGAGTGTGAGACCCCGAGTGTGAGATCCCGAGTGTGAGACCCCGAGTGTGAGACCCCAAGTGTGAGACCCGAGTGTGAGATCCCGAGTGTGAGACCCCTGAGTGTGAGACCCCCGAGTGTGAGACCCTGAGTGTGAGATCCCGAGTGTGAGACCCCAAGTGTGAGACCCCGAGTGTGAGACCCCAAGTGTGAGACCCCGAGTGTGAGATCCCGAGTGTGAGACCCCTGAGTGTGAGACCCCCGAGTGTGAGACCCCGAGTGTGAGACCCTGAGTGTGAGACCCCCGAGTGTGAGACCCCCGAGTGTGAGACCCCTGAGTGTGAGACCGCGAGTGTGAGACCCCCGAGTGTGAGACCCCCGAGTGTGAGACCCCCAAGTGTGAGACCCGAGTGTGAGACCCCCAAGTGTGAAATCCCGAGTGTGAGATCCTGAGTGTGAGACCCCAAGTGTGAGACCCCGAGTGTGAGACCCCCGAGTGTGAGACCCCCGAGTGAGAGATCCCGAGTGTGAGATCCCGAGTGTGAGACCCCAAGTGTGAGACCCCCCAAGGGTGAGACCCGAGTGTGAGACCCCCGAGTGTGAGACCACGAGTGTGAGACCCCGAGTGTGAGATCCCGAGTGCGAGACCCCGAGTGTGAGACCCCGAGTGTGAGACCCCGAGTGTGAGACCCCAAGTGTGAGACCCCGAGTGTGAGACCCGAGTGTGAGACCCGAGTGTGAGACCCCGAGGGTGAGACCCCAAGTGTGAGACCCCGAGTGTAAGATCCCGAGTGTGACGACCCCGAGTGTGAGATCCCCGAGTGTGAGACCCCCGAGTGTGAGACCCCCGAGTGTGAGACCCCTGAGTGTGAGACCGCGAGTGTGAGACCCCCGAGTGTGAGACCCCCGAGTGTGAGATCCCGAGTGTGAGACCCCCGAGTGTGAGACCCCAAGTGTGAGACCCCGAGTGTGAGACCCCCAAGTGTGAAACCCCCGAGTGTGAGACCCCCGAGTGTGAGACCCCAAGTGTGAGACCCCGAGTGTGAGACCCCCGAGTGTGAGACCCCAAGTGTGAGACCCCGAGTGTGAGACCCCCAAGTGTGAGACCCCCGAGTGTGAGACCCCCAAGGGTGAGACCCCAAGTGTGAGACCCCGAGTGTGAGACCCCGAGTGTGAGACCCCCGAGTGTGAGATCCTGAGTGTGAGATCCCGAGTGTGAGACCCCCGAGTGTGAGACCCCAATTGTGAGACCCCAAGTGTGAGACCCCGAGTATGAGACCACGAGTGTGAGACCCCAAGTGTGAGATCCCAAGTGTGAGACCCCCGAGTGTGAGACCCCGAGTGTGAGACCCCCGAGTGTGAGACCCGAGTGTGAGATCCCGAGTGTGAGACCCCTGAGTGTGAGACCCCCGAGTGTGAGACCCCTGAGTGTGAGACCCCCGAGTGTGAGACCCCCGAGTGTGAGACCCTCGAGTTTGAGACCCCCGAGTGTGAGACCCCTGAGTGTGAGATCCCGAGTGTGAGACCCGAGTGTGAGACCCCGAGTGTGAGACCCGAGTGTGAGACCCCGAGTGTGAGACCCGAGTGTGAGATCCCGAGTGTGAGACCCCCAAGTGTGAGATCCCGAGTGTGAGATCCCGAGTGTGAGACCCCCAAGTGTGAGATCCCGAGTGTGAGACCCGAGTGTGAGACCCGAGTGTGAGACCCCAAGTGTGAGACCCCAAGTGTGAGACCCCGAGTGTGAGACCACGAGTGTGAGACCCCAAGTGTGAGACCCCGAGTGTGAGACCCCGAGTGTGAGACCCCAAGTGTGAGACCCGAGTGTGAGATCCCGAGTGTGAGACCCCTGAGTGTGAGACCCCCGAGTGTGAGACCCTGAGTGTGAGATCCCGAGTGTGAGACCCCAAGTGTGAGACCCTGAGTGTGAGACCCCAAGTGTGAGACCCCGAGTGTGAGATCCCGAGTGTGAGACCCCTGAGTGTGAGACCCCCGAGTGTGAGACCCTGAGTGTGAGATCCCGAGTGTGAGACCCCGAGTGTGAGATCCGACTGTGAGATCCCGAGTGTGAGACCCCGAGTGTGAGACCCCCGAGTGTGAGATCCCGAGTGTGAGACCCCGAGTGTGAGATCCCGAGTGTGAGACCCCTGAGTGTGAGACCCCTGAGTGTGAGACCGCGAGTGTGAGACCCCCGAGTGTGAGACCCCCGAGTGTGAGATCCCGAGTGTGAGACCCCCGAGTGTGAGACCCCAAGTGTGAGACCCCGAGTGTGAGACCCCCGAGTGTGAGATCCTGAGTGTGAGATCCCGAGTGTGAGACCCCCGAGTGTGAGACCCCAATTGTGAGACCCCAAGTGTGAGACCCCGAGTATGAGACCACGAGTGTGAGACCCCAAGTGTGAGATCCCAAGTGTGAGACCCCCGAGTGTGAGACCCCGAGTGTGAGACCCCCGAGTGTGAGACCCGAGTGTGAGATCCCGAGTGTGAGACCCCTGAGTGTGAGACCCCCGAGTGTGAGACCCCTGAGTGTGAGACCCCCAAGTGTGAGACCCCCGAGTGTGAGACCCCCGAGTGTGAGATCCCGAGTGTGAGACCCGAGTGTGAGACCCCGAGTGTGAGACCCGAGTGTGAGACCCCGAGTGTGAGACCCGAGTGTGAGACCCCGAGTGTGAGACCCGAGTGTGAGACCCCGAGTGTGAGACCCGAGTGTGAGATCCCGAGTGTGAGATCCCGAGTGTGAGACCCGAGTGTGAGACCCCGAGTGTGAGACCCGAGTGTGAGATCCCGAGTGTGAGACCCCGAGTGTGAGATCCCGAGTGTGAGACCCCGAGTGTGAGATCCCGAGTGTGAGACCCCGAGTGTGAGACCCTGAGTGTGAGACCCCGAGTGTGAGACCCCGAGTGTGAGATCCCGAGTGTGAGACCCCGAGTGTGAGATCCCGAGTGTGAGACCCCGAGTGTGAGATCCCGAGTGTGAGACCCCCAAGTGTGAGATCCCGAGTGTGAGACCCGAGTGCGAGACCCGAGTGTGAGACCCCAAGTGTGAGACCCCAAGTGTGAGACCCCGAGTGTGAGACCACGAGTGTGAGACCCCAAGTGTGAGACCCCGAGTGTGAGACCCCGAGTGTGAGACCCCAAGTGTGAGACCCGAGTGTGAGATCCCGAGTGTGAGACCCCTGAGTGTGAGACCCCCGAGTGTGAGACCCTGAGTGTGAGATCCCGAGTGTGAGACCCCAAGTGTGAGACCCCGAGTGTGAGATCCCGAGTGTGAGACCCCTGAGTGTGAGACCCCTTAGTGTGAGACCCTGAGTGTGAGATCCCGAGTGTGAGACCCCGAGTGTGAGATCCGACTGTGAGATCCCGAGTGTGAGACCCCGAGTGTGAGACCCCCGAGTGTGAGATCCCGAGTGTGAGACCCCCGAGTGTGAGACCCCGAGTGTGAGATCCCGAGTGTGAGACCCCTGAGTGTGAGACCCCTGAGTGTGAGACCGCGAGTGTGAGACCCCCGAGTGTGAGACCCCCGAGTGTGAGATCCCGAGTGTGAGACCCCCGAGTGTGAGACCCCAAGTGTGAAACCCCCGAGTGTGAGACCCCCGAGTGTGAGACCCCAAGTGTGAGACCCCGAGTGTGAGACCCCCGAGTGTGAGACCCCAAGTGTGAGACCCCGAGTGTGAGGACCCCCAAGTGTGAGACCCCTGAGTGTGAGACCCCCGAGGGTGAGACCCCAAGTGTGAGACCCCGAGTGTGAGACCCCGAGTGTGAGACCCCGAGTGTAAGACCCCCGAGTGTGAGATCCCGAGTGTGAGACCCCGAGTGTGAGACCCCCGAGTGTGAGAAGCGAGTGTAAGATCCTGAGTGTGAGACCCCAAGTGTGAGACCCGATTGTGAGACCCCCGAGTGTGAGACCTCGAGTGTGAGATTCCGAGTGTGAAACCCCCGAGTGTGAGACCTCGAGTGTGAGACCCCCGAGTGTGAGACCCCGAGTGTGAGACCCCCAAGTATGAGACCCGAGTGTGAGACCCCGAGTGTGAGACCCCCCGAGTGTGAGATCCCGAGTGTGAGACCCCGAGTGTGAGACCCGAGTCTAAGATCCTGAGTGTGAGACCCCGAGTGTGAGACCCCCGAGTGTAAGACCCCCCGAGTGTGGGATCCCGAGTGTGAGACCTCGAGTGTGAGATCCCGAGTGTGAGACCCCAAGTGTGAGACCCCGAGTGTGAGGCCCCAGAGTGTGAGACCCCAAGTGTGAGACCCCGAGTGTGAGACCCCCGAGTGTGAGACCCGAGTGTGAGATCCCGAGTGTGAGACCCCTGAGTGTGAGACCCCCGAGTGTGAGACCCCTGAGTGTGAGACCCCCGAGTGTGAGACCCCCGAGTGTGAGACCCTCGAGTTTGAGACCCCCGAGTGTGAGACCCCTGAGTGTGAGATCCCGAGTGTGAGACCCGAGTGTGAGACCCCGAGTGTGAGACCCGAGTGTGAGACCCCGAGTGTGAGACCCGAGTGTGAGATCCCGAGTGTGAGATCCCGAGTGTGAGATCCCGAGTGTGAGACCCCCAAGTGTGAGATCCCGAGTGTGAGACCCGAGTGTGAGACCCGAGTGTGAGACCCCAAGTGTGAGACCCCAAGTGTGAGACCCCGAGTGTGAGACCACGAGTGTGAGACCCCAAGTGTGAGACCCGAGTGTGAGACCCCAAGTGTGAGACCCGAGTGTGAGATCCCGAGTGTGAGACCCCTGAGTGTGAGACCCCCGAGTGTGAGACCCTGAGTGTGAGATCCCGAGTGTGGAGACCCCAAGTGTGAGACCCCGAGTGTGAGACCCCAAGTGTGAGACCCCGAGTGTGAGATCCCGAGTGTGAGACCCCTGAGTGTGAGACCCCCGAGTGTGAGACCCCGAGTGTGAGACCCTGAGTGTGAGACCCCCGAGTGTGAGACCCCCGAGTGTGAGACCCCTGAGTGTGAGACCGCGAGTGTGAGACCCCCGAGTGTGAGACCCCCGAGTGTGAGACCCCCAAGTGTGAGACCCGAGTGTGAGACCCCCAAGTGTGAAATCCCGAGTGTGAGATCCTGAGTGTGAGACCCCAAGTGTGAGACCCCGAGTGTGAGACCCCCGAGTGTGAGACCCCCGAGTGAGAGATCCCGAGTGTGAGATCCCGAGTGTGAGACCCCAAGTGTGAGACCCCCCAAGGGTGAGACCCGAGTGTGAGACCCCCCGAGTGTGAGACCACGAGTGTGAGACCCCGAGTGTGAGATCCCGAGTGCGAGACCCCGAGTGTGAGACCCCGAGTGTGAGACCCCGAGTGTGAGACCCCAAGTGTGAGGACCCCGAGTGTGAGACCCGAGTGTGAGACCCGAGTGTGAGACCCCGAGGGTGAGACCCCAAGTGTGAGACCCCGAGTGTAAGATCCCGAGTGTGACGACCCCGAGTGTGAGATCCCCGAGTGTGAGACCCCCGAGTGTGAGACCCCCGAGTGTGAGACCCCTGAGTGTGAGACCGCGAGTATGAGACCCCCGAGTGTGAGACCCCCGAGTGTGAGATCCCGAGTGTGAGACCCCCGAGTGTGAGACCCCAAGTGTGAGACCCCGAGTGTGAGACCCCCAAGTGTGAAACCCCCGAGTGTGAGACCCCCGAGTGTGAGACCCCAAGTGTGAGACCCCGAGTGTGAGACCCCCGAGTGTGAGACCCCAAGTGTGAGACCCCGAGTGTGAGACCCCCAAGTGTGAGACCCCCGAGTGTGAGACCCCCAAGGGTGAGACCCCAAGTGTGAGACCCCGAGTGTGAGACCCCGAGTGTGAGACCCCCGAGTGTGAGATCCTGAGTGTGAGATCCCGAGTGTGAGACCCCCGAGTGTGAGACCCCAATTGTGAGACCCCAAGTGTGAGACCCCGAGTATGAGACCACGAGTGTGAGACCCCAAGTGTGAGATCCCAAGTGTGAGACCCCCGAGTGTGAGACCCCGAGTGTGAGACCCCCGAGTGTGAGACCCGAGTGTGAGATCCCGAGTGTGAGACCCCTGAGTGTGAGACCCCTGAGTGTGAGACCCCTGAGTGTGAGACCCCCGAGTGTGAGACCCCCGAGTGTGAGACCCTCGAGTTTGAGACCCCCGAGTGTGAGACCCCTGAGTGTGAGATCCCGAGTGTGAGACCCGAGTGTGAGACCCCGAGTGTGAGACCCGAGTGTGAGACCCCGAGTGTGAGACCCGAGTGTGAGATCCCGAGTGTGAGACCCCCAAGTGTGAGATCCCGAGTGTGAGATCCCGAGTGTGAGACCCCCAAGTGTGAGATCCCGAGTGTGAGACCCGAGTGTGAGACCCGAGTGTGAGACCCCAAGTGTGAGACCCCAAGTGTGAGACCCCGAGTGTGAGACCACGAGTGTGATACCCCAAGTGTGAGACCCCGAGTGTGAGACCCCGAGTGTGAGACCCCAAGTGTGAGACCCGAGTGTGAGATCCCGAGTGTGAGACCCCTGAGTGTGAGACCCCCGAGTGTGAGACCCTGAGTGTGAGATCCCCGAGTGTGAGACCCCAAGTGTGAGACCCTGAGTGTGAGACCCCAAGTGTGAGACCCCGAGTGTGAGATCCCGAGTGTGAGACCCCTGAGTGTGAGACCTCCGAGTGTGAGACCCTGAGTGTGAGATCCCGAGTGTGAGACCCCGAGTGTGAGATCCGACTGTGAGATCCCGAGTGTGAGACCCCGAGTGTGAGACCCCCGAGTGTGAGATCCCGAGTGTGAGACCCCGAGTGTGAGATCCCGAGTGTGAGACCCCTGAGTGTGAGACCCCTGAGTGTGAGACCGCGAGTGTGAGACCCCCGAGTGTGAGACCCCCGAGTGTGAGATCCCGAGTGTGAGACCCCCGAGTGTGAGACCCCAAGTGTGAGACCCCGAGTGTGAGACCCCCGAGTGTGAGATCCTGAGTGTGAGATCCCGAGTGTGAGACCCCCGAGGTGGTGAGACCCCAAAGTGAGACCACATGAGGTAGACCAGAGTGTGAGACCCCGAGTGTGAGACCCCAAGTGTGAGACCCCCGAGTGTGAGACCCGAGTGTGAGACCCCGAGTGTGAGACCCCGAGTGTGGACCCCAGTGTGAGACCCCGAGTGTGAGACCCCGAGTGTGAGACCCCCGAGTGTG
Source organism: Lithobates septentrionalis (assembly GCA_037952835.1). Lineage (NCBI taxonomy): Eukaryota > Metazoa > Chordata > Amphibia > Anura > Ranidae > Lithobates > Lithobates septentrionalis. The sequence goes on along the minus strand of JBBDGP010004574.1, from coordinate 67,227 downwards.
AGACCCCCGAGTGTGAGACCCGAGTGTGAGATCCCCGAGTGTGAGACCCCCTGAGTGTGAGACCCCTGAGTGTGAGACCCCGAGTGTGAGACCCCAGAGTGTGAGACCCCGAGTGTGAGACCCCGAGTGTGAGATCCCGAGTGTGAGACCCCGAGTGTGAGAACCCCGAGTGTGAGACCCGAGTGTGGAGACCCCGAGTGTGAGACCCGAGTGTGAGACCCCGAGTGTGAGACCCCGAGTGTGAGACCCCGAGTGTGAGACCCGAGTGTGAGATCCCGAGTGTGAGATCCCGAGTGTGAGACCCCGAGTGTGAGACCCGAGTGTGAGACCCCGAGTGTGAGACCCCGAGTGTGAGATCCCGAGTGTGAGATCCCGAGTGTGAGACCCCGAGTGTGAGATCCCGAGTGTGAGACCCCGAGTGTGAGATCCCGAGTGTGAGACCCCGAGTGTGAGACCCTGAGTGTGAGACCCGAGTGTGAGACCCCGAGTGTGAGATCCCGAGTGTGAGACCCCGAGTGTGAGATCCCGAGTGTGAGACCCCGAGTGTGAGATCCCGAGTGTGAGACCCCCAAGTGTGAGATCCCGAGTGTGAGACCCGAGTGCGAGACCCGAGTGTGAGACCCCAAGTGTGAGACCCCAAGTGTGAGACCCCGAGTGTGAGACCACGAGTGTGAGACCCCAAGTGTGAGACCCCGAGTGTGAGACCCCGAGTGTGAGACCCCAAGTGTGAGACCCGAGTGTGAGATCCCGAGTGTGAGACCCCTGAGTGTGAGACCCCCGAGTGTGAGACCCTGAGTGTGAGATCCCGAGTGTGAGACCCCAAGTGTGAGACCCCGAGTGTGAGATCCCGAGTGTGAGACCCCTGAGTGTGAGACCCCTTAGTGTGAGACCCTGAGTGTGAGATCCCGAGTGTGAGACCCCGAGTGTGAGATCCGACTGTGAGATCCCGAGTGTGAGACCCCGAGTGTGAGACCCCCGAGTGTGAGATCCCGAGTGTGAGACCCCCGAGTGTGAGACCCCGAGTTTGAGATCCCGAGTGTGAGACCCCTGAGTGTGAGACCCCTGAGTGTGAGACCGCGAGTGTGAGACCCCCGAGTGTGAGACCCCCGAGTGTGAGATCCCGAGTGTGAGACCCCCGAGTGTGAGACCCCAAGTGTGAAACCCCCGAGTGTGAGACCCCCGAGTGTGAGACCCCAAGTGTGAGACCCCGAGTGTGAGACCCCCGAGTGTGAGACCCCAAGTGTGAGACCCCGAGTGTGAGACCCCCAAGTGTGAGACCCCTGAGTGTGAGACCCCCGAGGGTGAGACCCCAAGTGTGAGACCCCGAGTGTGAGACCCCGAGTGTGAGACCCCGAGTGTAAGACCCCCGAGTGTGAGATCCCGAGTGTGAGACCCCGAGTGTGAGACCCCCAAGTGTGAGAAGCGAGTGTAAGATCCTGAGTGTGAGACACCAAGTGTGAGACCCGATTGTGAGACCCCCGAGTGTGAGACCTCGAGTGTGAGATTCCGAGTGTGAAACCCCCGAGTGTGAGACCTCGAGTGTGAGACCCCCGAGTGTGAGACCCCGAGTGTGAGACCCCCAAGTATGAGACCCGAGTGTGAGACCCCGAGTGTGAGACCCCCGAGTGTGAGATCCCGAGTGTGAGACCCCGAGTGTGAGACCCGAGTCTAAGATCCTGAGTGTGAGACCCCGAGTGTGAGACCCCCGAGTGTAAGACCCCCGAGTGTGGGATCCCGAGTGTGAGACCTCGAGTGTGAGATCCCGAGTGTGAGACCCCAAGTGTGAGACCCCGAGTGTGAGGGCCCCAGAGTGTGAGACCCCAAGTGTGAGACCCCCGAGTGTGAGACCCCGAGTGTGAGACCCCCGATTGTAAGACCCCGAGTGTGAGACCCCCGAGTGTGAGACCCCCGAGTGTGAGACCCCCGAGTGTGAGACCCCTGAGTGTGAGACCCCCAAGTGTGAGACCCCTGAGTGTGAGACCCCTGAGTGTGAGACCCCCAAGTGTGAGACCCCTGAGTGTGAGACCCGAGTGTGAGACCCCCGAGTGTAAGATGCCGAGTGTGAGATCCTGAGTGTGAGACCCCAAGTGTGAGACCCCGAGTGTGAGACCCCCGAGTGTGGAACCCCCGAGTGTGAGACCCCCGAGTGTGAGATCCCGAGTGTGAGACCCCAAGTGTGAGACCCCCCAAGTGTGAGACCCCGAGTGCGAGACCCCGAGTGTGACATCCCGAGTGCGAGACCCCGAGTGTGAGACCCGAGTGTGAAACCCCAAGTGTGAGACCCCAATTGTGAGACCCCGAGTGTGAGACCCCGAGTGTGAGACCCCCGAGTGTGAGACCCCAAGTGTGAGACCCCGAGTGTGAGACCCGAGTGTGAGACCCGAGTGTGAGACCCCGAGGGTGAGACCCCAAGTGTGAGACCCCGAGTGTGAGATCCCGAGTGCGAGACCCCGAGTGTGAGGACCCCGAGTGTGAGACCCCCGAGTGTGAGACCCCCGAGTGTGAGACTCCTGAGTGTGAGACCCCTGAGTGTGAGACCGCGAGTGTGAGACCCCCGAGTGTGAGACCCCCGAGTGTGAGACCCCCGAGTGTGAGACCCGAGTGTGAGACCCCGAGTGTGAGACCCCAAGTGTGAGACCCCGAGTGTGAGACCCGAGTTTGAGACCCCGAGGGTGAGACCTCAAGTGTAAGGACCACGAGTGTGAGACCCCCGAGTGTGAGACCCCTGAGTGTGAGACCCCAAGTGTGAGACCCCGAGTGTGAGACCCCGAGTGTGAGACCCCCAAGTGTGAAACCCCCGAGTGTGAGACCCCCGAGTGTGAGACCCCAAGTGTGAGACCCCGAGTGTGAGACCCCCGAGTGTGAGACCCCAAGTGTGAGACCCCGAGTGTGAGACCCCCAAGTGTGAGACCCCTGAGTGTGAGACCCCCGAGGGTGAGACCTCAAGTGTGAGACCCCGAGTGTGAGACCCCGAGTGTAAGACCCCCGAGTGTGAGATCCCAAGTGTGAGACCCCGAGTGTGAGACCCCCGAGTGTGAGACCCGAGTGTAAGATCCCGAGTGTGAGACCCCAAGTGTGAGACCCCGAGTGTGAGACCCCCAAGTGTGAGACCCCTGAGTGTGAGACCCCCGAGGGTGAGACCCCAAGTGTGAGACCCCGAGTGTGAGACCCCGAGTGTAAGACCCCCGAGTGTGAGATCCCAAGTGTGAGACCCCGAGTGTGAGACCCCCGAGTGTGAGACCCCGAGTGTGAGACCTCGAGTGTGAGACCCCGAGTGTGAGACCCAGAGTGTGAGACCCCAAGTGTGAGACCCGAGTGTGAGACCCAAGTGTGAGACCCCGAGGGTGAGACCCCGAGTGTGAGACCCCGAGTGTGACATCCCGAGTGCGAGACCCCGAGTGTGAGGACCCTGAGTGTGAGACCCCCGAGTGTGAGACCCCCGAGTGTGAGACCCCTGAGTGTGAGACCGCGAGTGTGAGACCCCCGAGTGTGAGACCCCCAAGTGTGAGACCCGAGTGTGAGACCCCCAAGTGTGAGATCCCGAGTGTGAGATCCTGAGTGTGAGACCCCAAGTGTGAGACCCCGAGTGTGAGACCCCCGAGTGTGAGACCCCCGAGTGTGAGATCCCGAGTGTGAGATCCCGAGTGTGAGACCCCAAGTGTGAGACCCCCAAGGGTGAGACCCGAGTGTGAGACCCCCGAGTGTGAGACCACGAGTGTGAGACCCCGAGTGTGAGATCCCGAGTGCGAGACCCCGAGTGCGAGACCCCGAGTGTGAGACCCCAAGTGTGAGACCCCGAGTGTGAGACCCGAGTGTGAGACCCGAGTGTGAGACCCCGAGGGTGAGACCCCAAGTGTGAGACCCCGAGTGTAAGATCCCGAGTGTGACGACCCCGAGTGTGAGATCCCCGAGTGTGAGACCCCCGAGTGTGAGACCCCCGAGTGTGAGACCCCTGAGTGTGAGACCGCGAGTGTGAGACCCCCGAGTGTGAGACCCCCGAGTGTGAGATCCCGAGGGTGAGACCCCCGAGTGTGAGACCCCAAGTGTGAGACCCCGAGTGTGAGACCCCCAAGTGTGAAACCCCCGAGTGTGAGACCCCAAGTGTGAGACCCCGAGTGTGAGACCCCCGAGTGTGAGACCCCAAGTGTGAGACCCCGAGTGTGAGACCCCCAAGTGTGAGACCCCCGAGTGTGAGACCCCCGAGGGTGAGACCCCAAGTGTGAGACCCCGAGTGTGAGACCCCGAGTGTGAGCCCCCCGAGTGTGAGATCCTGAGTGTGAGATCCCGAGTGTGAGACCCCCGAGTGTGAGACCCCAATTGTGAGACCCCAAGTGTGAGACCCCGAGTATGAGACCACGAGTGTGAGACCCCAAGTGTGAGATCCCAAGTGTGAGACCCCCGAGTGTGAGACCCCGAGTGTGAGACCCCCGAGTGTGAGACCCGAGTGTGAGATCCGGAGTGTGAGACCCCTGAGTGTGAGACCCCCGAGTGTGAGACCCCTGAGTGTGAGACCCCCGAGTGTGAGACCCCCGAGTGTGAGACCCTCGAGTTTGAGACCCCCGAGTGTGAGACCCCTGAGTGTGAGATCCAGAGTGTGAGACCCGAGTGTGAGACCCCGAGTGTGAGACCCGAGTGTGAGACCCCGAGTGTGAGACCCGAGTGTGAGACCCCGAGTGTGAGACCCGAGTGTGAGACCCGAGTGTGAGACCCGAGTGTGAGACCCCAAGTGTGAGACCCGAGTGTGAGACCCCCAAGTGTGAGATCCCGAGTGTGAGACCCGAGTGTGAGACCCGAGTGTGAGACCCAAGTGTGAGACCCCAAGTGTGAGACCCCGAGTGTGAGACCACGAGTGTGAGACCCCAAGTGTGAGACCCCGAGTGTGAGACCCCGAGTGTGAGACCCCAAGTGTGAGACCCGAGTGTGAGATCCCGAGTGTGAGACCCCTGAGTGTGAGACCCCCGAGTGTGAGACCCTGAGTGTGAGATCCCGAGTGTGAGACCCCAAGTGTGAGACCCCGAGTGTGAGACCCCAAGTGTGAGACCCCGAGTGTGAGATCCTGAGTGTGAGACCCCTGAGTGTGAGACCCCCGAGTGTGAGACCCCGAGTGTGAGACCCTGAGTGTGAGACCCCCGAGTGTGAGACCCCCGAGTGTGAGACCCCTGAGTGTGAGACCGCGAGTGTGAGACCCCCGAGTGTGAGACCCCCGAGTGTGAGACCCCCGAGTGTGAGACCCGAGTGTGAGACCCCCAAGTGTGAGATCCCGAGTGTGAGATCCTGAGTGTGAGACCCCAAGTGTGAGACCCCGAGTGTGAGACCCCCTAGTGTGAGACCCCCGAGTGAGAGATCCCGAGTGTGAGATCCCGAGTGTGAGACCCCAAGTGTGAGACCCCCCAAGGGTGAGACCCGAGTGTGAGACCCCCGAGTGTGAGACCACGAGTGTGAGACCCCGAGTGTGAGATCCCGAGTGCGAGACCCCGAGTGTGAGACCCCGAGTGTGAGACCCCGAGTGTGAGACCCCAAGTGTGAGACCCCGAGTGTGAGACCCGAGTGTGAGACCCGAGTGTGAGACCCCGAGGGTGAGACCCCCGAGTGTGAGACCCCCGAGTGTGAGACCCCGAGTGTGAGACCCTGAGTGTGAGACCCCCGAGTGTGAGACCCCCGAGTGTGAGACCCCTGAGTGTGAGACCGCGAGTGTGAGACCCCCGAGTGTGAGACCCCCGAGTGTGAGACCCCCGAGTGTGAGACCCGAGTGTGAGACCCTCAAGTGTGAGATCCCGAGTGTGAGATCCTGAGTGTGAGACCCCAAGTGTGAGACCCCGAGTGTGAGACCCCCGAGTGTGAGACCCCCGAGTGAGAGATCCCGAGTGTGAGATCCCGAGTGTGAGACCCCAAGTGTGAGACCCCCCAAGGGTGAGACCCGAGTGTGAGACCCCCGAGTGTGAGACCACGAAGTGTGAGACCCCGAGTGTGAGATCCCGAGTGCGAGACCCCGAGTGTGAGACCCCGAGTGTGAGACCCCGAGTGTGAGACCCCAAGTGTGAGACCCCGAGTGTGAGACCCGAGTGTGAGACCCGAGTGTGAGACCCCGAGGGTGAGACCCCAAGTGTGAGACCCCGAGTGTAAGATCCCGAGTGTGACGACCCCGAGTGTGAGATCCCCGAGTGTGAGACCCCCGAGTGTGAGACCCCCGAGTGTGAGACCCCTGAGTGTGAGACCGCGAGTGTGAGACCCCCGAGTGTGAGACCCCCGAGTGTGAGATCCCGAGTGTGAGACCCCCGAGTGTGAGACCCCAAGTGTGAGACCCCGAGTGTGAGACCCCCAAGTGTGAAACCCCCGAGTGTGAGACCCCCGAGTGTGAGACCCCAAGTGTGAGACCCCGAGTGTGAGACCCCCGAGTGTGAGACCCCAAGTGTGAGACCCCGAGTGTGAGACCCCCGAGTGTGAGACCCCCGAGTGTGAGACCCCCGAGGGTGAGACCCCAAGTGTGAGACCCCGAGTGTGAGACCCCGAGTGTGAGACCCCCGAGTGTGAGATCCTGAGTGTGAGATCCCGAGTGTGAGACCCCCGAGTGTGAGACCCCAATTGTGAGACCCCAAGTGTGAGACCCCGAGTATGAGACCACGAGTGTGAGACCCCAAGTGTGAGATCCCAAGTGTGAGACCCCCGAGTGTGAGACCCCGAGTGTGAGACCCCCGAGTGTGAGACCCGAGTGTGAGATCCCGAGTGTGAGACCCCTGAGTGTGAGACCCCCGAGTGTGAGACCCCTGAGTGTGAGACCCCCGAGTGTGAGACCCCCGAGTGTGAGACCCTCGAGTTTGAGACCCCCGAGTGTGAGACCCCTGAGTGTGAGATCCCGAGTGTGAGACCCGAGTGTGAGACCCCGAGTGTGAGACCCGAGTGTGAGACCCCGAGTGTGAGACCCGAGTGTGAGATCCCGAGTGTGAGATCCCGAGTGTGAGACCCCCAAGTGTGAGATCCCGAGTGTGAGATCCCGAGTGTGAGACCCCCAAGTGTGAGATCCCGAGTGTGAGACCCGAGTGTGAGACCCGAGTGTGAGACCCCAAGTGTGAGACCCCAAGTGTGAGACCCCGAGTGTGAGACCACGAGTGTGAGACCCCAAGTGTGAGACCCCGAGTGTGAGACCCCGAGTGTGAGACCCCAAGTGTGAGACCCGAGTGTGAGATCCCGAGTGTGAGACCCCTGAGTGTGAGACCCCCGAGTGTGAGACCCTGAGTGTGAGATCCCGAGTGTGAGACCCCAAGTGTGAGACCCCGAGTGTGAGACCCCAACTGTGAGACCCCGAGTGTGAGATCCCGAGTGTGAGACCCCTGAGTGTGAGACCCCCGAGTGTGAGACCCTGAGTGTGAGATCCCGAGTGTGAGACCCAGAGTGTGAGATCCGACTGTGAGATCCCGAGTGTGAGACCCCGAGTGTGAGACCCCCGAGTGTGAGATCCCGAGTGTGAGACCCCGAGTGTGAGATCCCGAGTGTGAGACCCCTGAGTGTGAGACCCCTGAGTGTGAGACCGCGAGTGTGAGACCCCCGAGTGTGAGACCCCCGAGTGTGAGATCCCGAGTGTGAGACCCCCGAGTGTGAGACCCCAAGTGTGAGACCCCGAGTGTGAGACCCCCGAGTGTGAGATCCTGAGTGTGAGATCCCGAGTGTGAGACCCCCGAGTGTGAGACCCCAATTGTGAGACCCCAAGTGTGAGACCCCGAGTATGAGACCACGAGTGTGAGACCCCAAGTGTGAGATCCCAAGTGTGAGACCCCCGAGTGTGAGACCCCGAGTGTGAGACCCCCGAGTGTGAGACCCGAGTGTGAGATCCCGAGTGTGAGACCCCTGAGTGTGAGAACCCCGAGTGTGAGACCCCTGAGTGTGAGACCCCCAAGTGTGAGACCCCCGAGTGTGAGACCCCCGAGTTTGAGACCCCCGAGTGTGAGACCCCTGAGTGTGAGATCCCGAGTGTGAGACCCGAGTGTGAGACCCTGAGTGTGAGACCCGAGTGTGAGACCCCGAGTGTGAGACCCCGAGTGTGAGACCCGAGTGTGAGACCCCGAGTGTGAGACCCGAGTGTGAGACCCCGAGTGTGAGACCCGAGTGTGAGATCCCGAGTGTGAGACCCCGAGTGTGAGACCCGAGTGTGAGACCCCGAGTGTGAGACCCGAGTGTGAGATCCCGAGTGTGAGATCCCGAGTGTGAGACCCCGAGTGTGAGATCCCGAGTGTGAGACCCCGAGTGTGAGATCCCGAGTGTGAGACCCCGAATGTGAGATCCCGAGTGTGAGACCCCGAGTGTGAGACCCCGAGTGTGAGATCCCGAGTGTGAGACCCCGAGTGTGAGATCCCGAGTGTGAGACCCCGAGTGTGAGATCCCGAGTGTGAGACCCCTGAGTGTGAGACCCCCGAGTGTGAGACCCTGAGTGTGAGATCCCGAGTGTGAGACCCCAAGTGTGAGACCCCGAGTGTGAGATCCCGAGTGTGAGACCCCTGAGTGTGAGACCCCCGAGTGTGAGACCCTGAGTGTGAGATCCCGAGTGTGAGACCCCGAGTGTGAGATCCGACTGTGAGATCCCGAGTGTGAGACCCCCGAGTGTGAGACCCCCGAGTGTGAGATCCCGAGTGTGAGACCCCCGAGTGTGAGACCCCAAGTGTGAAACCCCCGAGTGTGAGACCCCCGAGTGTGAGACCCCAAGTGTGAGACCCCGAGTGTGAGACCCCCGAGTGTGAGACCCCAAGTGTGAGACCCCGAGTGTGAGACCCCCAAGTGTGAGACCCCTGAGTGTGAGACCCCCGAGGGTGAGACCCCAAGTGTGAGACCCCGAGTGTGAGACCCCGAGTGTGAGACCCCGAGTGTGAGACCCCCGAGTGTGAGACCCTGAGTGTGAGATCCCGAGTGTGAGACCCCGAGTGTGAGATCCGACTGTGAGATCCCAAGTGTGAGACCCCGAGTGTGAGACCCCCGAGTGTGAGATCCCGAGTGTGAGACCCCGAGTGTGAGATCCCGAGTGTGAGACCCCTGAGTGTGAGACCCCTGAGTGTGAGACCGCGAGTGTGAGACCCCCGAGTGTGAGACCCCCGAGTGTGAGATCCCGAGTGTGAGACCCCCGAGTGTGAGACCCCAAGTGTGAGACCCCGAGTGTGAGACCCCCGAGTGTGAGATCCTGAGTGTGAGATCCCGAGTGTGAGACCCCCGAGTGTGAGACCCCAATTGTGAGACCCCAAGTGTGAGACCCCGAGTATGAGACCACGAGTGTGAGACCCCAAGTGTGAGATCCCAAGTGTGAGACCCCCGAGTGTGAGACCCCGAGTGTGAGACCCCCGAGTGTGAGACCCGAGTGTGAGATCCCGAGTGTGAGACCCCTGAGTGTGAGAACCCCGAGTGTGAGACCCCTGAGTGTGAGACCCCCAAGTGTGAGACCCCCGAGTGTGAGACCCCCGAGTTTGAGACCCCCGAGTGTGAGACCCCTGAGTGTGAGATCCCGAGTGTGAGACCCGAGTGTGAGACCCCGAGTGTGAGACCCGAGTGTGAGACCCCGAGTGTGAGACCCGAGTGTGAGATCCCGAGTGTGAGATCCCGAGTGTGAGACCCCGAGTGTGAGACCCGAGTGTGAGACCCCGAGTGTGAGATCCCGAGTGTGAGATCCCGAGTGTGAGACCCCGAGTGTGAGATCCCGAGTGTGAGACCCCGAGTGTGAGATCCCGAGTGTGAGACCCCGAGTGTGAGATCCCGAGTGTGAGACCCCGAGTGTGAGACCCCGAGTGTGAGATCCCGAGTGTGAGACCCCGAGTGTGAGATCCCGAGTGTGAGACCCCGAGTGTGAGATCCCGAGTGTGAGACCCCTGAGTGTGAGACCCCCGAGTGTGAGACCCTGAGTGTGAGATCCCGAGTGTGAGACCCCAAGTATGAGACCCCGAGTGTGAGATCCCGAGTGTGAGACCCCTGAGTGTGAGACCCCCGAGTGTGAGACCCTGAGTGTGAGATCCCGAGTGTGAGACCCCGAGTGTGAGATCCGACTGTGAGATCCCGAGTGTGAGACCCCTAGTGTGAGACCCCCGAGTGTGAGATCCCGAGTGTGAGACCCCCGAGTGTGAGACCCCGAGTGTGAGATCCCGAGTGTGAGACCCCTGAGTGTGAGACCCCTGAGTGTGAGACCGCGAGTGTGAGACCCCCGAGTGTGAGACCCCCGAGTGTGAGATCCCGAGTGTGAGACCCCCGAGTGTGAGACCCCAAGTGTGAAACCCCCGAGTGTGAGACCCCCGAGTGTGAGACCCCAAGTGTGAGACCCCGAGTGTGAGACCCCCGAGTGTGAGACCCCAAGTGTGAGACCCCGAGTGTGAGACCCCCAAGTGTGAGACCCCTGAGTGTGAGACCCCCGAGGGTGAGACCCCAAGTGTGAGACCCCGAGTGTGAGACCCCGAGTGTGAGACCCCGAGTGTAAGACCCCCGAGTGTGAGATCCCGAGTGTGAGACCCCGAGTGTGAGACCCCCGAGTGTGAGAAGCGAGTGTAAGATCCTGAGTGTGAGACCCCAAGTGTGAGACCCGATTGTGAGACCCCCGAGTGTGAGACCTCGAGTGTGAGATTCCGAGTGTGAAACCCCCGAGTGTGAGACCTCAAGTGTGAGACCCCCGAGTGTGAGACCCCGAGTGTGAGACCCCCAAGTATGAGACCCGAGTGTGAGACCCCGAGTGTGAGACCCCCGAGTGTAAGACCCCCGAGTGTGAGATCCCGAGTGTGAGACCCCGAGTGTGAGACCCGAGTCTAAGATCCTGAGTGTGAGACCCCGAGTGTGAGACCCCCGAGTGTGGGATCCCGAGTGTGAGACCTCGAGTGTGAGATCCCGAGTGTGAGACCCCAAGTGTGAGACCCCGAGTGTGAGGCCCCAGAGTGTGAGACCCCAAGTGTGAGACCCCGAGTGTGAGACCCCGAGTGTGAGACCCCCGATTGTAAGACCCCGAGTGTGAGACCCCCGAGTGTGAGACCCCCGAGTGTGAGACCCCTGAGTGTGAGACCCCCAAGTGTGAGACCCCTGAGTGTGAGACCCCTGAGTGTGAGACCCCCAAGTGTGAGACCCCTGAGTGTGAGACCCGAGTGTGAGACCCCCGAGTGTAAGATGCCGAGTGTGAGATCCTGAGTGTGAGACCCCAAGTGTGAGACCCCGAGTGTGAGACCCCCGAGTGTGGAACCCCCGAGTGTGAGACCCCCGAGTGTGAGATCCCGAGTGTGAGACCCCAAGTGTGAGACCCCCCAAGTGTGAGACCCCGAGTGCGAGACCCCGAGTGTGACATCCCGAGTGCGAGACCCCGAGTGTGAGACCCGAGTGTGAAACCCCAAGTGTGAGACCCCAATTGTGAGACCCCGAGTGTGAGACCCCGAGTGTGAGACCCCCGAGTGTGAGACCCCAAGTGTGAGACCCCGAGTGTGAGACCCGAGTGTGAGACCCGAGTGTGAGACCCCGAGGGTGAGACCCCAAGTGTGAGACCCCGAGTGTGAGATCCCGAGTGCGAGACCCCGAGTGTGAGGACCCCGAGTGTGAGACCCCCGAGTGTGAGACTCCTGAGTGTGAGACCCCTGAGTGTGAGACCGCGAGTGTGAGACCCCCGAGTGTGAGACCCCCGAGTGTGAGACCCCCGAGTGTGAGACCCGAGTGTGAGACCCCGAGGTTGTGACCCCCGAGTGTGAGATCCCGAGTGTCAGATCCCGAGTGTGAGACCCCCAGTGTGAGACCCCGAGTGTGAGACCCCCAAGTGTGAGAACCCTGAGTGTGAGACCCCCGAGGGTGAGACCCCAAGTGTGAGACCCCGAGTGTGAGACCCCGAGTGTGAGACCCCGAGTGTAAGACCCCCGAGTGTGAGATCCCGAGTGTGAGACCCCGAGTGTGAGACCCCTGAGTGTGAGACCCGAGTGTAAGATTCTGAGTGTGAGACCCCAAGTGTGAGACCCGATTGTGAGACCCCCGAGTGTGAGACCTCGAGTGTGAGATCCCGAGTGTGAAACCCCCGAGTGTGAGACCCCGAGTGTGAGACCTTGAGTGTGAGATCCCGAGTGTGAAACCCCCGAGTGTGAGACCCCGAGTGTGAGGACCCCGAGTGTGAGACCCCCAAGTGTGAGACCCCCGAGTATGAGACCCGAGTGTGAGACCCCCGAGTGTAAGACCCCCGAGTGTGAGATCCCGAGTGTGAGACCCCGAGTGTGAGAACCCCGAGTGTGAGACCCGAGTCTAAGATCCTGAGTGTGAGACCCCAAGTATGAGACCCGATTGTGGGACCCCCGAGTGTGAGATCACGAGTGTGAGACCTCAAGTGTGAGATCCCAAGTGTGAGACCCCAAGTGTGAGACCCCGAGTGTGAGGCCCCGAGTGTGAGACCCCCGAGTGTAAGACCCCGAGTGTGAGACCCCCGACTGTGAGATCCCGAGTGTGAGACCCCAAGTGTGAGACCCCCCAAGTGTGAGACCCCGAGTGTGAGACCCCCGAGTGTGAGATCCCGAGTGCGAGACCCCGAGTGTGACATCCCGAGTGCGAGACCCCGAGTGTGAGACCCGAGTGTGAAACCCCGAGTGTGAGACCCCAAGTGTGAGACCCCGAGTGTGAGATCCCGAGTGCGAGACCCCGAGTGTGAGACCCCGAGTGTGAGACCCCCGAGTGTGAGACCCCAAGTGTGAGACCCCGAGTGTGAGACCCGAGTGTGAGACCCGAGTGTGAGACCCCGAGGGTGAGACCCCAAGTGTGAGACCCCGAGTGTGAGATCCCGAGTGCAAGACCCCGAGTGTGAGGACCCCGAGTGTGAGACCCCCGAGTGTGAGACCCCTGAGTGTGAGACCCCTGAGTGTGAGACCGCGAGTGTGAGACCCCCGAGTGTGAGACCCGAGTGTGAGACCCCAAGTGTGAGACCCCGAGTGTGAGACCCCCAAGTGTGAGAACCCTGAGTGTGAGACCCCGAGGGTGAGACCCCAAGTGTGAGACCCCGAGTGTGAGACCCCGAGTGTAAGACCCCCGAGTGTGAGATCCCGAGTGTGAGACCCCGAGTGTGAGACCCCCGAGTGTGAGACCCGAGTGTAAGATCCTGAGTGTGAGACCCCAAGTGTGAGACCCCAAGTGTGAGACCCCGAGTGTGAGACCTCGAGTGTGAGATCCCGAGTGTGAAACCCCCGAGTGTGAGACCCCGAGTGTGAGGACCCGGAGTGTGAGACCCCCAAGTGTGAGACCTCGAGCGTGAGATCCCGAGTGTGAAACCCCCGAGTGTGAGACCCCGAGTGTGAGATCCCCGAGTGTGAAACCCCCGAGTGTGAGACCTCGAGTGTGAGATCCCGAGTGTGAAACCCCCGAGTGTGAGACCCCGAGTGTGAGGACCCGGAGTGTGAGACCCCCAAGTGTGAGACCCCCGAGTATGAGACCCGAGTGTGAGACCCCGAGTGTGAGACCCCCGAGTGTAAGACCCCCGAGTGTGAGATCCCGAGTGTGAGACCCCGAGTGTGAGACCCCCGAGTGTGAGACCCGAGTTTAAGATCCTGAGTGTGAGACCCCAAGTATGAGACCCGAGTGTGAGACCCTGAGTGTGAGACCCCCGAGTGTAAGACCCCCGAGTGTGAGATCCCGAGTGTGAGACCCCGAGTGTGAGACCCCCGAGTGTGAGACCCGAGTTTAAGATCCTGAGTGTGAGACCTCAAGTGTGAGATCCCGAGTGTGAGACCCCAAGTGTGAGACCCCGAGTGTGAGGCCCCCGAGTGTGAGACCCCAAGTGTGAGACCCCGAGTGTGAGACCCCGAGTGTGAGACCCCCGAGTGTAAGACCCCGAGTGTGAGACCCCCGAGTGTGAGACCCCCGAGTGTGAGACCCCCGAGTGTGAGACCCCTGAGTGTGAGACCCCCAAGTGTGAGACCCCCGAGTGTGAGACCCGAGTGTGAGACCCCCGAGTGTGAGATCCCGAGTGTGAGATCCTGAGTGTGAGACCCCAAGTGTGAGACCCCGAGTGTGAGACCCCCGAGTGTGGAACCCCCGAGTGTGAGACCCCCGAGTGTGAGATCCCGAGTGTGAGACCCCAAGTGTGAGACCCCCCAAGTGTGAGACCCCCTAGTGTGAGATCCCGAGTGCGAGACCCCAAGTGTGACATCCCGAGTGCGAGACCCCGAGTGTGAGACCCGAGTGTGAAACCCCGAGTGTGAGACCCCAAGTGTGAGACCCCGAGTGTGAGATCCCGAGTGCGAGACCCCGAGTGTGAGACCCCGAGTGTGAGACCCCCGAGTGTGAGACCCCAAGTGTGAGACCCCGAGTGTGAGACCCGAGTGTGAGACCCCGAGGGTGGGAGCCCAAGTGTGAGACCCCGAGTGTGAGATCCCGAGTGCGAGACCCCAAGTGTGAGGACCCCGAGTGTGAGACCCCTGAGTGTGAGACCGCGAGTGTGAGACCCCCGAGTGTGAGACCCCCGAGTGTAAGACCCGAGTGTGAGACCCCGAGGGTGAGACCCCCGAGTGTGAGATCCCGAGTGTGAGATCCCGAGTGTGAGACCCCGAGTGTGAGACCCCCGAGTGTGAGACCCCCGAGTGTGAGATCCCGAGTGTGAGATCCCGAGTGTGAGACCCCAAGTGTGAGACCCCCCAAGTGTGAGACCCCGAGTGTGAGACCCCCGAGTGTGAGATCCCGAGTGTGAGACCCCGAGTGTGAGACCCCCGAGTGTGAGACCCCCGAGTGTGAGATCCCGAGTGTGAGACCCGAGTGTGAGACCCCGAGTGTGAGACCCGAGTGTGAGACCCCAAGTGTGAGACCCCGAGTGTGAGACCACGAGTTTGAGACCCCAAGTGTGAGACCCCGAGTGTGAGACCCCGTGTGTGAGACCCCCGAGTGTGAGACCCGAGTGTGAGATCTCGAGTGTGAGACCCCTGAGTGTGAGACCCCCGAGTGTGAGACCCTGAGTGTGAGATCCCGAGTGTGAGACCCCGAGTGTGAGATCCGACTGTGAGATCCCGAGTGTGAGACCCCGAGTGTGAGATCCCGAGTGTGAGACCCCGAGTGTGAGATCCCGAGTGTGAGACCCCCGAGTGTGAGACCCCGAGTGTGAGATCCCGAGTGTGAGACCCCGAGTGTGAGATCCGAGTGTGAGATCCCGAGTGTGAGACCCCGAGTGTGAGATCCTGAGTGTGAGACCCTGAGTGTGAGATCCCGAGTGTGAGACCCCCGAGTGTGAGATCCCGAGTGTGAGACCCCCGAGTGTGAGATCCCAGTGTGAGACCCCCAAGTGTGAGACCCCCGAGTGTGAGATCCCGAGTGTGAGACCCCTGAGTGTGAGATCCCGAGTGTGAGACCCGAGTGTGAGATCCCGAGTGTGAGACCCCCGAGTGTGAGATCCCGAGTGTGAGACCCCCGAGGGTGAGACCCCGAGTGTGAGACCCGAGTGTGAGATTCCGAGTGTGAGACCCCGAGTGTGAAATCCCGAGTGTGAGACCCCCGAGTGTGAGACCCCGAGTGTGAGACCCCGAGTGTGAGACCCGAGTGTGAGACCCCGAGTGTGAGATCCCGAGTGTGAGACCCGAGTGTGAGATCCCGAGTGTGAGACCCCCGAGTGTGAGATCACGAGTGTGAGATCCCGAGTGTGAGATCCCGAGTGTGAGATCACAAGTGTGAGACCCCGAGTGTGAGATCCCGAGTGTGAGACCCCGAGTGTGAGACCCCGAGTGTGAGATCCCGAGTGTGAGACCCGAGTGTGAGATCCCGAGTGTGAGACCCCCGAGTGTGAGATCCCGAGTGTGAGACCCCCGAGTGTGAGACCCCCGAGTGTGAGATCCCGAGTGTGAGATCACGAGTGTGAGACCCCCGAGTGTGAGACCCCCGAGTGTGAGACCCCCGAGTGTGAGATCCCGAGTGTGAGACCCCGAGTGTGAGATCCCGAGTGTGAGACCCCGAGTGTGAGACCCTGAATGTGAGACGCCAAGTGCTTTCACCCCGGGGGCGGTCCAATTGTGGGATGGGAAAAAAAGTCCTGCAAGCGGCATCTTTGGGGCGTTGGGGGAGGGGTGTATACAGCGCTCCCCTGCACCGCCTCTGCCCTTTTAAATGAATGGGCGCCACTTTCAAAGCGCTTTGAAAGCAGCGCTAAGCGAGCGCTTTTAACCCCTTTTTAACCCCTTCTGGGCAGTTAAAAGCGCCCCGCTAAAACAGCGATAATGCCGACACTGCCCCAGTGTGAAAGGGGTCTTACTAGTAGTGGCGGCGATCAGCTCTTTTTAGCGGGAATGCGATGTTGTGGCGGACAATCTGACACTTTGTGGGAACCAGTAACACTATTACAGTGATCAGTGCTAAAAATATGCACTGTCACTGTACTAATGCCACTGGCAGGGAAGGGGTTAACATCAGGGATGATGAAAGGGTTAAATGTGATCCTACAGAGTGTGGGGGATGGTTGTACTGTAGGAAGGCAGAGATCTGTTCTTTAGTAGTGTAGCACTAACTCTCGGTGGAGCTGCTGGTGTAAAGCGGGCTGTTACCTTCACATCCCCCACCTCTATTTCACCGGCACCAGGTCCAGGGTCCCGTTGTGTTTACCCCCGGACAATGTAGGCACCAGACACTTGAGTAGATTTTCCAATGCTTTAATGAACAATTAATAAAGGAAGTAGCAGGAAAGAGGTAGAAGGAAAATTGCAGGGAAGCTGAAATACCTTTCCTTAGTATTCTTTGGTACATCATTAGGAATTGATCACTTGTAGCTGAATGTACTCCCCTTGTGGGACCCAATCTTTGCTCGCCTGGATAGGCCTCTCTCACTTGCCTAGCAGCCAGTACACAGCACGAACAAAAGTCTCTGCCACAGACTTGTTTGGAATAAAACCCGTACGATCCTCTGCCACAGGATGTATTGGTTAGCGGTGAATGTCAGACACAGTACTTGGACCTCTAAGCCAACCCGGCAGTACTATGCAGTAAGATCACTTCAGGATACGTCCTCCAACCGAGTCACCAGGCCCCTCTCCAGACCAGCACTCTGCATGATCCTTCCATGACGGCTCTTCCCCTGGGATCTCCTCCATTGTCCAGCTTCTTCTCTCAGGATAGACAGCTCAGGACCATTCCTCTGCTGCTGTGGTAGACCCCAGACAGCCTTCTAAGCCCACCCACATGCCGCAGCTACGTTGGGCCTCCGGAATGGAGAACCACGAGGTGGTATTCCTAACACATACCTGTCAGCCAGGAGGGCCAGCAGGTGGCTGGAAACAAACCCTAAACATGGCGTCTGTCCCATAAATACCCTCTCCCAGAATGCAACTCGGAGGACCACCTCCACCGAGTTATCTCCGGGACAGAGGAGCACTCATACGCTTCAACTTATTGCCTTTCCAACACCAGCCCATGGTGACTACGACACCCACCGGCACCGTGTGGAACTACACGCAACTCAGCCAAACTGGACCAGAGGCAAATCTAACTTCACCTAACAAGTAACCCACAAGATTCAGCAGTAGATTAGAAATCTACCAGCTCTACAGTAGAAACACAAGATCTCTGTCTTCCTTACTAGCAGACCACCGTTCTGCCTCTCTTGGAACAGTCGGGTTTATGGCGGACATCAGGTCAGCCGGACCCGCTGATTGGCTCCCGTTGAGTCCAATCACAGCAGGAGCAGGGCTCCAGCGGCCCCCCAGAGACGAAAAAAACAATCAGGTACAGGTATGTGATTTTGCCCCGGCCGCAGTATTATGTATGTGGGGCGCTCCTTAAGCAGTTAAAGTGATTGTAAAGGCAGAAGGAGCATTCTATGCATGAAGATAAAACACTTCTGTGTGCCCCCCCAGTGCCGTCACTAGGGTTGGTGTCACCTGGTGCGGTAAAACATGGTGTCACCCCCCCATACATTTTTTCCCCATAGAACACTGCATATCTTGGCAATAGTAGTGTTGTTAAGAACAATCAAGCGACTAGCAAATTTGATTTGCTATATTAAGGCTTATCTTCATGTACAACGAATAACACTAGATCCAGCCGGTGCACCGGCATACTGCCCCGGACCTTCAGAGCACCGTGCCGTACCCAAGGGCTCCCACACACATGTACAGGAGTGACGTCATCGCAGCTCCGCCCACTAGAGTGACATCATCACAGCTCCACCCATACATTGCATTATTTGCTGTCCTCAGGGACAGATCCAATCTCACTGTATGGTGATCTCTGGATTGGATCTGTCCCTGATGGGATCTGATGGTCGCAGGAAAAATGGCAAGATGATGCTGTGACCTTCTGCTTGCTGGACGGGTCTGATGTGGGTCACTGTTTGTCTACACCCCCCCCCCCCCCCTTATCACACCAGCTTAGGGCAGCTCAGCTACTATACCTGGGTACGGTAACGGGCGGGGGGGCTGTCAGCTTGCGATGAGGGGTGTCCGCCGGAGCCACCGCCCCGAGGTGAGGTGTGATAGGCTGGGGGCTGCCATGCTGCCCGGCACCCTAAGCTGGTCTGATAAGGGGCGGATTGGTTTATATATATATTTTTTATATATATATATATATATATATATATATATATATATATATATATATATATATATATATGTACATATATATTGACTCGGTTAAATTGATGATAGGCAACTCCTATCCTCATATTGATTAGTGGTTCCAAATTAATAATAACTACTGCAGTAGGGAACAGACACAAAAGATACGCTCAGCATCTTTCCAAATTACTGTTCTGCTTTATTATGACGCAATTGAAGGTTTTTATGCACATGATTACGTAGGTATCACATTAATATTACAATTGTAGGTTTATGGTAACAAGGGGCGTTACATAGGCAGGCTACTTCTAATCAGGACTGGAAAGAGTGTAAACATTTACTGAAAACATTATTAGTGCCGTGTGCACAGTGAGGGCAGTGTGCAATACATACAAAATACAATACAATTATATACAGAACGTACAAATTTCCATTACGGTCTCCCCTCTTTTGATCAATATTTTGATCACTAACTACACCTGCTATCACCTTTAAACTGGAACCTTCACACGCTTAGGTGGAGGTAGTCCTG
Source organism: Lithobates septentrionalis (assembly GCA_037952835.1). Lineage (NCBI taxonomy): Eukaryota > Metazoa > Chordata > Amphibia > Anura > Ranidae > Lithobates > Lithobates septentrionalis. The sequence continues at coordinate 48,207 of JBBDGP010004574.1, read as the reverse complement.
GCCAAAGAGGCAAAAAACTCCATTGTGGAGAATATAATAGCTGAGCAACTTTTTCATTACCAAATGACTTTTCATTGTGAAAAACAAATGATTGATAAGACATATTTACAGAGTACTGGCTGTACACTCCTGTGGCCAGAATGGCCTTCTAGCTTATTTGTGAGCATGCTGACTTATCAGCATATGTAATCACAGACAATTCTACATAAAATGCAGTGGCGGAATTACCAGGGTCGCAACAGTCGCAGTTGCGACTGGGCCCGGCATCCCGCCACTGTGGGGGGGCCCAGCGGGGTTGATCTTCACACACGACTCTGAGCGGAGATCGTGTGTCATAGATTAATAGCACAGAGAGACTCCGGCGGCGGCATTAATGTTCTATTTGTCGGTCCTCTCTGGCATGGATGAGAGAGGAGGACACACAGCTGATCTCACGGCGCCCCCTTCTCCCCCTCCCCTCTGCCCTGCGGGAAATGTGAGCTCTTTAGCTTCACACTTGAGTGCCCGCAGAACACAGAGGAGAGGGAGGGGGGAGAAGGGGGAGCCGTGAGATCAGCTGTGTGTCCTCCTCTCTCATCCATGCCAGAGAGGACCGACAAATAGAACATTAATGCCGCCGCCGGAGTCTCTCTGTGCTATTAATCTATGACACACCATCTCCGCTCAGAGCTGTGCTGTCCTGAGAAGGCAGACAGCACTGATAGAAATTAATAGCAGGGACTGATGAGCACTAATAGAAGGCACTGATGAGCACTGATGGGCACTGATGAGCACTGATAGAAGGCACTGATGAGCACTGATAGAAGGCACTGATGAGCACTGATGAGCACTGATAGAAGGCACTGATAGAAGGCACTGATGAGCACTGATAGATGGCACTGATGAGCACTAATAGAAGGCACTGGTGGGCACTGATGAGCACTAATAGAAGGCACTGATAGACGGCACTGATGAGCACTGATAGACGGCACTGATGGGCACTGATGAGCACTGATAGAAGGCACTGATGAGCACTGATAGAAGGCACTGATAGAAGGCACTGATGAGCACTGATAGAAGGCACTGATGGGCACTGATGAACACTGAAAGAAGGCACTGATGAGCACTGATGGGCACTGATGAGCACTGATAGAAGGCACTGATGAGCACTAATAGACGGCACTGATGAGCACTGATAGACGGCACTGATGGGCACTGATAGAAGGCACTGATGAGCACTGATAGAAGGCACTGATGAGCACTGATGGGCACTGATGAGCACTAATAGAAGGCACTGATGAGCACTGATGGGCACTGATGAGCACTAATAGAAGGCACTGATGAGCACTGATAGAAGGCACTGATGAGCACTAATAGAAGGCACTGATGAGCACTAATAGAAGGCACTGATGAGCACTGATAGGAGGCACTGATGAGCACTGATAGAAGGCACTGATGAGCACTGATAGAAGGCACTGATGAGCACTGATAGAAGGCACTGATGAGCACTGATAGACGGCACTGATGAGCACTGATGAACACTGATAGACGGCACTGATGAGCACTGATAGAAGGCACTGATGAGCACTGATAGAAGGCACTGATGAGCACTGATAGAAGGCACTGATGAGCACTGATAGACGGCACTGATGAGCACTGATGAGCACTGATAGAAGGCACTGATGAGCACTGATGAGCACTGATAGAAGGCACTGATGAGCACTGATAGACGGCACTGATGAGCACTGATAGAAGGCACTGATGAGCACTGATAGAAGGCACTGATAGAAGGCACTGATGAGCACTGATAGATGGCACTGATGAGCACTAATAGAAGGCACTGGTGGGCACTGATGAGCACTAATAGAAGGCACTGATGAGCACTGATAGACGGCACTGATGGGCACTGATGAGCACTGATGGAAGGCACTGATGGGCACTGATGAGCACTGAAAGAAGGCACTGATGAGCACTGATGGGCACTGATAGAAGGCACTGATGGGCACTGATAAAAGGCACTGATGGGCACTGATAAAAGGCACTGATGGGCACTGATAAAAGGCATTTATGGGCACTGATAGGAGGCATTTATGGGCACTGATAGGAGGCACTGATGGGCACTGATAGAAGGCACTGATGAGCACTGATAGAAGGCACTGATGAGCACTGATAGACGGCACTGATGAGCACTGATAGAAGGCACTGATGAGCACTGATGAGCACTAATAGAAGGCACTGATGAGCACTGATAGACGGCACTGATGGACACTGATAAAAGGCACTGATGGGCACTGATAAAAGGCACTGATGGGCACTGATAGGAGGCATTTATGGGCACTGATAGGAGGCATTTATGGGCACTGATAGGAGGCACTGATGGGCACTGATAGGAGGCACTGATGAGCACTGATAGGCCACATTGATGAGCACTGATAGGCAGCACTGATAGGAGGCACTAATGTGCACTGAAAGGCTGCACTGATAGGTGGCATTGATGGACACTGAGGAACACTGATAGGCAGAACTCAGGCAGTATTGATGGGCTTTGATGGACAGAATTGAAGAGTACTGATAGGTGGCATTAATGAGCACTGATAGGTGGTTCTGATAGGCAGAATTGATGGGCACTGATAGGTAACACTTGTAGGTGGAAGTGATGGGCACTAATAGGCGGCACTGATGGGCACTGATGATTGGGGCACTGATTATCAGTGTAAACAATTTACTGACATTCTTGACAGTTAATGGCAGTCCTTTCCTCACACAAACACAGCGTGTGAGGAAAGGGCTGTGGATAACCAGCCTGTTTACATGTGATCAGCTGATCACATGGTAAAGGGCTGATGTGATTGCGCTGGATGCATGTCCAAGGGGTCATGTGGGAAGCACGGTTTTGGGAGGATGTCCATGGACCCCCCCCCCCATCATGGTTTCTTGCACCGGGGCCCTGAAAGTTCTAGTTACGCCTCTGATAAAATGGAAGACGTACAAAAGACAAATATGACTTCAACATGGCTAAACTACTTTTCAAATATATATATATCCCTTACAATTAAAGTAATTGAATCAAACAGTACCCTAGACTGTGATCACAAGAGGGAAACAAATCAAACACAGAGATTTCTTTAATTTAGTCATTTTTGCAGTGTCTGGTGTGGATCCAGGTGACTTTTCCTTCAAGCTTTGCAAAAACTGTACATGAAATAGATGCTGCATTGAGTCTCCAAACGTTTCCTTATATATAAATGTCTCTTAACAATCCACAAGTCACCTGGCTTTAGTTTTAGATCCTTCCAAACTTTTAGGATCTGGAATTGGGGAGAAAACACATAAATGAGTTTGTCAAAAACCTTAAAAGATCAGCAACATTCTCTGTGAGATCCGAAAGGAGGACTTCAGCTGCTGAGACAAAATATAAGCAAGTGAGTAACACACTCCCAAACCAAATCCCATAGGGAGAGAGTCCAACATCCCCCTTAGGGGCTTCATAACATAGAAGAAAACATTCAGGCAAAAGTTTTCTAGTTTCTTACTCTACTTTTTCTGCTATATTGTAGACAGTAGGGGGGTGTAAAAATAAAACCTCAAAACTTCTATTAAGGACTCTCCTATAAAAAATGATTTCCTCTGTTACTCTCTGTACTCCCTGGCACTCTGTACTTACAAACTACTTCTGATAACACTTTTTACTGTGGCCTTTGCAGTAGCATTTGCCTCTGGACATCCAAAAAACATGTCCATAGAGACAAAATGGATACTTGTAAGATCCTGACTTGGGCATCTGGATATATCTTTTTTTTTGTCTCTGGAAGAGATGTTCAGCTTTTGGTAACACCTTTGGTAACAGGTAAAACAAGAAGTGGTATGTTATAAAAACAAGTGTGGAGAACCCTGGCTCTATCCCAAGCTCATTTACTGAGGCAGCCATAACTTCTTGTGACTGTTGACACGGTCCATGTGTCAAGCTGGAGAGAAAAGAGTGTCTGGCAGACATAAATGATCACCTTTTCCAAAGTCCTGTTTCATAAGAAGTTGCCCCCTGTGGACCACTTGTTCTTCTCGTTCTGGGGTCCTTAAAGTTTAATTATTAATCCCAGCTATACTGGGCCAGAACTAGGGGGGAATCTGTGAATTGCACAGACCCATCAAGTGTCCGGGGCAGTAAATGCAGCATCCTTAGTCACCTGGTCTGCTTCCATGTGTGAAAGTTAATATGGCTACCTCAGCAAGAAGCTGGAAGGCTGAAAACAGCCGATCAAATTAACTTGGCATGCTTGGTTGGTTTACCTGCCGAAGTAAAAACAAACTTCTGGCCCTTCAAATGGAACCAAAAGCTCTCGATATCTCGACTATCTATATAAATATATACACTCTTTTTATAGCTCACAGGCTTTGCTAAAACATGGAGCTCTGCTTCTTGAGCTGGGGAAAAAAGATCCAATGACTTTGAATACAGAGTATCCTTCTGGGTGATAAACTGCATACTCAAATCTACAAAAAATGGAATATCTGGGTCTTCAGGGAGTGTGTCCCACACTAGGCTCACAGCAGCTGATTCCTATGTCATCAATTTAACACATGTGTCTTCCTTTGTCCCCAGCCTCCTCCAATAGAGGCAATAAGGTGGCTGGATTCAAATGTACGCATATTTCATTGTTAGATTTGTACATAAACAAACTCATATTTTAAACCTTTCATTAGACAAACATTTAGTTAGCTGTATATTTGCTGCACAGAATGTCGGACCATTAAAATTTAAATGTTTGACCAATACAATATCTAACTTTGTCTAATAGCATCTTTGCATAAAAGCTACAGCTCTGATATATCGGGGTGAACCCTTCATTACTGGGTCCAGCTTCCATAAATATATTACAATGGCTTGTTTTCTATCACGCTGTTTGTGTAAGAACTCCAGTTTCATGTTTCAAAACACAACTTCTTCCTGGCAATATTATAATAAATGATAACAATACCCTGCGGTCATGGAGAGATGCCCATAAATCCAAAATATTCTTCTGCTTATACCACTGTACTTACAAGAAAAAGGGGCACATCATTTCACAATCCACACATTCTGCTTTGGATTTCAAAAATAAAAATAAATAAAACAAAAGGATCAACAATCTGTATGATGGACCACAAAGCATCAAAAACTAAAAAACAACTGGCTGCAGGCGGCATCTATCCTAACAGAGTGTGTGGACTTGATGTGATGGGTCTGTTATATTTAAATTTTATTTATTATTACTCTCACATCATGGACCGCACATCAAGTTATTATCAAAAACCTTGAAATTTCATTTTTGTAGAAAAACTTCTTATGTATCTCATCCATCTTGGCTTTTTTAAATATTATGGCAGCTTTATTCCAATAACAACCTCATCTTAATCTTTTTTTTTTCTCTAAATAAGAGCTTATTGAATAAATGTAAAATTACAAAAATTGTTATCTTAATCTAAACTAATCCCATTTTTTACAAATTTCCCCATTAACCTGGATTTCATTTCCAACCAAAGGTTGTCTAAACCAGTTTCAATGTATCTATATTACTGTTAAACTCATATTAGAAATGAATACTCATTATTACTTAAATTTACTTAATTTCCCTTTTTTAAATGCACTGTTTCCACTATCAAAGGATATTCAATTTGTGTAATACACAGTTAAATGTAACCTTCATTTTACCATGTTTGGAAAACAGATTCAAAATAATTGTGATCACATTGTTTACCATTAGATTCGTTAACCCGGCACATTTTGTTATAAATGTTTTGTCTAAAAAACTGGAATTGGCATGGTGTCCTTCCAGCTTATCACTGACCTCTCATCTCAGCCACATTTCTTTCAGGAGAGCACAAAGGAGGGGGTCACATCTGCGTACATGACACACACAAGCAATAGAACTAAAGGTCCCAGCATTCGCACACACATACGCCAATATCTCTCTAAAATCGCTTACTTTTTCCCATTTGTACACAACACATGCATATCATTCTCTCACTTTCTTTTAACAATTTACTATTTCCCTGCCTAAATTCTGCTTTCCTTATTTTGTTCAGATATCTTTTATATCTAGCTTCTATGATCAGACGGGGAGCCAGAGTGCTCATCCCATCTTCCCTCTCTGACAACATATAAAGTATAAAGTCTGTTTTAACTCTCATTTCTCTGTTTCTGACTCTAATAGTTGTAGTGCCTGACCCCAAATTCATCCCACAACTTAACATGAAAATGTCCCTTTCTGTCTAGTGTTATTGTCACCCTTGATCCATCCCGCTCACATAGATAGCTGTTTCTCTAGCTGTTTACTCTGCATGATTCTTAGTCCCTGTGGACCTTGGTAACCCAGTTACCCATTGTGGATCCATGTCCACTTTAACAATTAATCTAGGGGCTCAGTATAGGCGGAACCGCACCTTTGGTTCATATATAGCGCTCCTCTTGCGCTGGGCATTTTTGAGGGTCTCTTACCCTTCATTCCCTTACTTAATTCAATGCCCATAATGACTGGCCAGTCTTCTCTCTTCTCTACTTGTGCCTATACCCTCTTGCCTCTAAACTACTTTATCTAGCAGATTTACTACATATACCTGTGAACAGCACTATTCTTCCCTTTCTTATCTATAACACTCCAATGGACAATAGACAGGGATAACATAACATATAACCACCAATCAATACAGTTCGATTAAGGGGAGTAAAATAGGTACCCTTTGTCCCAAAAATGCCTTACCGATCAAGGAAGTCTGATAACTCAAATGTAAGCAAAAGGCTTACCTCAGCCGGCTGATTATCAGAAATTCCCGGATCTTCTCAAGCTCCTCGTTTCGGATACTCAGGGTCACCTGGAATCCCCTCCTAAGGCAAAGCTCGCCATTGCTGACTCGGTTAAATTGATGATAGGCAACTCCTATCCTCATATTGATTAGTGGTTCCAAATTAATAATAACTACTGCAGTAGGGAACAGACACAAAAGATACGCTCAGCATCTTTCCAAATTACTGTTCTGCTTTATTATGACGCAATTGAAGGTTTTTATGCACATGATTACGTAGGTATCACATTAATATTACAATTGTACGTTTATGGTAACAAGGGGCGTTACATAGGCAGGCTACTTCTAATCAGGACTCGAAAGAATGTAAACATTTACTGAAAACATTATTAGTGCTGTGTGCACAGTGAGGGCAGTGTGCAATACATACAAAATACAATACAATTATATACAGAACGTACAAATTTCCATTACAATATATATATAAAATATAGAAGCTGTGTACAGCAGCACCCCTCCCCCCTCATCAGACCAGCTTAGGGCGCCGGACACATACACTCTTCCCTTTTACTACACCAGCTCTGACTGGCTCAGGTGTAACTGGGTCTGGGTGGGGATGGCAACCCCCTCCTCCCCACCTATCACATTTTACCTCGGGCGGTGGCTCCGGCGAACACCCCTCATCGCAAGCCAACACCCCCTCGCCCATTACCGTACCAGCTCGGGGCCAGGGCAGGGTGGGCGGCTCAGGTAAATGGTACACCCAGGCAGGAGCTGGAGAGGAGAGTGTACAGCCATTCCGCCCAGGCGGAGATAGTGACCGGCTCAGCAGTGAACTAGGAGGAGGAAGACACAGCGGCACTGGAAGAAAAAAAAATGCCAAAGGGAGCCAGGGCTTTCGTCACCCTCAGGATGGTGTCACCCCTCCAGCGGGTGTCACCCGGGTGCAGACCACACCCCCGCTCCCTCCCAGCAATAGGTTGCGATGGGGTTGGGGACAGTAGGGACGATGGGGTCAGGGACAGTACGGAAGATGGGGTTGGGGACAAAAGGTTGCGATGGGGTCAGGGACAGTAGGAACTATGGGGTCAGGGACAGTAGGGATGACTGGGTCGGGGACAGTAGGGGCGATGGGGTCGGAACAGTTGGGAAATATGGGGTCAGGGACAGTAAGGGAGATGGGGTCAGGGACAGTAGGGGGGTGATAGGGTTGCGGACAGTTGGGAAGTATGGGGTCAGGGACAGTGGGGGGCAATAGGGTCGGGGACAGTAGGGTGTGATGGGGTCGGGGACAGTAGGGGGCGATGGGGTTGGGACAGGAGAGGGCGATGGGGTCGGGACAGTTGGGAAGTATGGGGTCAGGGAAAGTAGGTTGCGATGGGGTTGGGGACAATAGGTTGCGATGGGGTCAGGGACAGTAGGGATGATTGGGTCGGGGACAGTAGGGGTGATGGGGTCAGAACAGTTGGGAAATATGGGGTCAGGGACAGTAAAGGAGATGGGGTTGGGGACAGTAGAGGGGTGATAGGGTCATGGACAGTTGTGAAGTATGGGGTCAGGGACAGTAGGGAAGTGATAGGTTCGGGGGACAGTTGGGAAGTATGGGGTCGGGGACAGTAGGGGGCGATAGGGTCAGGGACAGTAGGGTGCGATGGGGTCGGGGACAGTAGAGGGCGATGGGGTTGGGACAGGAGAGGGCGATGGGTTCGGGACAGTTGGGACGTATGGGGTCAGGGACAGTAGGCAGGGATGGTGTCGCCTGATGATGAAGATTCCAGTAGAAGTCTTCCAGTGGCTCTGGCTGGGAAACAGTTAAACACATTTTGCTCATTTCCGGGGCTACTGGTCCCGCCCACCTGTGCAATAAAGGAAGATGGGGGAGGCGCAAAGAGACATTTGGGCTCAGGATCAGGGAGGATATCCGGGTCCTGGACTCTCCTCATGGAGGGACGTCATCGGGAATGTTCACAGCTCCACTCCCTCCCCTCCCCTCCTCTGTCTGTCTTCCTTCCTGTCTGCCTGTCTGTCTTCCTGTCTGTATGTATATCTGTCTGCCTGCTTGTCTGCCTGTGTGTCTTCCTGTCTGTCTGCCTGTCTGTCTTCATGTCTGTCTCCCTGCCTGCCTGTCTGTATGTATGTCTGTCTGCCTGTCTTACTGTCTTCCTGCCTGTCTGTATGTGTGTATCTGTCTGTCTGCCTACCTGTCTGTCTGCCTGTCTGTGTGTCTGTCTGTATGTCTGCCTGTCTTCCTGTTTGCCTGTCTTCCTGCCTGTCTGTCTACCTGTGTGTCTGTCTGTCTTCCTGCCTGTCTGTATGTTTGTCTGTCTTCCTGTTTGTCTATTTTCCTGCCTGTCTGTCTGTCTGCCTGTATGTCTTCCTGTCAGCCTGCCTATCTGTTTTTCTGCCTGTCTGTCTGTCCTCCTGCCTGTCTATCTGTCTGTCTTCCTGTCTGTATGTATATCTGTCTGCCTGCTTGTCTGCCTGTGTGTCTTCCTGTCTGTCTGCCTGTCTGTCTTCCTGTCTGTCTTCCTGTCTGTCTGTCCTCCTGCCTGTCTATCTGTCTGCCTGTCTGTCTGTCCTCCTGCCTGTCTATCTGTCTGCCTGTCTGTCTGCCTGTCTGTCTTCCTGTCTGTATGTATATCTGCCTGCCTGCTTGTCTGTATCTGTCTGCCTGCTTGTCTGCGTGTGTGTATCTGTCTGTCTGCCTACCTGTCTTTGTATCTGTCTGTATGTCTGCCTGTCTTCCTGTTTGCCTGTCTTCCTGCCTGTCTGTCTACCTGTGTCTGTCTGTCTTCCTGCCTGTCTGTATGTATGTCTGTCTTCCTGTTTGTCTATTTTCCTGCCTGTCTGTATGTATGTCTGTCTGCCTGTCTGTCTGTCTTCCTGCCTGTGTGTGTGTGTGTGTGTGTGTACCTACATGTCTATATGCCTGTCTGTCTGTCTTCCTTCCTGCCTGTCTGTCTGCCTGTCCTCCTGTCTGTGTGTCTTCCTGCCTGTCTCTCTGACTGTCTGCCTGTCTTTCTGCCTGTCTCTCTGTCTGTCTGTCTGTCTGTCTGCCTGCCTGTCTGTCTGTCTGTCTGCCTGTTTGTCTGCAAGTCTTCCTGCCTGTCTCTCTGACTGCCTGCCTGTCTGTCTGTCAGCCTGCTTGTCTGCCCATGTGTCTTCCTGTCTGTCTCCCTGCCTGTTTGTATGACTGTCTGCCTGTCTGTCTTCCTGTTTGCCTTCCTGCCTGCCTGTTTGTCTGCCTGTCTGTCTGTCTTCCTGCCTGTCTGTTTGTCTGTCTTCCTGCCTGTCTGTATGTCTGTGTAAGTCTGTCTGTATGCCTACCTTTCTGTCTGTCTGCCTGTGTGTCTGTCTGCCTGTCTGTATGTTTTCCTGTCAATATGTCTGTCTTCCTGCCTGTCCGTATGTCTGTCTTTCTACCTGTCTGTCTGCCCGTCTGTCTGCTTGTCTGTATGTCTGTCTTCCTGTCTGTGTGTGTGTCTGTCTATCTGCCTGTCTGTATGTCTGTCTTCCAGCGTGCCTGCCTGTCTGTGTGTGTGTGTGTCTGTCTACCTGTCTGTCTGTATGCCTGTCTTTCTGCCTGTCTTCCTGTTTGCCTGTCTACCTGTCTTCCTGCCCATCTGTCTTCGTGCCTGTCTGTTTGTGTGTCTTCCTGCCTGTATGTCTGTCTGCCTGTTTGTCTATTTTCCTGCCTGTCTGTATGTCTGTATGCCTGTCTGTCTGTCTGCCTATATATCTTCCTGTCTGCCTGCCTGTCTGTCTGCCGGTCTTCCTGCCTGTCTGTCTGCCTGTCTGTATGTCTTCCTGCCAGTCTGTCTCTGACTGTCTGCCTGTCTGTCTGCCTGTCTTCCTGCCTGTCTTTCTGCCTGCCTGTCATCCTGTCTGTCTGTCTCTCTGCCTGTCTTCCTGCTTGTCTTTCTGCCTGCCTGTCATCCTGTCCGCATATCTGTCTGTCTGCCTGTCTTCCTGCCTGTCTGTCTGTTGTCTGCCTGCCTGTATGTCTGCCTGTCTGTATGTTTTCCTGCCTGTCTGCCCGCCTGTCGTTCTCTCTGACTGTCTGTCTGCCTTCCTGTCTGCCTCCCTGCCTTCCTGTCTGCCTCCCTGTCTGTCTGTCTTCCTGCCTGTCTGTCTGTGTCTGTCTTCCTGTGTATGTCTGTCTGTCTTCCTGCCTGTCTGTATGTCTGTCTGTCTGTCTTCCTGTGTGTCTGTCTGTCAACCTTTCTGTCTGTCTGCCTGTGTGTCTTCCTGCCTGTCTGTCTTTCTACCTGTCTGTCTGTTTGTCTGCCTGATTCCCTGACTGTCTGCCTGTCTGTCTCACTGTCTGTCTGTCTTTCTGCCTGTCTGTATGTCTGTTTTCCTACATATCTGTCTGCCTGTCTGTGTGTCTCTCTGCCTACATTTCTGTCTGTCTGTCTGCCTGCCTGTCTCTGCCTGTGTGTCTGCCTGTCTGTATGTCTTCCTTTCGTCTGCCTATCTGAATGTCTGTCTTCCTGCCTGTCTTTCTGTCTGCCTGTCTGTATGTATGTCTGTGTGCTTGTTTGTATGTATGTCTGTCTGCCTGTCTTCCTCTCTATGTGTGTGTGTATCTGCCTTCCTGTCCGTCTTACTGCCTTCCTGCCTGTCTCTCTGCCTGTCTGTCTTTCTTCCTGCTTGTCTTTCTGCCTTCCTGACTGTCTGTCTTCCTGCATGTCTGTCTGTCTGTCTCTCTGACTGTTTGTCTTCCTGACTGTCTGTTTGTCTGCCTGTCTCCAAGTCTTCCTGTCTGTTTGTCTGCCTGCCTGTATGTCATCCTGTCTGCCTGCCTGTCTGTCTGCCTGCCTGTCTGTCTGTCTGCCTGTCTGTCTGCCTGCCTGTCTCTCTGTCTGTCTGCCTTACTGCTTGTCTTCCTGCTTGTCTGCCTGTCTTTCTCTCTGACTGTCTGCCTGTCTGTCTTTCTTCCTGCTTGTCTTTCTGTCTTCCTGCCGTCTGTATATCTGCCTTCCTGTCTGTTTGTCTGCCTGTATGTCTTCCTGTCTGCCTGCCTGCCTGCCTGCCTGCCTGCCTGTCTGTCTGCCTGTCTGTCTGTCTGCCTGCCTGTATGTCTTCCTGCCTGTCTGTCTCTCTGTCTGTCTGCCTTACTGCTTGTCTTTCTGCCTGTCTGTTTTCCTGGCTGTCTGTTTGTCTTTCTTCCTGTCTGTCTGCCTCTATGTCTATCTGTCTGCTTGCCTGTCTGCTTGTCTGCCTGCCTGTCTGTATGTCTTCCTGGCTGTCTATCTGTCTGTTTCCCTGCCTGTCTATCTGTCTGCCTGTCTATCTGTCTGCCTGTCTCTCTGACTGTCTGTCTTCCTGCCTGTGTGTGTACCTGTCTGTCTGTATTCCTGCCTGTCTGTCTGCCTGTCTGTGTGTGTGTGTGTATGTGTGTCTGTCTGCCTACCTGTCTGTATGTCTGTCTGTCTTCCTGCCTCCCTGTCTGCCTCCCTGCCTGTCTGTCTTGCTACCTGCCTGTCTGTCTTGCTACCTGCCTGTCTGTCTTGCTACCTGCCTGTCTGTATGCCTGCCTGCCTGTGTGTGTGTCTGCCTGCTTGTCTGTCTGTCTGCCTATCTGCCTTCCTGCCTGTTTGTCTGTCTTCCTGCCTGTCTATCTGTCTGCATGTATGTCTTCCTGCCTGTCTATCTGTCTGCCTGCCTGTCTGTCTCTCTGACTGTCTGTCTTCCTACTTGTCTTTCTTCCTGTTTCCTGCCTGTCTGTCTGCTTGTCTGTCTTCCTGCCTGTTTGACTGTCTGCAAGTCGTCCTGTCTGTATGCCTGTATGTCTTCCTGTCTGCCTGCCTGTCTGTTTTCCTGTAAAAAATTGATCCACCACAAACTTGCTCCCAGTGAACTCAAAATAGCAGCGCTAAAGGCAATCCCTAAAATAATAAGATGTAGTGAAGAGTGATATACTGATGAATCAACCTGTGCAATGATTACATCACATCCTCACCCCTCATCATTACTGTGCATAAAATGATATGCTCAAAAGATCATAAACAAATGGTGCATATAAACCAATTAAGTGAATGACATATCTGTGCATATGCAAATATATAAATGTGAAAATTACAACTAAGTGAGAGCCAATGTGAATTAACTCGCAAAAAATTATATATCTATAAATTGTGTCCACAAACAATCCAAAAGTAAAATAGTCCAAAACAAAAATCCGTGACGTGTTGTGGTGCAAAATCTTCTACTTAAATGAATCTTCCACCGCACCTCTGTGACTGTGAATCCACTCCCCTTAGGCGAATACACTCACCAGCTCCTTTAGCCCACACTCTCGTGTCAGGGCCAACAAGCTTTTATCCCACACTCATAGGGGATAAGAACGATCTTCAGTGGAAAGCCTGTACACCTTTACCTCTCCAAAGTGTAATGCCCAAGAGCTCTCTCCACATGAAAAAGAAAAATCATCCAATGGTGCAATAACGTAATGAAATTTATTAAAAACCAAAAGCCCCTTCACCATTGCACTCACATCCTTAAAAATCACTGCAGGCTCAACAGTAACACAGCACAGCAAGTTGTCACAGCATCAAACATGAAGTCAGTAAACCAGTGTGTGGTGGTCACGGCGGACCCAGGTACTGCGTTTCTCCAAATACCCGTCTCACCCGATCCCTGGTGTAGATGTGACCGGCTTCCACCTCTCCTTGTATGGCGCTCCCTGTCACAGCGTCCTACGTCACTTAGAAACGATTGCCGTGTAGCCACGCCCCGACATGTTTCGTCATAAAGACTTAGTCATGGGATTGGCTACACGGCACGGCAATCAGTCTTTTATACCCATAACTTCCGATCCGAGCGGAAGACCCATAACTGCGCCTGCGCGCCTTCAGTGTTTGATCCGAGCAGAGATCGCAATACTGCGCCTGCGCGTTCCCTGTGTCCCCGCTCGCACCATTTCACACTGTTTCTGTATAGCGCAATACACTTTATGCTTGTAGGAGTCACATTATTACATATATCAGAACTATTTCATCCTATAATGTTTCTCCCGATGCAGTGAATCACATTAATAATGTTCTAACAAAATATTCCACCTCCACGTGAAGCAACGGGCTAATTCTCCCATATGTATATAGATAAAAACCCCATAAAACGTTCATTGAACTTCACCATAATATGTAAAAGAGTTACTTTAATAACTCATAATGTTAAATATAAAAACAGTCAACTAATAACATCCTATCCTCGAGCAGATATATAACGCACACCCAGCCTATAACTCATAACTTCCCCTAAAAAATGGATATATTCATACACAGGACTATATCTCACGATACCTTTAACTCATAGTATAAACATGAGCCCCCACTGCAACATCATCAAACTAAAAAAGTCAAGTATAAAAAACTAGATAAAAATAAATAAAAAATGTATAAAAAATGTATAAGAAAAAGAAAAAAAGAAGAAAAAATGAAAAATAAATAATAAATACCAAAAAAACGAGAGAAATAAAATAAATAAAATATAAAAATAAAAATAAAATTAAAAATAAAATATAAAAGATAAATAAAATATAAGAAATAAAATATAAAATAAAATATGAAGAATAATAAACAGTAAATCATAAATAATAATAAATAATAAATAAATAAAATAAAATAAAATAGAATAAAGTAAAAAAGACAAATATAAATAAATAAAAATAAAAATAAAAATAAAAATAAATATAAAAATAAAAATAAAGATAAGAATAAAAAATAAAAAATATTGAAATAATATATAAATAAATGAAAAATGTCAAAAAAATGAATGAAAAATATCAAAAAAAGATTATGTAACACTTGAATTTAATAGTCGTTGATGAAGCAGTTGAGATCCAACTCTATGTTGAGACCCCTCGGAAAAAGGCACCTGAGCAGGAATATCCATCGGGTCTCTCGTTGGGACAAGTCCCTCACCCGATTTGACCCTCTCCAGGTAGGGTAAACAATGTCAATCCCACAGAACTGGAGAAGAGTAGGGTCCTGATCATGTTTCTCTCTAAAATGGAGGGACACGCTATGATATTTATATCCGTTCCTAATATTGGACATATGTTCAGATATCCGCACCCTTAGAAGTCGCTTGGTGCGTCCAACATAAAACAGACCGCAGGGGCACCACATTAAATACACCACATACGATGAGTTGCATGTAATGAACTCCCTTATTTTAAAGGTTTCATTTTCGTGATTAGTGATGCTCTTCATTCCTCGATTACTTGTTCTGGCTGTTTTGCAGCATATACACTTCCTACATGGGAAAAATCCATTTAAGTCTATCTTTATAGACTGGCGCCCAGGGGGATCAAGGATCTTTCTCACCACCCTATCTCCAAAGCTGGGGGCCCTTCTATAGATGAACTTAGGGAGTTCAGGTAGAACCTCCCCCAAATGCCGGTCTCTACCCAGAATATACCAGTATTTCTTAAATATATCTTCAATTTCTTTGTATTGGCAATGAAAATTCGAGATGAAACCCCACTGGTGTTCATTAGAGGTGCATGATTCTCTTTCTTTACTTCTTAGGCACTCCTCTCTTGGGACATTGGCTACCTGTTCTATGACACTATCTAGGGATCCTTCAGAGTATCCCTTTTGCATGAATCTCTCCTTTAATATATTGGCCTGTGTATAGTATTTTTCCTGTTCTGAACAGTTCCGCCGGACCCTCAACATTTGACCCTTTGGTATATTCTTTATCCAAGCCGGGTGATGTCCACTACGAATGGACAGAAAACTGTTGCGGTCAGTCGGTTTAAAAAATACATACGTGCTTAGAGAGTTCCCTCTTTTCTCAATAGTTACATCGAGAAAATTCACACTCATGTCACTTACTTGTGCCTCCAATTTTATGTTATTCCCATTAGTGTTAAGATAACTCAAGAATTCATCCAAAGACTCCCTAGAACCCTCCCAGATCAGTAGGAGGTCATCTATGAATCTTCGATAAAGTCTGAGTTGAGGTAGTCGTTTGCTAAATATAAATCTATCCTCCCATTCTGCCATAAACAGGTTGGCGAGGCTGGGAGCATACTTGGCTCCCATAGCCACGCCAACCTGCTGAGAGAAGAAGTGACCGTTCCACCAAAAATAATTATGTGACATGCAGAAGGTCAGAGCATGGCCCAAAAAACGCTTCTGCATGTCAGGGATGTCCTCTCTCCTACTTAATGCCCAATTCAATGACAAGGAGGCATCCTCATGCTGGATGACCGTGTAAAGGGAGGCTACATCGGCCGTGACCAAATAGGTCTCGGTCGTAGGATTGAGACAGACCTCACTCAAATGTTGGAGGAGGTCAGAGGTGTCTCTAAGATATGCCTTAGTGATTTTAACACTGGGCTGGAGGAATTTGTCCAAATACTCTCCAAGCCGCGCTGTTACTGATCCTATCCCATTCACGATGGGTCGTGCTGGGGGTACTTTGGCATCCTTATGGATTTTAGGTAACGTGTATTTTTTATTTTTTATTCTTATCTTTATTTTTATTTTTATATTTATTTTTATTTTTATTTTTATTTATTTATATTTGTCTTTTTTACTTTATTCTATTTTATTTTATTTTATTTATTTATTATTTATTATTATTTATGATTTACTGTTTATTATTCTTCATATTTTATTTTATATTTTATTTCTTATATTTTATTTATCTTTTATATTTTATTTTTATATTTTATTTATTTTATTTCTCTCGTTTTTTTGGTATTTATTATTTATTTTTCATTTTTTCTTCTTTTTTTCTTTTTCTTATACATTTTTTATACATTTTTTATTTATTTTTATCTAGTTTTTTATACTTGACTTTTTTAGTTTGATGATGTTGCAGTGGGGGCTCATGTTTATACTATGAGTTAAAGGTATCGTGAGATATAGTCCTGTGTATGAATATATCCATTTTTTAGGGGAAGTTATGAGTTATAGGCTGGGTGTGCGTTATATATCTGCTCGAGGATAGGATGTTATTAGTTGACTGTTTTTATATTTAACATTATGAGTTATTAAAGTAACTCTTTTACATATTATGGTGAAGTTCAATGAACGTTTTATGGGGTTTTTATCTATATACATATGGGAGAATTAGCCCGTTGCTTCACGTGGAGGTGGAATATTTTGTTAGAACATTATTAATGTGATTCACTGCATCGGGAGAAACATTATAGGATGAAATAGTTCTGATATATGTAATAATGTGACTCCTACAAGCATAAAGTGTATTGCGCTATACAGAAACAGTGTGAAATGGTGCGAGCGGGGACACAGGGAACGCGCAGGCGCAGTATTGCGATCTCTGCTCGGATCAAACACTGAAGGCGTGCAGGCGCAGTTATGGGTCTTCCGCTCGGATCGGAAGTTATGGGTATAAAAGACTGATTGCCGTGCCGTGTAGCCAATCCCATGACTAAGTCTTTATGACGAAACATGTCGGGGCGTGGCTACACGGCAATCGTTTCTAAGTGACGTAGGACGCTGTGACAGGGAGCGCCATACAAGGAGAGGTGGAAGCCGGTCACATCTACACCAGGGATCGGGTGAGACGGGTATTTGGAGAAACGCAGTACCTGGGTCCGCCGTGACCACCACACACTGGTTTACTGACTTCATGTTTGATGCTGTGACAACTTGCTGTGCTGTGTTACTGTTGAGCCTGCAGTGATTTTTAAGGATGTGAGTGCAATGGTGAAGGGGCTTTTGGTTTTTAATAAATTTCATTACGTTATTGCACCATTGGATGATTTTTCTTTTTCATGTGGAGAGAGCTCTTGGGCATTACACTTTGGAGAGGTAAAGGTGTACAGGCTTTCCACTGAAGATCGTTCTTATCCCCTGTGAGTGTGGGATAAAAGCTTGTTGGCCCTGACACGAGAGTGTGGGCTAAAGGAGCTGGTGAGTGTATTCGCCTAAGTGGAGTGGATTCACAGTCACAGAGGTGCGGTGGAAGATTCATTTAAGTAGAAGATTTTGCACCACAACACGTCACGGATTTTTGTTTTGGACTATTTTACTTTTGGATTGTTTGTGGACACAATTTATAGATATATAATTTTTTGCGAGTTAATTCACATTGGCTCTCACTTAGTTGTAATTTTCACATTTATATATTTGCATATGCACAGATATGTCATTCACTTAATTGGTTTATATGCACCATTTGTTTATGATCTTTTGAGCATATCATTTTATGCACAGTAATGATGAGGGGTGAGGATGTGATGTAATCATTGCACAGGTTGATTCATCAGTATATCACTCTTCACTACATCTTATTATTTTAGGGATTGCCTTTAGCGCTGCTATTTTGAGTTCACTGGGAGCAAGTTTGTGGTGGATCAATTGTTTACTGTATACTTATTATTTAAGCAGCAGCTCAGATTCAGGTTTTTGCCATCAGCGCAGCGTTTTTGGGTGTATGAGTGGGCGGATTTTTATACATCTGATTTTTTCATTATCTTTATTCATTTAAACGCGTGCAGCCATGGAAGTTCTCAACTTTCTCAACAATAGACAGATGAATCCGGATAATATTTTCTCAGCTAATTCTGAAATGACGGATTATGAGGAAGATATCTCCGGCATGTTAAAGAATTTAGAAAACTTGTTGGAAAAACAGGTGAAAACCTGGTGGGATGTGTTCACTTTTAATCATTATCAGAAGGAAAAACTGATTTTTAGGAGCCTGAGGTGGGATATACCCCCCCAGGATGGTCTTGATGACCAATGTTTTATGGATGAATGGTTAGAATTTTTTAATAGAGTAGGAAGGGAGTTGCAAGACCTAGTATTAAGTAGGAAACAGAAAAAATTGAGTAGGATTAATGAGCAGATCAATACGCTACGCAGCAAATTAGAACCTATGAATGAGTCTAATCAACTCAAAGAATTCAATAACACTATGAAAAGAAAGCTTGAAAAGGTGGATAGAGAGACACAAAAGAAAAAGGTTAGGAAATACAATAGGGACGTAGCAGATTTCAAAAATAATAAAATCTATGCATGGCAGAACCCTGTTGTGAAAGCCAGGGAGGTCCCTGTGCAGGATAAAAACAATGTGTATACAACCACTGACCCTAAAACTGATCAAAATAAAAGAGTGAGGGTGAAGAGTGGCACCGGTAGAGGTGAACAAAGTGGGAGTGGACAAGCATCTAACAATGCTTCTCTGCAACAAAGAGATTATCAATATAATGATCACCACTATTCACCTAGACCAACCCCACCCTGGAGAGGGAATTACCAATATAATCAGAATCAGGGGGAATGGCGGGATCCCCAGTCATATGGAATGAATTATCCTGGAGGAGGGGCCCCACCCCAGGGTCATGGTGTATATCAAAATTACCCCCCTCAGAATTATGGGGATGGTAGAAACCCTACCCCCTTACACAATAGATATCTTCCCCTGGACGAGGATTATCAGGGACAATATCACTATCAACAGGGCCCTGGTTCTTCTTTTTTAGGACAGCGAGGGAGGAGGGGGAGGGGAGGGGGGACACCGAGAGGAAAGAACCACCCGATGAACAACAGGGGAGGGAGGAATGGCCCACAGCAGTATGTGAACAGGGAAATGGGGCCACCACCAAGAAACGAAGGGGCTGTCGAGCAGGACAACGTCGACAATCCAAGAAAAAGGTTAAGGGACACATAAAAACTGGCATATATAATTTAAGTAAGGTGAAATTAAATCCAAAAGAACAGAATATACTAAATTTGGGCCTTAAGTGTGCGCCCAAAAAAACACTCAATAAATTTGAGGTGTATATCGACACACACAAATTTATACGGACTTTGAACCTTAAAAAATATTTTTTGAGCCACCCGCTGGCCCCTAGGAGTGACGTTGTTTCATCTGTGAGGAAAGTGGACAGTGGCTTAAAGAATAAGTCCGTATTCAACCCCCAAAACTCTAGTAATCATTGTATAGAGGTGTTCAAAAATTTGGTGCTAAATGATATAGAACAGTTGACTGTAAAAGATAATATCAACCCAAAATATATTGAGGATGGCATTCGCTCTCTGGAAAAAAGGAACAATATTATTGTACGCCCAGCTGACAAGGGAGGGGGGGTCGTTATTATGGATAAAATGTTTTACCAGGAACAACTCACGAGGATGCTAGGCGACCGCTCTACTTATGAGAGATTGACTAGTGATCCTACGGAGAAATATAAGCACCAACTGAGCCTATTGGTGGACTGGGGGTATGATACAGGTGCTTTGAATGGGAAAGAAAAGAGATATCTGGTACCAAGTGCGTGTAGGATTCCAGTAATCTACACGTTACCTAAAATCCATAAGGATGCCAAAGAACCCCCAGCACGACCCATCGTGAATGGGATAGGATCAGTAACAGCGCGGCTTGGAGAGTATTTGGACAAATTCCTCCAGCCCAGTGTTAAAATCACTAAGGCATATCTTAAAGACACTTCTGACCTCCTCCAACATTTGAGTGAGGTCTGTCTCAATCCTACGACCGAGACCTATTTGGTCACGGCCGATGTAGCCTCCCTTTACACGGTCATCCAGCATGAGGATGCCTCCTTGTCATTGAATTGGGCATTAAGTAGGAGAGAGGACATCCCTGACATGCAGAAGCGTTTTTTGGGCCATGCTCTGACCTTCTGCATGTCACATAATTATTTTTGGTGGAACGGTCACTTCTTCTCTCAGCAGGTTGGCGTGGCTATGGGAGCCAAGTATGCTCCCAGCCTCGCCAACCTGTTTATGGCAGAATGGGAGGATAGATTTATATTTAGCAAACGACTACCTCAACTCAGACTTTATCGAAGATTCATAGATGACCTCCTACTGATCTGGGAGGGTTCTAGGGAGTCTTTGGATGAATTCTTGAGTTATCTTAACACTAATGGGAATAACATAAAATTGGAGGCACAAGTAAGTGACATGAGTGTGAATTTTCTCGATGTAACTATTGAGAAAAGAGGGAACTCTCTAAGCACGTATGTATTTTTTAAACCGACTGACCGCAACAGTTTTCTGTCCATTCGTAGTGGACATCACCCGGCTTGGATAAAGAATATACCAAAGGGTCAAATGTTGAGGGTCCGGCGGAACTGTTCAGAACAGGAAAAATACTATACACAGGCCAATATATTAAAGGAGAGATTCATGCAAAAGGGATACTCTGAAGGATCCCTAGATAGTGTCATAGAACAGGTAGCCAATGTCCCAAGAGAGGAGTGCCTAAGAAGTAAAGAAAGAGAATCATGCACCTCTAATGAACACCAGTGGGGTTTCATCTCGAATTTTCATTGCCAATACAAAGAAATTGAAGATATATTTAAGAAATACTGGTATATTCTGGGTAGAGACCGGCATTTGGGGGAGGTTCTACCTGAACTCCCTAAGTTCATCTATAGAAGGGCCCCCAGCTTTGGAGATAGGGTGGTGAGAAAGATCCTTGATCCCCCTGGGCGCCAGTCTATAAAGATAGACTTAAATGGATTTTTCCCATGTAGGAAGTGTATATGCTGCAAAACAGCCAGAACAAGTAATCGAGGAATGAAGAGCATCACTAATCACGAAAATGAAACCTTTAAAATAAGGGAGTTCATTACATGCAACTCATCGTATGTGGTGTATTTAATGTGGTGCCCCTGCGGTCTGTTTTATGTTGGACGCACCAAGCGACTTCTAAGGGTGCGGATATCTGAACATATGTCCAATATTAGGAACGGATATAAATATCATAGCGTGTCCCTCCATTTTAGAGAGAAACATGATCAGGACCCTACTCTTCTCCAGTTCTGTGGGATTGACATTGTTTACCCTACCTGGAGAGGGTCAAATCGGGTGAGGGACTTGTCCCAACGAGAGACCCGATGGATATTCCTGCTCAGGTGCCTTTTTCCGAGGGGTCTCAACATAGAGTTGGATCTCAACTGCTTCATCAACGACTATTAAATTCAAGTGTTACATAATCTTTTTTTGATATTTTTCATTCATTTTTTTGACATTTTTCATTTATTTATATATTATTTCAATATTTTTTATTTTTTATTCTTATCTTTATTTTTATTTTTATATTTATTTTTATTTTTATTTATTTATATTTGTCTTTTTTACTTTATTCTATTTTATTTTATTTTATTTATTTATTATTTATTATTATTTATGATTTACTGTTTATTATTCTTCATATTTTATTTTATATTTTATTTCTTATATTTTATTTATCTTTTATATTTTATTTTTAATTTTATTTTTATTTTTATATTTTATTTATTTTATTTCTCTCGTTTTTTTGGTATTTATTATTTATTTTTCATTTTTTCTTCTTTTTTTCTTTTTCTTATACATTTTTTACACCCACTGGTGTTCATTAGAGGTGCATGATTCTCTTTCTTTACTTCTTAGGCACTCCTCTCTTGGGACATTGGCTACCTGTTCTATGACACTATCTAGGGATCCTTCAGAGTATCCCTTTTGCATGAATCTCTCCTTTAATATATTGGCCTGTGTATAGTATTTTTCCTGTTCTGAACAGTTCCGCCGGACCCTCAACATTTGACCCTTTGGTATATTCTTTATCCAAGCCGGGTGATGTCCACTACGAATGGACAGAAAACTGTTGCGGTCAGTCGGTTTAAAAAATACATACGTGCTTAGAGAGTTCCCTCTTTTCTCAATAGTTACATCGAGAAAATTCACACTCATGTCACTTACTTGTGCCTCCAATTTTATGTTATTCCCATTAGTGTTAAGATAACTCAAGAATTCATCCAAAGACTCCCTAGAACCCTCCCAGATCAGTAGGAGGTCATCTATGAATCTTCGATAAAGTCTGAGTTGAGGTAGTCGTTTGCTAAATATAAATCTATCCTCCCATTCTGCCATAAACAGGTTGGCGAGGCTGGGAGCATACTTGGCTCCCATAGCCACGCCAACCTGCTGAGAGAAGAAGTGACCGTTCCACCAAAAATAATTATGTGACATGCAGAAGGTCAGAGCATGGCCCAAAAAACGCTTCTGCATGTCAGGGATGTCCTCTCTCCTACTTAATGCCCAATTCAATGACAAGGAGGCATCCTCATGCTGGATGACCGTGTAAAGGGAGGCTACATCGGCCGTGACCAAATAGGTCTCGGTCGTAGGATTGAGACAGACCTCACTCAAATGTTGGAGGAGGTCAGAGGTGTCTCTAAGATATGCCTTAGTGATTTTAACACTGGGCTGGAGGAATTTGTCCAAATACTCTCCAAGCCGCGCTGTTACTGATCCTATCCCATTCACGATGGGTCGTGCTGGGGGTACTTTGGCATCCTTATGGATTTTAGGTAACGTGTATTTTTTATTTTTTATTCTTATCTTTATTTTTATTTTTATATTTATTTTTATTTTTATTTATTTATATTTGTCTTTTTTACTTTATTCTATTTTATTTTATTTTATTTTATTTATTTATTATTTATTATTATTTATGATTTACTGTTTATTATTCTTCATATTTTATTTTATATTTTATTTCTTATATTTTATTTATCTTTTATATTTTATTTTTATATTTTATTTATTTTATTTCTCTCGTTTTTTTGGTATTTATTATTTATTTTTCATTTTTTCTTCTTTTTTTCTTTTTCTTATACATTTTTTATTTATTTTTATCTAGTTTTTTATACTTGACTTTTTTAGTTTGATGATGTTGCAGTGGGGGCTCATGTTTATACTATGAGTTAAAGGTATCGTGAGATATAGTCCTGTGTATGAATATATCCATTTTTTAGGGGAAGTTATGAGTTATAGGCTGGGTGTGCGTTATATATCTGCTCGAGGATAGGATGTTATTAGTTGACTGTTTTTATATTTAACATTATGAGTTATTAAAGTAACTCTTTTACATATTATGGTGAAGTTCAATGAACGTTTTATGGGGTTTTTATCTATATACATATGGGAGAATTAGCCCGTTGCTTCACGTGGAGGTGGAATATTTTGTTAGAACATTATTAATGTGATTCACTGCATCGGGAGAAACATTATAGGATGAAATAGTTCTGATATATGTAATAATGTGACTCCTACAAGCATAAAGTGTATTGCGCTATACAGAAACAGTGTGAAATGGTGCGAGCGGGGACACAGGGAACGCGCAGGCGCAGTATTGCGATCTCTGCTCGGATCAAACACTGAAGGCGTGCAGGCGCAGTTATGGGTCTTCCGCTCGGATCGGAAGTTATGGGTATAAAAGACTGATTGCCGTGCCGTGTAGCCAATCCCATGACTAAGTCTTTATGACGAAACATGTCGGGGCGTGGCTACACGGCAATCGTTTCTAAGTGACGTAGGACGCTGTGACAGGGAGCGCCATACAAGGAGAGGTGGAAGCCGGTCACATCTACACCAGGGATCGGGTGAGACGGGTATTTGGAGAAACGCAGTACCTGGGTCCGCCGTGACCACCACACACTGGTTTACTGACTTCATGTTTGATGCTGTGACAACTTGCTGTGCTGTGTTACTGTTGAGCCTGCAGTGATTTTTAAGGATGTGAGTGCAATGGTGAAGGGGCTTTTGGTTTTTAATAAATTTCATTACGTTATTGCACCATTGGATGATTTTTCTTTTTCATGTGGAGAGAGCTCTTGGGCATTACACTTTGGAGAGGTAAAGGTGTACAGACCTTCCACTGAAGATCGTTCTTATCCCCTGTGAGTGTGGGATAAAAGCTTGTTGGCCCTGACACGAGAGTGTGGGCTAAAGGAGCTGGTGAGTGTATTCGCCTAAGGGGAGTGGATTCACAGTCACAGAGGTGCGGTGGAAGATTCATTTAAGTAGAAGATTTTGCACCACAACACGTCACGGATTTTTGTTTTGGACTATTTTACTTTTGGATTGTTTGTGGACACAATTTATAGATATATAATTTTTTGCGAGTTAATTCACATTGGCTCTCACTTAGTTGTAATTTTCACATTTATATATTTGCATATGCACAGATATGTCATTCACTTAATTGGTTTATATGCACCATTTGTTTATGATCTTTTGAGCATATCATTTTATGCACAGTAATGATGAGGGGTGAGGATGTGATGTAATCATTGCACAGGTTGATTCATCAGTATATCACTCTTCACTACATCTTATTATTTTAGGGATTGCCTTTAGCGCTGCTATTTTGAGTTCACTGGGAGCAAGTTTGTGGTGGATCAATTGTTTACTGTATACTTATTATTTAAGCAGCAGCTCAGATTCAGGTTTTTGCCATCAGCGCAGCGTTTTTGGGTGTATGAGTGGGCGGATTTTTATACATCTGATTTTTTCATTATCTTTATTCATTTAAACGCGTGCAGCCATGGAAGTTCTCAACTTTCTCAACAATAGACAGATGAATCCGGATAATATTTTCTCAGCTAATTCTGAAATGACGGATTATGAGGAAGATATCTCCGGCATGTTAAAGAATTTAGAAAACTTGTTGGAAAAACAGGTGAAAACCTGGTGGGATGTGTTCACTTTTAATCATTATCAGAAGGAAAAACTGATTTTTAGGAGCCTGAGGTGGGATATACCCCCCCAGGATGGTCTTGATGACCAATGTTTTATGGATGAATGGTTAGAATTTTTTAATAGAGTAGGAAGGGAGTTGCAAGACCTAGTATTAAGTAGGAAACAGAAAAAATTGAGTAGGATTAATGAGCAGATCAATACGCTACGCAGCAAATTAGAACCTATGAATGAGTCTAATCAACTCAAAGAATTTAATAACACTATGAAAAGAAAGCTTGAAAAGGTGGATAGAGAGACACAAAAGAAAAAGGTTAGGAAATACAATAGGGACGTAGCAGATTTCAAAAATAATAAAATCTATGCATGGCAGAACCCTGTTGTGAAAGCCAGGGAGGTCCCTGTGCAGGATAAAAACAATGTGTATACAACCACTGACCCTAAAACTGATCAAAATAAAAGAGTGAGGGTGAAGAGTGGCACCGGTAGAGGTGAACAAAGTGGGAGTGGACAAGCATCTAACAATGCTTCTCTGCAACAAAGAGATTATCAATTCTCTAAGAATTGCTGTCATCTACCGGCCCCCTGGACCAGTATCAGCCTTTCTTGATGACTTCTCTGCCTGGCTACCCTACTTTCTCTCTTCTGAAATCCCCACAATCATTCTTGGGGACTTCAACATCCCTGTTAACACTAACACTACTATTACTTCTAAACTTCTCAGTCTAACCTCATCGCTTGACCTGAAGCAATGGATACAGGCTCCTACCCACTCCAATGGCAACACCCTTGACCTTGCCTTCTCCTATCTATGCACTCCGTGCAACCTTTCCAACAATCCACTCCCACTCTCTGATCACCACCTTATTACTTTTGCTCTCTCCCTGTCTTCCACCTCTTCTCCCTCCAACCGCCTAACAGTTACACGCAGAAACCTTCGCCACCTCAACCCTTCTCTTCTCTACTCTGCTACTGATCACCTCTATGACAAAATCTCCCCCCTGTCCTGCCCCAACCAAGCTACTTTCATCTACAACAGCTCACTGTCTTCCGCCCTAGACAAGCTTGCCCCCCTCACTACACGCAGAATTAGGCCCCGACTGCTACAACCCTGGCAAACAGATGACACCAGAAGTCTCAGAAAACGTAGCCGCGCTCTTGAGCGCCTGTGGCATAAGACTAAGACCCAGGAAGACTTCACACATTATAAATCTGCCCTCCTAAAATACTACTCCTGCCTTCACACTGCCAAACAGACCTACTTTATCACACTCATCAACACCTTCTCATCCAGTCCACGTCAACTCTTCTCTACCTTCAATACTCTACTCTGTCCTCCACTGCCTCCACCCACCAACTCACTCACTGCCCAGGAGATTGCCAATCACTTCAAAACTAAGATTGATACAATTCACGAGGAGATCGCCAATGCGCAAAAACCTCCCCCATGCAACACCCCATGTCCACAGACACAATCATTACTTCCCTCATTCAACCCTGCTACTACTACTGAGGTTGCTAAACTTTTTTCTAGCACTCATCTAACCACTTGCCCCCTGGATCCTGTTCCCTCGCAAATGCTACGCTCACCCTCTGACTCAATTCTACGCTCTCTAACTCACATTTTCAACCTCTCCCTCTCTTGTGGCATCTTCCCAAACTCTCTAAAACATGCGCTAGTCACCCCCATACTAAAAAAGCCCTCACTGGATCCCACCAGTCTCAACAACTTACGTCCCATCTCCTTACTCTCCTTCTCCTCCAAACTTCTTGAAAGACTGGTCTACAACCGACTAAGCGACCATCTGACCATAAATAAACTTCTTGATCCCCTTCAGTCCGGTTTTCGCCCTCAACACTCCACGGAAACTGCTCTCCTTAAACTCTCAAATGACCTACTAATGGCTAAAGCCAATGGACACTACTCTATACTACTTCTCCTGGATCTCTCTGCTGCCTTTGACACAGTGGACCATCCTCTCCTCCTCAAAAAACTCCACTCCTTTGGTCTCCGTGACTGTACTCTTCGCTGGTTCTCATCCTACCTATCCCACCGCTCCTTCAGTGTCACTTACAACTCTACTTCCTCCTCTCCTCTTCCTTTTTCCGTTGGGGTCCCCCAAGGTTCTGTTCTCGGACCTCTCCTTTTCTCAATCTACACCACCTCCTTGGGTCAGTTGATTGCCTCCCACGGCTTTAAATATCATCTCTACGCTGATGACACCCAAATCTATCTCTCCACCCCCCAGCTCTCTCTATCTGTCTCCTCACGCATTACCAACTTACTAGCAGACATATCAGCCTGGATGTCACATCACTTTCTCAAACTCAACCTATCCAAAACCGAGCTCATGATATTTCCTCCCTCAGGTGCCACTTCCCCTGATCTACCTGTCAAGATCAACGGCTCAACTATCAACCCATCTCCCCACGCCAAGGTCCTAGGTGTAATCCTGGACTCTGAACTAACCTTCCGGCCCCACATCCTATCACTATCCAAAGCTTGCCGCCTCAATCTTCGCAACATCTCCAAGATACGCCCCTTCCTAACCAATGACACCACAAAGCTTCTAATCCACTCCCTGGTCATCTCCCGCCTCGACTACTGCAACTCCCTCCTCATTGGTTTACCTCTAAATAGGCTATCCCCACTTCAGTCCATCATGAACGCTGCGGCCAGGCTCATCCACCACACAAACCGATCAGCGTCTGCTACACCCCTCTGCCAATCCCTCCATTGGCTGCCACTCAGTCACCGAATCAAATTCAAGATACTAACTATAACTTACAAAGCCATCCACAACCTGGCCCCCAGCTACATCTCTAACCTAGTCACAAAATACCAACCTAATCGTTCTCTTCGCTCCTCCCAAGACCTCCTGCTCTCTAACTCCCTTGTCACCTCATCCCATGCTCGCCTCCAGGACTTCTCCAGAGCCTCCCCCATCCTCTGGAATGCTCTACCCCAATCCGTCCGATTTTCTCCTACTTTATCCACTTTCAGACGATCCCTGAAAACTCATCTCTTCAGAGAAGCCTATCTGGCCCCCACCTAACAACTGTACACTTATCTTCTCCATCAGCACATCACCCACAGTTATTACCTCTTGTATCTCTTGACCTTCCCTCTTAGATTGTAAGCTCTAAGGAGCAGGGCCCTCTGATTCCTACTGTATCAAATTGTATTGTATTTGTACTGTCTACCCTCAAGTTGTAAAGCGCTACGTAAACTGTTGGCGCTATATAAATACTGTATAATAATAATAATAATAATGATCACCACTATTCACCTAGACCAACCCCACCCTGGAGAGGGAATTACCAATATAATCCGAATCAGGGGGATTGGCGGGATCCCCAGTCATATGGAATGAATTATCCTGGAGGAGGGGCCCCACCCCAGGGTCATGGTGTATATCAAAATTACCCCCCTCAGAATTATGGGGATGGTAGAAACCCTACCCCCTTACACAATAGATATCTTCCCCTGGACGAGGATTATCAGGGACAATATCACTATCAACAGGGCCCTGGTTCTTCTTTTTTAGGACAGCGAGGGAGGAGGGGGAGGGGAGGGGGGACACCGAGAGGAAAGAACCACCCGATGAACAACAGGGGAGGGAGGAATGGCCCACAGCAGTATGTGAACAGGGAAATGGGGCCACCACCAAGAAACGAAGGGGCTGTCGAGCAGGACAACGTCGACAATCCAAGAAAAAGGTTAAGGGACACATAAAAACTGGCATATATAATTTAAGTAAGGTGAAATTAAATCCAAAAGAACAGAATATACTAAATTTGGGCCTTAAGTGTGCGCCCAAAAAAACACTCAATAAATTTGAGGTGTATATCGACACACACAAATTTATACGGACTTTGAACCTTAAAAAATATTTTTTGAGCCACCCGCTGGCCCCTAGGAGTGACGTTGTTTCATCTGTGAGGAAAGTGGACAGTGGCTTAAAGAATAAGTCCGTATTCAACCCCCAAAACTCTAGTAATCATTGTATAGAGGTGTTCAAAAATTTGGTGCTAAATGATATAGAACAGTTGACTGTAAAAGATAATATCAACCCAAAATATATTGAGGATGGCATTCGATCTCTGGAAAAAAGGAACAATATTATTGTACGCCCAGCTGACAAGGGAGGGGGGGTCGTTATTATGGATAAAATGTTTTACCAGGAACAACTCACGAGGATGCTAGGCGACCGCTCTACTTATGAGAGATTGACTAGTGATCCTACGGAGAAATATAAGCACCAACTGAGCCTATTGGTGGACTGGGGGTATGATACAGGTGCTTTGAATGGGAAAGAAAAGAGATATCTGGTACCAAGTGCGTGTAGGATTCCAGTAATCTACACGTTACCTAAAATCCATAAGGATGCCAAAGTACCCCCAGCACGACCCATCGTGAATGGGATAGGATCAGTAACAGCGCGGCTTGGAGAGTATTTGGACAAATTCCTCCGGCCCAGTGTTAAAATCACTAAGGCATATCTTAAAGACACTTCTGACCTCCTCCAACATTTGAGTGAGGTCTGTCTCAATCCTACGACCGAGACCTATTTGGTCACGGCCGATGTAGCCTCCCTTTACACGGTCATCCAGCATGAGGATGCCTCCTTGTCATTGAATTGGGCATTAAGTAGGAGAGAGGACATCCCTGACATGCAGAAGCGTTTTTTGGGCCATGCTCTGACCTTCTGCATGTCACATAATTATTTTTGGTGGAACGGTCACTTCTTCTCTCAGCAGGTTGGCGTGGCTATGGGAGCCAAGTATGCTCCCAGCCTCGCCAACCTGTTTATGGCAGAATGGGAGGATAGATTTATATTTAGCAAACGACTACCTCAACTCAGACTTTATCGAAGATTCATAGATGACCTCCTACTGATCTGGGAGGGTTCTAGGGAGTCTTTGGATGAATTCTTGAGTTATCTTAACACTAATGGGAATAACATAAAATTGGAGGCACAAGTAAGTGACATGAGTGTGAATTTTCTCGATGTAACTATTGAGAAAAGAGGGAACTCTCTAAGCACGTATGTATTTTTTAAACCGACTGACCGCAACAGTTTTCTGTCCATTCGTAGTGGACATCACCCGGCTTGGATAAAGAATATACCAAAGGGTCAAATGTTGAGGGTCCGGCGGAACTGTTCAGAACAGGAAAAATACTATACACAGGCCAATATATTAAAGGAGAGATTCATGCAAAAGGGATACTCTGAAGGATCCCTAGATAGTGTCATAGAACAGGTAGCCAATGTCCCAAGAGAGGAGTGCCTAAGAAGTAAAGAAAGAGAATCATGCACCTCTAATGAACACCAGTGGGGTTTCATCTCGAATTTTCATTGCCAATACAAAGAAATTGAAGATATATTTAAGAAATACTGGTATATTCTGGGTAGAGACCGGCATTTGGGGGAGGTTCTACCTGAACTCCCTAAGTTCATCTATAGAAGGGCCCCCAGCTTTGGAGATAGGGTGGTGAGAAAGATCCTTGATCCCCCTGGGCGCCAGTCTATAAAGATAGACTTAAATGGATTTTTCCCATGTAGGAAGTGTATATGCTGCAAAACAGCCAGAACAAGTAATCGAGGAATGAAGAGCATCACTAATCACGAAAATGAAACCTTTAAAATAAGGGAGTTCATTACATGCAACTCATCGTATGTGGTGTATTTAATGTGGTGCCCCTGCGGTCTGTTTTATGTTGGACGCACCAAGCGACTTCTAAGGGTGCGGATATCTGAACATATGTCCAATATTAGGAACGGATATAAATATCATAGCGTGTCCCTCCATTTTAGAGAGAAACATGATCAGGACCCTACTCTTCTCCAGTTCTGTGGGATTGACATTGTTTACCCTACCTGGAGAGGGTCAAATCGGGTGAGGGACTTGTCCCAACGAGAGACCCGATGGATATTCCTGCTCAGGTGCCTTTTTCCGAGGGGTCTCAACATAGAGTTGGATCTCAACTGCTTCATCAACGACTATTAAATTCAAGTGTTACATAATCTTTTTTTGATATTTTTCATTCATTTTTTTGACATTTTTCATTTATTTATATATTATTTCAATATTTTTTATTTTTTATTCTTATCTTTATTTTTATTTTTATATTTATTTTTATTTTTATTTATTTATATTTGTCTTTTTTACTTTATTCTATTTTATTTTATTTTATTTATTTATTATTTATTATTATTTATGATTTACTGTTTATTATTCTTCATATTTTATTTTATATTTTATTTCTTATATTTTATTTATCTTTTATATTTTATTTTTATATTTTATTTATTTTATTTCTCTCGTTTTTTTGGTATTTATTATTTATTTTTCATTTTTTCTTCTTTTTTTCTTTTTCTTATACATTTTTTATACATTTTTTATTTATTTTTATCTAGTTTTTTATACTTGACTTTTTTAGTTTGATGATGTTGCAGTGGGGGCTCATGTTTATACTATGAGTTAAAGGTATCGTGAGATATAGTCCTGTGTATGAATATATCCATTTTTTAGGGGAAGTTATGAGTTATAGGCTGGGTGTGCGTTATATATCTGCTCGAGGATAGGATGTTATTAGTTGACTGTTTTTATATTTAACATTATGAGTTATTAAAGTAACTCTTTTACATATTATGGTGAAGTTCAATGAACGTTTTATGGGGTTTTTATCTATATACATATGGGAGAATTAGCCCGTTGCTTCACGTGGAGGTGGAATATTTTGTTAGAACATTATTAATGTGATTCACTGCATCGGGAGAAACATTATAGGATGAAATAGTTCTGATATATGTAATAATGTGACTCCTACAAGCATAAAGTGTATTGCGCTATACAGAAACAGTGTGAAATGGTGCGAGCGGGGACACAGGGAACGCGCAGGCGCAGTATTGCGATCTCTGCTCGGATCAAACACTGAAGGCGCGCAGGCGCAGTTATGGGTCTTCCGCTCGGATCGGAAGTTATGGGTATAAAAGACTGATTGCCGTGCCGTGTAGCCAATCCCATGACTAAGTCTTTATGACGAAACATGTCGGGGCGTGGCTACACGGCAATCGTTTCTAAGTGACGTAGGACGCTGTGACAGGGAGCGCCATACGAGGAGAGGTGGAAGCCGGTCACATCTACACCAGGGATCGGGTGAGACGGGTATTTGGAGAAACGCAGTACCTGGGTCCGCCGTGACCACCACACACTGGTTTACTGACTTCATGTTTGATGCTGTGACAACTTGCTGTGCTGTGTTACTGTTGAGCCTGCAGTGATTTTTAAGGATGTGAGTGCAATGGTGAAGGGGCTTTTGGTTTTTAATAAATTTCATTACGTTATTGCACCATTGGATGATTTTTCTTTTTCATGTGGAGAGAGCTCTTGGGCATTACACTTTGGAGAGGTAAAGGTGTACAGGCTTTCCACTGAAGATCGTTCTTATCCCCTATGAGTGTGGGATAAAAGCTTGTTGGCCCTGACACGAGAGTGTGGGCTAAAGGAGCTGGTGAGTGTATTCGCCTAAGGGGAGTGGATTCACAGTCACAGAGGTGCGGTGGAAGATTCATTTAAGTAGAAGATTTTGCACCACAACACGTCACGGATTTTTGTTTTGGACTATTTTACTTTTGGATTGTTTGTGGACACAATTTATAGATATATAATTTTTTGCGAGTTAATTCACATTGGCTCTCACTTAGTTGTAATTTTCACATTTATATATTTGCATATGCACAGATATGTCATTCACTTAATTGGTTTATATGCACCATTTGTTTATGATCTTTTGAGCATATCATTTTATGCACAGTAATGATGAGGGGTGAGGATGTGATGTAATCATTGCACAGGTTGATTCATCAGTATATCACTCTTCACTACATCTTATTATTTTAGGGATTGCCTTTAGCGCTGCTATTTTGAGTTCACTGGGAGCAAGTTTGTGGTGGATCAATTTTTTACTGTATACTTATTATTTAAGCAGCAGCTCAGATTCAGGTTTTTGCCATCAGCGCAGCGTTTTTGGGTGTATGAGTGGGCGGATTTTTATACATCTGATTTTTTCACTGTCTGTTTTCCTGCCTGCCCATCAGTCTACCTGCCTGCCTGTCCTGTCTCTCTGACTATCTGTCTTACTGCTTGTCTTTCTGCCTGCCTGTCTTCCTGTCTGTCTGCCTGCCTGTATATTTGTCTTCCTGCCTGCCTGTCTGTCTGCCTTCCTCTCTTTCTGAATGTCTGTCTGCCTGTCTGTCTGCCTTCCTTCCTGCCCATATTCTTGTCTGTCTTTATGCCTGTTTGTCTGTCTTCCTGCTTGCCTGTGTGTCTGTCTGCCTGCCTGTCTGTGTTTCTGTCTGCCTGTCTGTGTTTCTGTCTGCCTGTCTGTGTGTCTGCCTGCCTTTCTGCCTGTGTTTCTGTCTGTATGTCTGCCTGTCTTTCTGTCTGTATGTCTGCCTGTCTTTCTGTCTTCCTGCCTGTCTGTCTGCCTGTCTCTCTGACTGTCTGTCTTCCTGCCTGTGTGTGTACCTGTCTGTATTCCTGCCTGTCTGTCTGTGTGTGTATGTGTGTCTGTCTGCCTACCTGTCTGTCTCTCTGTCTGTCTGCCTGTCTTCCTCTCTGTCTGTCTGCCTCCCTGCCTGTCTGTCTTGCTACCTGCCTGTCTGTATGCCTGCCTGCCTGTTTGTCTGTCTGTCTGCCTATCTGCCTTCCTGCCTGTTTGTCTGTCTTCCTGCCTGTCTATATGTATGTCTTCCTGCCTGTCTATCTGTGTGCCTGCCTGTCTGTCTCTCTGACTGTCTGTCTTCCTACTTGTCTTTCTTCCTGTTTCCTGCCTGTCTGTCTGCTTGTCTGTCTTCCTGCCTGTTTGACTGTCTGCAAGTCGTCCTGTCTGTATGCCTGTATGTCTTCCTGTCTGCCTGCCTGTCTGTCTGTTTTCCTGCCTGCCCATCAGTCTGCCTGCCTGCCTGTCCTGTCTCTCTGACTATCTGTCTTACTGCTTGTCTTTCTGTCTGCCTGTCTGTCTGCCTGCCTGTATATTTGTCTTCCTGCCTGCCTGTCTGTCTGCCTTCCTCTCTTTCTGAATGTCTGTCTGCCTGTCTGTCTGCCTTCCTTCTTGCCCATATTCTTGTCTGTCTTTATGCCTGTTTGTCTGTCTTCCTGCTTGCCTGTGTGTCTGTCTGCCTGCCTGTCAGTGTTTCTGTCTGCCTGTCTGTGTTTCTGTCTGCCTGCCTTTCTGTCTGTATGCCTGTCTGTCTTTCTGTATGTCTGCCTGTCTTTCTGTCTGTCTACCTGTCTTTCTGTCTGTCTGCCTGCCTGTCTGTCTGCCTTACTGCTTGTCTTCCTGCCTGTCTGTTTTCCTGGCTGTCTGCCTGTCTTTCTCTCTGACTGTCTGCCTGCCTGTCTGTCTTTCTTCCTGCTTGTCTTTCTGTCTTCCTGCCTGTCTGTATGGATATCTGCCTTCCTGTCTGTTTGTCTTCCTGCCTGTCTCCAAGTCTTCCTGTCTGTTTGTCTGCCTGTATGTCTTCCTGTCTGCCTGTCTGTCTGCCTGTCTGTCTGCCTGCCTGTCTGCCTGCCTGTATGTCTTCCTGCCTGTCTGTCTCTCTGTCTGCCTTACTGCTTGTCTTTCTGCCTGTCTGTGTGTCTTCCTGTCTGTCTGTTTTCCTGGCTGTCTGTTTGTCTGTCTTCCTGCTGTCTGCAAGTCTTCCTGTCTGTCTGCCTCTATGTCTATCTGTCTGCTTGCCTGTCTGTATGTCTTCCTGGCTGTCTATCTGTCTGTTTCCCTGCCTGTCTATCTGTCTGCCTGTCTCTCTGACTGTCTGTCTTCCTGCCTGTGTGTGTACCTGTCTGTCTGTATTCCTGCCTGCCTGTCTGTCTGTATGTCTGCCTGTCTGTGTATGTGTGTCTGTCTGCCTACCTGTCAGTCTGTCTCTCTGTCTGTATGTCTGCCTGTCTGCCTCCCTGCCTGTCTGTCTTGCTACCTGCCTGTCTGTATGCCTGCCTGCTTGTCTGTCTGTCTGCCTATCTGCCTTCCTGCCTGTTTGTCTGTCTTCCTGCCTGTCTATCTGTCTGCATGTATGTCTTCCTGCCTGTCTATCTGTCTGCCTGTCTTTCTCTCTGACTGTCTGTCTTCCTACTTGTCTTTCTTCCTGTCTCCTGCCTGTCTGTCTGCTTGTCTGTCTTCCTGCCTGTTTGACTGTCTGCAAGTCGTCCTGTCTGTATGCCTGTATGTCTTCCTGTCTGCCTGCCTGTCTGTCTGTTTTCCTGCCTGCCCATCAGTCTGCCTGCCTGCCTGTCCTGTCTCTCTGACTATCTGTCTTACTGCTTGTCTTTCTGCCTGCCTGTCTTCCTGTCTGTCTGTCTGTCTGTCCTCCCGCCTGTATGTATATCTGTCTGCCTGCTTGTGTGTATCTGTCTGTCTGCCTACCTGTCTGTGTGTCTGTCTGTATGTCTGCCTGTCTTCCTGTTTGCCTGTCTTCCTGTCTGTCTGTCTACCTGTGTGTCTGTCTGTCTTCCTGCCTGTCTGTATGTATGTCTGTCTTCCTGTTTGTCTATTTTCCTGCCTGTCTGTATGTATGTCTGTCTGCCTGTCTGTCTTCCTGCCTGTGTGTGTGTGTGTGTGCCTACATGTCTATATGCCTGTCTGTCTGCATGTCTTCCTGTCAGCTTGCCTATCTGTCTGTCTGCCGGTCTTCCTGCCTGTCTGTCCTCCTGTCTGTGTGTCTTTCTGCCTGCCTGCCTGTCTGTCTTTCTGCCTGTCTGTCTGCCTGTCTGCCTGCCTGTCTGTCTGTCAACCTGCTTGTCTGCCCATGTGTCTTCCTGTCTGTCTCCCTGCCTGTCTGTCTTCCTGTTTGCCTGCCTGCCTGTTTGTCTGCCTGTCTGTCTGTCTTCCTGCCTGTCTGTTTGTCTGTCTTCCTGCCTGTCTGTATGTCTGTGTAAGTCTGTCTGTATGCCTACCTTTCTGTCTCTCTGCCTGTGTGTCTGTCTGCCTGTCTGTCTTCCTGTTTGCCTGTCTGTATGTTTTCCTGTCTGTATGTCTGTCTTCCTGCCTGTCCGTATGTCTGTCTTTCTGCTTGTCTGTATGTCTGTCTTCCTGTCTGTGTGTGTGTCTGTCTGCCTACCTTTCTGTCTATCTGCCTGTCTGTATGTCTGTCTTCCAGTCTGCCTGCCTGCCTGTCTGTGTGTGTGTGTGTGTGTCTACCTGTCTGTCTGTATGCCTGTCTTTCTGCCTGTCTTCCTGTTTGCCTGTCTACCTGTCTTCCTGCCCGTCTGTCTTCGTGCCTGTCTGTTTGTGTGTCTTCCTGCCTGTATGTCTGTCTGCCTGTTTGTCTATTTTCCTGCCTGTCTGTATGTCTGTCTGCCTGTCTTCCTGCCTGTGTGTGTGTCTACCTACCTGTCTGTCTGTCTGCCTGCCTATATATCCTCCTGTCTGCTTGCCTGTCTGTTTGCTGGTCTTTCTGCCTGTCTTCCTGCCTGTCTGTCTGTCTGTATGTCTTCCTGCCTGTCTGTCTGCCTGTCTTTCTGCCTGCCTGTCATCCTGTCTGCATGTCTGTCTGTCTCTCTGCCTGTCTTCCTGCTTGTCTTTCTGCCTGCCTGTCATCCTGTCCACATATCTGTCTGTCTGCCTGTCTTCCTGCCTGTCTGTCTGTTGTCTGCCTGCCTGTCTGTATGTTTTCCTGCCTGTCTGCCCGCCTGTCGTTCTCTCTGACTGTCTGTCTTTCTGCCTGTCTGTCTGCCTTCCTGCCTGTCTGTCTTCCTGCCTGTCTGTCTTCCTGTGTATGTCTGTCTGTCTTCCTGCCTGCTTGTCTGTCTTCCTGTGTGTCTGTCTGTCAACCTTTCTGTCTGTCTGCCTGTGTGTCTTCCTGCCTGTCTGTATGTCTGTCTTTCTACCTGTCTGTCTGTTTGTCTGCCTGATTCCCTGACTGTCTGCCTCACTGTCTGTCTGTCTGTCTTTCTGTCTGTCTTCCTACATATCTGTCTGCCTGTCTGTGTGTCTCTCTGCCTACCTTTCTGTCTGTCTGTCTGCCTGCCTGTCTCTGCCTGTGTGTCTGCCTGTCTGTATGTCTTCCTTTCGTCTGCCTATCTGAATGTCTGTCTTCCTGCCTGTCTTTCTGTCTGCCTGTCTGTATGTATGTCTGTCTGCCTGTCTGTATGTATGTCTGTCTGCCTGTCTGTATGTATGTATGTCTGTCTGCTTGTTTGTATGTATGTCTGTCTGCCTGTCTTCCTCTCTATGTGTGTGTGTATCTGTCTTCCTGTCCGTCTTACTGCCTTCCTGCCTGTCTGTCTTTCTCTCTGCCTGTCTGTCTTTCTGCCTTCCTGACTGTCTGTCTTCCTGCATGTCTGTCTGTCTCTCTGACTGTCTGCCTGTCTGTCTCTCTGACTGTCTGCTTGTGTGTGTGTCTGCCTGTCTGTACATCTGTCTTCCTGCCTGTCTGTATGTATGTCTATCTGCCTGCCTGCCTGCTTGTCTTCCTGACTGTCTGTTTGTCTGCCTGTCTCCAAGTCTTCCTGTCTGTTTGTCTGCCTGTATGTCTGCCTGCCTCTCTGTCTGCCTGCCTGTCTGTCTGCCTTCCTGCCTGTCTCTCTGTCTGTCTGCCTTACTGCTTGTCTTCCTGCCTGTCTGTTTTCCTGGCTGTCTGCCTGTCTTTCTCTCTGACTGTCTGCCTGCCTGTCTGTCTTTCTTCCTGCTTGTCTTTCTGTCTTCCTGCCTGTCTGTATGTATATCTGCCTTCCTGTCTGTTTGTCTCCCTGCCTGTCTCCAAGTCTTCCTGTCTGTTTGTCTGCCTGTATGTCTTTCTGCCTGCCTGCCTGTCTGTCTGCCTGTCTGTCTGCCTGTATGTCTTCCTGCCTGTCTGTCTGCCTTACTGCTTGTCTTTCTGCCTGTCTGTTTTCCTGGCTGTCTGTTTGTCTGTCTTCCTGCTGTCTGCAAGTCTTCCTGTCTGTCTGCCTCTATGTTTATCTGTCTGCTTGCCTGTCTGTATGTCTTCCTGGCTGTCTATCTGTCTGTTTCCCTGCCTGTCTATCTGTCTGCCTGTCTCTCTGACTGTCTGTCTTCCTGTCTGTGTGTGTACCTGTCTGTATGTCTGCCTGTCTGTGTGTGTGTGTATGTGTGTCTGTCTGCCTACCTGTCTGTCTCTCTGTCTGCCTGTCTTCCTGTATGTCTGCCTGTCTTCCTGTATGTCTGCCTGTCTTCCTGTCTGTCTGCCTCCCTGCCTGCCTGCTTGTCTGTCTGTCTATCTGCCTTCTTGCCTGTTTGTCTGTCTTCCTGCCTGTCTATCTGTCTGCATGTATGTCTTCCTGCCTGTCTATCTGTCTGCCTGCCTGTCTCTCTGACTGTCTGACTTCCTACTTGTCTTTCTTCCTGTCTCCTGCCTGTCTGTCTGCCCTCCTGCCTGTTTGACTGTCTGCAAGTCGTCCTGTCTGTATGCCTGTATGTCTTCCTGTCTGCCTGCCTGTCTGTTTTCCTGCCTGCTCATCAGTCTGCCTGCCTGCCTGTCCTGTCTCTCTGACTATCTGTCTTACTGCTTGTCTTTCTGCCTGCCTGTCTTCCTGTCTGTCTGCCTGCCTGTATATTTGTCTTCCTGCCTGCCTGTCTGTCTGCCTTCCTCTCTTTCTGAATGTCTGTCTGCCTGTCTGTCTGCCTTCCTTCCTGCCCATATTCTTGTCTGTCTTTATGCCTGTTTGTCTGTCTTCCTGCTTGCCTGTGTGTCTGTCTGCCTGCCTGTCTGTGTTTCTGTCTGCCTGTCTGTGTTTCTGTCTGCCTGTCTGTATTTCTGTCTGCCTGTCTGTATTTCTGTCTGCCTGTCTGTGTTTCTGTCTGCCTTTCTGCCTGTGTTTCTGTCTGTATGTCTGCCTGTCTTTCTGTCTGCCTATCTTTCTGTCTGTATTCCTGCCTGTCTGTATGTCTGCCTTACTGCTTGTCTTCCTGCCTGTCTGTTTTCCTGGCTGTCTGCCTGTCTTTCTCTCTGACTGTCTGCCTGCCTGTCTGTCTTTCTTCCTGCTTGTCTTTCTGCCTGTCTGTATGTATATCTGCCTTCCTGTCTGTTTGTCTTCCTGCCTGTCTCCAAGTCTTCCTGTCTGTTTGTCTGCCTGTATGTCTTCCTGTCTGCCTTCCTCTCTTTCTGAATGTCTGTCTGCCTGTCTGTCTGCCTTCCTTCCTGCCCATATTCTTGTCTGTCTTTATGCCTGTTTGTCTGTCTTCCTGCTTGCCTGTGTGTCTGTCTGCCTGCCTGTCTGTGTTTCTGTCTGTGTTTCTGTCTGCCTGTCTGTATTTCTGTCTGCCTGTCTGTATGTCTGTCTGCCTGTCTGTGTTTCTGTCTGCCTTTCTGCCTGTGTTTCTGTCTGTATGTCTGCCTGTCTTTCTGTCTGTATTCCTGCCTGCCTGTCTGCCTTACTGCTTGTCTTCCTGCCTGTCTGCCTGTCTTTCTCTCTGACTGTCTGTCTTTCTTCCTGCTTGTCTTTCTGTCTTCCTGCCTGTCTGTATGTATATCTGCCTTCCTGTCTGTTTGTCTTCCTGCCTGTCTCCAAGTCTTCCTGTTTGTCTGCCTGTATGTCTTCCTGTCTGCCTGCCTGTCTGTCTTCCTGCCTGTCTGTCTCTCTGTCTGTCTGCCTTACTGCTTGTCTTTCTGCCTGTCTGTGTGTCTTCCTGTCTGTCTGTCTTCCTGCTGTCTGCAAGTCTTCCTGTCTGTTTCCCTGCCTGTCTATCTGTCTGCCTGCCTGTGTGTGTACCTATCTGTCTGTATTCCTGCCTGTCTGTGTGTGTGTATGTCTGTCTGCCTACCTGTCTGTCTCTCTGTCTGCCTGTCTTCCTGTCTGTCTGTCTACCTGTCTGTCTGCCTCTCTGCCTTGCTACCTGCCTGTCTGTATGCCTGCCTGCCTGTGTGTCTGCCTGCCTGCCTATCTGCCTTCCTGCCTGTTTGTCTGTCTTCCTGCCTGTCTATCTGTCTGCATGTATGTCTTCCTGCCTGTCTATCTGTCTGCATGTATGTCTTCCTGCCTGCCTGTCTCTCTGACTGCCTGTCTTCCTACTTGTCTTTCTTCCTGTCTCCTGCCTGTCTGTCTGCTTGTCTGTCTTCCTGCCTGTTTGACTGTCTGCAAGTCGTCCTGTCTGTATGCCTGTATGTCTTCCTGTCTGCCTGCCTGTCTGTCTGTTTTCCTGCCTGCCCATCAGTCTGCCTGCCTGCCTGCCCTGTCTCTCTGACTATCTGTCTTACTGCTTGTCTTTCTGCCTGCCTGCCTGTCTTTATATTTGTCTTCCTGCCTGCCTGTCTGTCTGCCTTCCTCTCTTTCTGAATGTCTGTCTGCCTTCCTTCCTGCCCGTATTCTTGTCTGTCTGCCTGTCTTCATGCCTGTGTGTCTGTCTTCCTGCTTGCCTGTGTGTCTGTCTGCCTGCCTGTCTGTGTTTCTGTCTGCCTGTGTTTCTGTCTGTATGTCTGCCTGTCTTTCTGCCTGTCTGTCTTGCTGTATGTATGTCTGCCTGTGTGTCTGCTTGTCTGTCTGCCTTCCTTCCTGTCTGTTTGTCTGCCTGTCTGCAAGTCTTACTGTCTCTCTTCCTGCATGTCTTCCTGTCTCTCTGTCTGTCTTCCTGACTGCCTGTGTGTCCGCCTGCCTGCCTGTCTGTGTGTCTATCTTTTTGTCTGTCTGCCTTCCTTTCTGCCTGCCTGTATTTCTGTCTACCTGCCTGCCTGTGTTTCTGTCTGCCTTTCTGTCTGTCTGCCTGCCTTCCTGCCTGTCTGTCTTGCTGTATGTATGCCTGCCTGTTTGTCTGTCTGCCTTCTTGCCTGTTTGTCAGTCTTCCTGCCTGTCTGTTTGTCTGCAAGTCTTACTGTATGTCTTCCTGTCTGTCTGTCTTCCTGCCTGTCTGTCTCTCTGGATGTCTGCCTGACTTTCTGCCTGTCTTCCTGCTTGTCCCTCTGCCTGTCTGTGTGTGTCCTGTCTGTCTGCTTGTCTGTCTTCCTGCCTGTTTGTCTTCCTGTCTGCCTGCCTGTATATCTGTCTGCCTGCCTGTCTTCCTTCCTACCTGTCTGCCTGTCTGTATGGCAGCTGGAGAGGAGAGTGTACAGCCGCGCCGCCCGGACGGAGATAGTGACCGGCTTAGCAGTGAAGTAGGAGGAGGAAGACACAGCGGCACTGGAAGAAAAAAAATGCCAAAGGGAGCCAGGGCTTTTGTTCCCCTCAGGATGGTGTCACCCCTCCACCCGGTGTCACCCGGGTGCGAACCGCACCCCTGCTCCCCCCCTAGCAATGCCACTGTGTACCCCTCCCCCTAATACTTAAAAAACTCTATAGATCAGAGCAACACGAGAGACCAATGAGGAGGAAAGAGGGACAGACGGACATTGTTCCAAATCAGAGAAACTAGGTAACGATGGGGTCGGGGACAGTAGGAGCAATGGGGTCGGGGACAGTAGGGAGCGATGAGATCAGGGACAGTAGGGAGCGATGGGGTCGGGGACAATAGGTTGCGATGGGGTCGGGGACAATAGGTTGCGATGGGGTCAGGGACAATAGGTTGCGATGGGGTCAGGGACAGTAGGAATGATTGGGTCGGGGACAGTAGGGGCGATGGGGTCGGGACAGTTGGGAAGTATGGGGTCAGGGACAGTAAGGAAGATGGGGTCGGGGACAATAGGGGATGATGGGGTCAGGGACAGTAGGGAGCAATGAGATCAGGATCACTGTAGGGAGTGATGGGGTCGGGGACAATAGGTTGCGATGGGGTCAGGGACAGTAGGAACGATGGGGTCAGAGACAGTAAGGAAGATAGGGTCAGGGACAGTAGGGGGGTGATAGGGTCAGGGGACAGTTGGGAAGTATGGGGTCAGGGATAGTAAGAGGCGATGGGATCGGGGACAGTAGGTGGCGATGGGGTCGGGACAGTCTGGAAGAATGGGGTCAGGGACAGTAGGCGGCGATGGTGTCGCCTGATGATGAAGATTCCAGTAGAAGTCGTCCAGTGGCTCTGGCTGGGAAATGGTTAAACACATTCGGCTCAGTTCCGGGGCTTCTGGTCCCGCCCACCCATTTATACACTTTTTTACTTAATTTGTGCTATGGTAGTGCCTTTAAAGTCCCACCCCTAGGGGGTTCCTCCAGTTTCATGTTTACTTGGGATGTGGCACACTGTTTCTGGTAATAGCCGTGTTTGGATATTCACGTTTCACCTGTGCAATAAAGGAAGATGGGGGAGGTGCAAAGAGACATTTGGGCTCAGGAAGGACATCTGGGTCAAGGATGCTCCTCATGGAGGGACGTCATCAGGGATGTTCACAGCTCCACTCCCTCCCCCCTCCTCTTTAATTAGGGGGTGTGGTAGTTTTGACAGGTACGCCCACTCAGATTTAGGTGATCTGAGTCTACCTCCCCCACAGTCTTCAGGGGTAACTTCATAAGTCAGTGCTCAGTGTGAAGCAACAAACTGTCCTATAAAGGGATTAAGGACAGGGGAGGTCCATCTGCCTGTCTGTCTTCCTGCCTGTCTGTCTGCCTGTCTTCCTGTCTGTCCACTTGCCTGTCTGTCTTCCTGCCTGTCTTTATGTCTGTTTTTCTACCTGTCTGTCTGTATGTCAGTCTGTCTGTCTTCCTGTCTGTATGTCTATCTTTCTACCTGTCTGTCTGCTTGTCTGTCTTCCTATCTGT
The DNA here is from genome assembly GCA_037952835.1 of Lithobates septentrionalis. Taxonomy (NCBI): domain Eukaryota; kingdom Metazoa; phylum Chordata; class Amphibia; order Anura; family Ranidae; genus Lithobates; species Lithobates septentrionalis. Next base: position 5,323 of record JBBDGP010004574.1, on the reverse strand, counting down.
CTGTCTGTCTTCCTGTATGTGTGTGTCTGTCTGCCTACCTTTTTGTCTGTCTGTATGTCTTCCTGTCTGTATATCTGTCTGTTTGCCTGTCTGTCTGTATGCCTGTCTGTATTCCTGTCTTCCTGCCTGCCTGTCTGTCTGTATGTATGCCTGTATGTCTGCCTGTATTTCTGTTTGTCTGTCTGCCTTCCTGCCTGTCTGTATACCGTCCTGCCTGTCTCTCTGACTGTCTGCCTGTATGTCTGTCTTCCTGCCTGATTTCCTGTCTGTCTGTCTGTCTGTGTATTAGTCTGCCTGTCTGTATGTCTTCCTCTCCGTCTGCCTGTCTGTACGTCTGTCTTTCTGCCTGTCTGTATGTCTGTTTGTATGTATGTTTGTCTGCCTTGCTTCTTGCCTGTGTGTGTCTGCCTACCTGTCAGTATGTCTGTCTTTCTGCCTGTCTGCATGCCTGTGTCTGTCTGTAAGTCTGCCTGTCTTCTGTGTTTCTGTCTGACTGTATGTATGTCTGCCTGCGTGTCTGTCTGTCTGCAAGTCTTACTGTCTGTATATCTGCTTGTCTGTCTTCCTTCCTGCCCGTCTTCTAGTCTGTATGTCTGTCTGCCTGCCTCTCTTTCTGTATGTCTGACTATCTGTCTTCCTGTTTGTTTGCCAGCCTGCCTACCTGTCTGTCTGTATGTCTGCCTGCCTGTCTTTCTGTATGTCTGTCTGTCTTCTTGTCTGTCAGCCTGCCTCTTTCTGTATGTCTGTCTGCCCGTCTTTATGCCTGTTTGTCTGTCTTCCTGATTGCCTGTCTGTGCGTCTGCCTGTCTGTCTGTTTCTGTCTGCATGCCTGTCTTGTTGTATGTATGTCTGCCTGCCTTCTTGCCTGTCTGTCTTCCTTCCTGCTTATCTTTCTGCCTGTCTGTCTGTATGTCTCTGGTCTGTCTACCTGTCTGTCTGTGTCTATCTGTCTTCCTGCCTCTCTTTCTGTATGTCTGTTTGCCTGTCTGTCTTTATGCCTGTCTTCCTGACTACCTGTGTGTCTGTCTGTCTTTCTCTTTGTCTGCCTGCCTGTCTCTCTGCCTGTCTGTCTGTCTGCCTGTCTCTCTGTGTCTGTCATTCTTTCTGTCTGCCTGTCTCTCTGCCTGTCTGTCATTCTTTCTGTCTGCCTGTCTCTCTGCCTGTCTGTCATTCTTTCTGTCTGTCTGCCTGTCTCTCTGCCTGTCTGCGTCTGTCATTCTTTCTGTCTGTCTCTCTGCCTGTCTATGAAGGCTCCAAATAGGATTCATTTATTTCATTCCAGATGTTGTTTAGCAGAGATGTGGCTGTACCTCCTAATTAATGTAGATAATCTGTAAAAAATTGCCACAACAAAAATATATTTTTGGCTAAATTATTATACAAGATTTCTATATTATTATTCTTTACGTTCGTCTCAGTTTAGTCGGCTGACAGATCCTCGCACCCTGCAGAATACCAGTTTCCAGCTCCTGTCTTGAGGTTTTCTCACCAGCAGGTGGCGCTCCGGTCACATATGATGACATTTTGGGAATATTATTATACAGGATTTATATAGCGCCGGCAGTATACACGCTCCACCAAATCTCACTGCGCTCCACCAAATCATTTATTCTCTGCGGTTCCGACCGGAAAAACAGGAAACTTTATTTTTCTATTTTTGTGGGATTGGCTGAAGAATTTGTGTCTGTTGGGTTGTCAGGCAGATTAGGACTATAATTCCCCTCCATAGGCTAATACTGGTAGTACCCTCCCCCTATACTTAAGGAACATAGGAGGTCACAGAAGACTCCGCCCCTCTCTGCAAACCCTTCACCCTGATTGGTCAGATTGTGCTTACAGCAGAACATTAGAAGTCTGACCCTATTCTTGATATGTCATAGTATACAGCAACAGGACCAATCAGAGTCTGTGTCTAGGCTGAGATTATGTCATCACTCTGCTGCAGGCAGGAGGAAGCATTTCCTCGGTTTCCCATGATTGTGTCATCTCTAAACCAGCATCTCAGTCAATGGTGACTCTGGATGATGCCTGAACAAAGATGGCGCCGTTCTCCTGGAGAGGAGATAAGATGAAGGCATTGTCAGGGGGGAGGGGATCTCTGTAAGGGGAAATAAATCCCTGGAAGGGGGACACTGACACTTGGGGGGGGGGGGGGGGGGGGGGTTGGGCAGCCATTTATCCAGAAATCTGCAGGTACGTTCATTGTGTGCAAAGTGGGCGAGAACAAATGTTCTTTTATTATGAGCAATAGGAAATACCTCATTGTAGCCACTAGATGGAGCTGAGCAGCTCAGGAATTATACAGTGGGGGGAAAATAATGATCGTCCCCCCTGCAGATTGTGTAAGTTTTGCCCCCTTACATAGAAATGAAGGGTCTATAATTTTTATCATAGGTGTATTTTATATGATAGAGACAGAATATCAACCAAAAATCCAGAAAAAACACACAATACAAATGTTATAAATGGAGTTGCAGTTTTCAGAGAGTAAAATAAATATTTGATCCCCAACCAACAATAATTCTGCCCCCACAGACACTACAGTAGGTGCTCATTTGGTATATATATGGAGTATATAGAGAGTATATAGTATATATGGAGTATATATATGGAGTATATAGAGAGTGTATATAGTATATATGGGGGGTATATATGGAGTATATAGAGAGTGTATATAGTATATATAGGGGGTATATATGGAGTATATAGAGAGTGTATATAGTATATATGGGGGGTATATATGGAGTATACACAGACACTACAGTAGGTGCTCATGTGGTACACAGATTAGTCCTGTCAATGGAAGAAGGTTCTCCTAACGACAACTCGTTATGTGTATAAAAGACACCTGTCCACAGAATCTCTTCCATCCAATCCTCACCATCATGGGGAAGACCAAAGATCTGTCAGAGGATGTCGGGGAGAAGATTGGAGACCTGCACAAGGCTGGAATGGGCTACAAGACCATCAGCAAGAAGCTTGGTGAGGAGGAGACAAGTGTTGGAGCGATTATTCACAAATGGAAGAAATACAAAATAACCATCAATTGTCCTCAGTCTGGAGCTCCATGGAAGATTTCTCCTCATGGGGTGAGGATGGTCATGAGAAAAGTGAGGTCCGCCCGCCCGGTGACCCAACCTCTCCGCCATGATCGATACTGATCTGTCACAGAGACGTCATAGTGTCTGGCTGATCGTCTCCCCTCCGTCCAAACCCTCCCTCCGTCACACACCATCCATCATGGTGTGTGACTATAGGATGGTGTGACAGCACACCAACCCCTCCTCCCCCACATCAACCCCTCCTCCCCCACACCAACCCCTCCTCCCCCACACCAACCCCTCCTCCCCCACATCAACCCCTCCTCCCCACACCCCAACCCCTCCTCCCCCACATCGACCCCTCCCCCCCAAACCAACCCCTCCTCCCCCACATCGACCCCTCCTCCCCCACACCAACCCCTCCTCCTCCCCCACACCAACCCCTCCTCCCCCACATCGACCCCTCCTCCCCCACACCAACCCCTCCTCCCCCACACCAACCCCTCCTCCCCCACATCGACCCTCCTCCCCCAACCAACCCCTCCTCCCCCACATCGACCCCTCCTCCCCCACACCAACCCCTCCTCCCCCACATCGACCCCTCCTCCCCACACCGACCCCTCCTCCCCCAAACCAACCCCTCCTCCCCCACATCGACCCCTCCTCCCCCACACCAACCCCTCCTCCCCCACATCAACCCCTCCTCCCCCACATCGACCCCTCCTCCCCAAACCAACCCCATCTCCCCCACATCGACCCCTCCTCCCCCACACCAACCCCTCCTCCCCCACATCAACCCCTCCTCCCCCAAACCAACCCCTCCTCCCCCACATCAACCCCTCCTCCCCCACACCAACCCCTCCTCCCCCACATCAACCCCTCCTCCCCACACCCCCCTCCTCCCCCACATCAACCCCTCCTCCCCCAAACCAACCCCCCCCCCACACCAACCCCTCCCCCTAACCAACCCCTCCTCCCCCACACCAACCCCTCCTCCCCCACATCAACCCCTCCTCCCCCAAACCAACCCCTCCTCCCCCACACCAACCCCTCCTCCCCCACACCAACCCCTCCTCCCCCACATCAACCCCTCCTCCCCCACACCAACCCCTCCTCCCCCACATCAACCCCTCCTCCCCCAAACCAACCCCTCCTCCCCCACACCAACCCCTCCTCCCCACATCAACCCCTCCTCCCCCAAACCAACCCCTCCTCCCCACATCGACCCCTCCCCCCCCAAACCAACCCCTCCTCCCCCACATCGACCCCTCCTCCCCCAAACCAACCCCTCCTCCCCCACATCGACCCCTCCTCCCCCCACCAACCCCTCCTCCCCCACATCAACCCCTCCTCCCCCAAACCAACCCCTCCTCCCCCACATCGACCCCTCCTCCCCCAAACCAACCCCTCCTCCCCACATCGACCCCTCCTCCCCCACACCAACCCCTCCTCCCCCACATCAACCCCTCCTCCCCCAAACCAACCCCCCCCACACCAACCCCTCCCCCAACCCCTTCTCCCCCACACCAACCCCTCCCCCCCAACCCCTTCTCCCCCACACCAACCCCTCCCCACCCAAACCCCTTCTCCCTCCTCCCCACACTGACCCCTCTCCCCACACCCAACCCCTCCCCCCACCAAACCCCTTCTCCCTCCTCCCCACACTGACCCCTCCTCCCCACACCCACACCCCTCCCCCCACACAACCCCTCCTCCCCCACACCTACCTCCCTCCCCCAACACCTCCTCCCCACACCAACCCCCCTCCTCCCCCAGCCCCCATACCACCCCCTCCCCCACATCCCCCTCCTCCCCCAACCACCCTCCTCCCCCCACATCGACCCCTCCCCCCAACCAACCCCTCCTCCCCCACATCGACCCCTCCTCCCCCACACCAACCCCTCCTCCCCCACATCAACCCCTCCTCCCCCAAACCAACCCCTCCTCCCCCACATCGACCCCTCCTCCCCCAAACCAACCCCTCCTCCCCACATCGACCCCTCCTCCCCCACACCAACCCCTCCTCCCCCACATCAACCCCTCCTCCCCCAAACCAACCCCTCCTCCCCCACATCGACCCCTCCTCCCCCAAACCAACCCCTCCTCCCCCACATCGACCCCTCCTCCCCCACACCAACCCCTCCTCCCCCACATCAACCCCTCCTCCCCCAAACCAACCCCTCCTCCCCCACATCAACCCCTCCTCCCCCACATCAACCCCTCCTCCCCCAAACCAACCCCTCCCCCCCACACCAACCCCTCCTCCCCCACATCAACCCCTC